>BSBK01006955.1:785000-1185000 GCA_027943335.1 Chamaecyparis obtusa
TATGAGTGACGATAGGTCTCACTCTCATGAGTTTGTTCAACATTGTTTCCAGAACTATTTTGACTTCTTGCAAGAAAATGGTATTGCTATGGATAGGCATCTCATTTGCTTGGATAATTGCACCAGTCAATTTAAGAATGCCAGAATGTTTTATTGGTTATGTAGAATACATGTGGAGAGAGGTGTACCTCATATTTGGAGTTTTTTTGAGTCAGGGCATGGGAAAGGGGAGCATGATGGAGCAGGTGTGTGTGGGAAGAAAGCTCTAGTTAAGGAGCAATTAAGGATTTTAGGTGTTGTACTTCTTGATGCTTGTTCTATTGTTGATTGGATTGTCAAATAGTGAAAGAATTTTAAAAAATGCATTCATTCCAAAGCTCCAATAGTAGTACATGGACCATTTGGACATGAGAGTTGGATTGTTTTTGCCCCATGTGTTTTTATTATGATTGGGATCATTGTGAGTCAAGTGAGTGGGTGGATACATGGGTTCCAAAGTATCTAACTCCTTTATCTTTGACACTCTCTATAAGAAATGATGACATGGACACTTTAGTTGAGTATGACCGTCTTTCAGATCTTCTACAGCCAGGAGATTTTTTTGCATTGGTTGCACTGCAAGGGAATGATGGGAGGTCAGATTATTGGTTAGAACATTGTGTATGAGGTAAACAAAATCTTGTACAACCAATGGTAGATGGTGATGGGTTCACATATCCTACTGGTTCAATTTTTGTTGCAGGAACATGGCTGTGAACATACATGATTAGAAAGAATGGAATTCCTACATTTGAAGACTATGAGAAGCACAAAACTATTCTCATGTATTCACACCTTGTTATAGCAACAAATGTCAACTTGTCAAAGCATTAAGGAAGACCAAAGACAAAACAACTTTGGACTATTAGTACTACTAATCATGAAGCACTATTGGAGACCCTGAAGCAAAGAGATGACCCTTTAGGAACACTTGACTAGGTAATAAGTTAACTTAGTGCATTGTTTTCTAAGTTCGTTAAGCTTAATTTCAATACATTAATTTCACCTTTCTTAGATTGTATTTTGAGTCAATAAACTTGGTTTTGTATGTGGATTGTAACTTGTGTAGGAGCACCTATGAAGACACCTACGGTCACCATGGATCTAATCAGAGATAGAAGAAAAAAAAGATCCTTAATGGTTAATTGAGATCTTTTGAAGCCTATAATGGAAATTTGTAACAATCAATTTGATTTAAAAGTTAAATGTCCTAGAAGTGTTGATAAGAACTTATGACCAAAATCATGTATGGGTGGCCAATAGTTGCAACAAGGGATCTTACATGTCATTTACTTATGTCATTTGCATGGTTTAAATTCTTACATGTTTGATTGTTGTTTCTAATGCTTTAAGGATATTATTTTTTTATCATTTCAAAAAATCTTTGATGCTTTGAAATTTCATTTCAAACAATCAAGAAATATGGTTCATGGTTTTTCATGTTGGAGTCAGGATGTATATGGAAAAGGTATATAGCTGGTCGAGAAGTTTGGGATGTTATTGTATGCACCCAAAAATGGTCGCCTAGACTTTGGGCCCCATTTATTTGATTTATCAATCCTGAATCAGTTTTATCAATAATCAATATTTTTCAACATTATCAATTTCTTGATCAAATCTTAATTTCGATCATATATTGGATTTTTATCCTATGGGCTAACCATTTATCCTAAGCCTTTATTTAATTAAAAGGAATTTCCTCCCCTTTTATTAAATAAAAATCCCCCACTTTCCTTTTATCCTAAGTTGCACAAATAAAGCATTATTCTCATTTTATAAAAAAAGGAAAAAAACACTTTTTGTCTCACATGGACATAAACTCAACTCCTATTTTCCTATTGGAGGATACTTGTGCACATGGATTGCTCCTCTTTCAAGCTCCACCACTGATTAAGACTTTTTGCCTCTTAATCTCAATGGTCCATTTCACCTCATTTCTTATAAAAGGAGAGCTATCTCCCTCATTCTAAGACACTTGTTTTTATGCTAACTCTATGCTGCAGGAATTCTTTGGAGCTTTTTGGAGATCATTGTTGCATTGCATCTTAGAGTTCTTCATTTGCTTCATAGTTTAGTTTCTATTCTTGCATAGTAGTTCATGTTTATGCTTTTATAGCTTAGATTTCACTTTCAAGCTTTAGAATAACTCATCTAGCTTAATAGGAAGGGTTGTAACACATTGCTATTTCCATTTCATAGCTTAGTTTGTACTTCCATTTTCATAGCATAGCTTGCACATTTGCATTCTCATTCTTAGCTTGCATTGCATTGCATTTCTATTTGATTCTTTGGAGATATTGGCACTCTTGCCTTTGTCTTCATTCGAATCTCTCATTGTATGGTTGAATAGCAAGGTCACAAGCTCAATGGCTCTAGCTGAGAGCAAATCCATAATCTTGCAACTCCATGCATAGAGAGCTATGGATCGATTTGTGAGGGCTCATTCTTGAGTTTCCTTGCATGTAAGGATTCATAGAAGTGTACAACTTTTGTGTGTACATTTTTGGTGCCCACTATGGGGCAGAGTAGACTAGCTTTGTCCCTTCTTTTTCTTCATTTTCATCATTTTTCGTCAATTTTTTGGCAAATTTTTAGCTTAATTTTTGGATATTTTGCGCTCTCTATTTTTCTATCTCAGAGTATCATGTGACACTTCTCAGGTATATCATGTGATATAACTTATAATACCAGTGTGACACTTCACATCTTAGAAGAATCGCACGCACATATTGAGGTTTATCACCTGGTGTCGTGCGAAGTATCGCTCGCCTATTATGCAGTATATCACCCAGACTGAGGTATATCGCTCGGATACAGGAAACTATGTCGCACGATACTGGTGAAGTCTGAAGTATATTGCCTGATATAGCAGAGAGCTAGATTTTGAGTTTTATCAGCCGAATTTGATCACATTTAGCTTGTTGGCTTACTTTGAAGCATTTAAACAGGGTTAAATTTACATTTCTTAGTCTAAATTGATCAGGTTTCTACATTGCTTTCACTTAGATTTTGGTTTTCCTAACCCTAGTTGTCTAACAAGTTGTGGTTGTAGGAGCTTTGCTTGAAAGGAAATTGCTATAAATCACATGTCAAAGAGGGCTACTAACATTTTTGCAGGGCTGCCCAAAGCATAAACAAAAGTAAAAAGAATTTTTTAAAAAAAGTGTTTGTGATTTATTTCCTTTCAAGTGTGGCATTTACTAATTGTATTAGGAACTTTAATACCTTGTGAAAGAGATTTTGAGGTGGTAGGAGAAGTATGCTCTTCACCTTTAGGTGAACCAGAAAATCTTGACCCATCTTAAGATTTTTGGAAGCAAAGGGGTAATTAAATTTTGCTTGGTGTGTTTGGGAGAAGTTTTTGAGATAGGGGAGTATGCTCTTCACCCTTGTGGTGGACCAAAAACCTTGAACCTCAAAAATCATCCATTCTTTGTTTAGTTTAGGATCCTTTAGCGGGCCTACTCTTGAGAAATCAAGAGGAACAACCCAAGTGGGGACAACCTTGTCATGATTTTTCTTGGTGGTGAGTGATTCCAACTCACTATAATCTCAAGGCTATCGAGGACACAAAACCTTGGTAGACATAACACTTGTCTTCGCTTGATGTGAGTAACTCATGGGATTGTGACCATGGGGAAAGCATTGAGCAAGAATGCTTAAGCTACTCTTGAGGCCGCGAGGTCCTAGTCCTCTATGAGGAGCAAGAGGGGTGTTATGAATAGAAGCCCTTATTAAGAACCTTTAGATAGAAGCCACCTTATTTAGCTGCTTATCTTCTTAGTGCAAGGATTGATCTAAGTGGAACAACCCAGATCACCTTAAGATACTCACCATATGTGTTCCTTTGGTTGTGTCTTTGACACTTCCATGACAAAGCCAACATCTATTGTGGGTAACCACTTTGTGTGAGGCAAGGGGACACCAAGTTGTGGGCTAAGTTGGTAAGTATTGAGCCTTGACTTTTTAGAATAGATTTGCTTGAATTGTCTTTGATTATGTGATACCAGTGTAAATGTTCTAAATATACAAACAATCGGTAGCATTCATAGGGTGCAATTTTATTTTGATATCAAAAGTGTTTGTCTTGGCAAGGTTGCTTTTGCCCTTGTTTCAAGTGTTTTGAGACATGTTTGATCCCTCACTGTTTGCAAACTTGCCAAAATTCTGCTGATATTATGATTGAGATCGAAAACATCAACCCTCAGACAAATTTTTTTGACCAAACAGACCCAAAAAAATGCAAATTTTACACAGTTCTGGTCAAGAGTTAAACAATTTTGCAATAGTATCACCTGCTTTGAGAAGAAACATCACGCGATAGTTCACCCCTACTGGACTTTTGCCTGACCTGCCTGGTGTTTATCACCTGGATATTGTGAGGTCTATTGCCTGGTGTAGGGTGAAGTATCACCCAGTTATAGGTGTATCACCCTATTAGCCTGGAGTATATTGCCTAGGTAGTTTCTGTCATGCTTTCAGTTTGGTCAGTTCAATTGCTGTTAGTTAGGTTAGGTCTTGTAGGTTTCTTACTCTATCGTTAGAGACCTGTCTTGGCTCTAAATTTTTGGTTTTAGTCCTCTGGGATAGCATCATCTAATTTACGAGGTCACTTTGGGAACAATTGTCAAGTTAGAAGGCCATTCTTGGTACAAAGTTTATCTCTAGGATTGTTGGCTACATTCTTGGAAAATTGTAGTGCTCTTATTGTCCAAATTGCTTTCATTTAAATCTCAATTTCAATTATATTTTGGCCTAGTCCAACCTCCTGGTTCAAAAGTGCAAGGGTAGTCACCTTTTGATTTGAAGCACCTCTTTGACAGTGTTGGTAAAGCCCCTTTGATATTTCTATCTTTTCATTTCTCTTTGGACAATAGAGAACTTTGATTATCCTAGTTTGGTGTTGACACTTTAAGAGGTCATCTTATCATTAAGAGTCTCTTTCTTTCATGTTAGTTACAACAAGGTACCAAGTCAATCAAGGGAAGCGACCCCCTATTGTCTTTAGTCAGTTACCACCAGTTAAGACTTGTCAATAGCATAAGGGAAAAGGACCCCTTTTTGACCAATCTCCTAAGAGTGAATCTGAGGTTTGTTTTAATCCAAAGGGTAATCCTAGTGAAGTGAGCACCTCTTTAGCACCACTTTCATCAAGTATGGATATGAGTTACACTTTCACTCGACAACAAAGAGAAGCCATGAATCAAACTCTTGAGGATATCTTCCAATGGCATAGGAGAGAGTATGGTGGTTCTTCTCATGCTAGTCCACTTGGGTCACCTCCCAACAAAATAAGATATTTAGATGCTCACCAACAAGATGAGAGACATTATAGGCAAACTTACTCAAATTCAGGGTCACAACATGAGGACCAGAACAATGAATCTAGTGACCATCACATCGACGTAGCCAATGCAATAAGGCATTCAAGACAATCTTCTCCACTTAAAGATACCTCTCGATATGCAAATACAAGGTTGAAAAGAATTGAAAGGGAGAAGCAAGCCTATCTAGATGAACAAGCCGCCAAAAAGGAGAAATTCAGACAACTAGAAGAAGAGGAATGTGCATTATTGGACATAAGCAAAAGAGTCACCCAAGAAGAAGAAGATAGGCTCTATGCACAACAACTCCAAAATTGATTCAATGGGAGGGGTACCAATAGTGGGACCAACTCACCCCCATCTACCCCCTCACCAAGTCCTAGAAGAAGGTCAAGGATGCCCTCACGATCCCCAAGTCCTAGAGGAAGAAGGACTTCAAAATATGATCATCATAGGCGATGATCACCTCATAGACATTCAAAGAAACCCTCCCAACAAGCACATCATGGCTCACAACATGGAGGAAGCTATACCAACTTTGATAAAATGGATTTTATGACTATGCAACAAGAACCATCCTTTCAAGTATATGTGGAAAGATATGTGGAACAAAACAATGATCAATTCCTAGAAAGCCTTATCAACAAAGGTGCTAAGGTCCCATACAATTTTGATGTCCACCAAAACATTAAGAAACAAAATCCTTCAATCAATGAGGTGATCATGAAAATGCAAAAGGATATAGAAAGGATGAGGGCTCCTAAGAGCACGTTTAATTTGGACTGCATATGCCCCAACCCAATTGAAAAAAGTGTGGTGTTCATTGAGTTCCCTAAGAAAGTTGAGTTTCCAACCTATGACAAATATGATGGCATTGGTGACCCTCATGACCATGTTTGATAGTTCTACATAATGAGCTTTTCTTTTCACCATGAAGACTCCTACTTGATGAGATTATTTCCAAGGAGTCTCAAGGGTCAAGCCATGGAGTGGTTCACCAACCTTACTCCTCGAGTAAAGACATTTAAGGAACTTGTCCAAAGATTTGTTCAACATTTTGCTTATAATCTATCAAGGTCAGTCACAATGCTTGATTTGTACAAACTCAAACAAAATCAAGGAGAACCTTTTGTCACCTTCCTAAAAAGATGGAGACGTTTGTGCTCAAAATATCTGAGGACAATTCCTGAGGAGGAAAGAATAGACATCATTGTGAGCAACTTGGTACTGGAATTAAGATATGAAGTAAGGAAGATCCTATTTAATTCTTTTGATACCATGGTAGAAGTGGCTTGTCGCATAGAGGATGTCCTAAAAGAACAAGAAATTTTGGCTAAATCAACTAATAACAACAATAGCCAAAACAACAACAATAATGGTAATAAGGACAAAAAGAACTCTTATTGGAATAAGAATAAGCAGGTGGTCAATGACAGAGTTGTTGACTCATCACAACCTAAGAATGAAGGAGTTCTTAATCTCTCTCATGAAATTCAAGCTATGAAGTTGCAAACATCTTCAGGACAACAAGAGAATAAACCCAAGTATCAAGGGAGACCTAAAAAGGAAAAGAGACAATTTACCAAACTTGGGGATTCCTATGCAGACATTTTCAAGGCATTAATTGCTCACAATTTGGCACACCCTCAGGATCTTTCCAAGCACCCCATACCAGATCGTAAACCTCATTGGTGGGTTGAGAAGGCCTTTTGTGTCTTTCACAATGGAATTGGACATGATATAGAAAATTGTTTTAGACTTAAACATCTTGTTCAAGACCTTATTGAGAGCAACAAATTACAAGTTGATGCTTTAACCACTAATGTGGATCACAAAGCTTTTAAAGAACCCTTGCCCAAATATGAGAAAGGAGAGAATTCTAACAACAAGAATGGCAAGGCTTCTATCAACTACACTTACACAAATGCTGAAAATGTTATTAACATGCTTGAAATGGCTGATGATAATGTCAACATGATGAGAGGGAAAGACCGTTACGGATATGATGTGGATTCAACTCCTATGCCTGATGAAGGACCTGTTGTGGTATTAAGAGGTCCTCACTCACGAAGGATGTCCTAACCCCTTAATACTGTCACTAGGAGTCAGTCTCAAGCTCCCATTATTATTAGAGGTCCTAGCTCTAGTAAAGCAGCTAGTGTCAAAGCGTGCTCTTCCTAAACCTGTTGTTGGTCCTGATTTGAATTATAACCTTATTGACCAATTACAACGGACACCCACATAGATATCTATTTTCAAGCTTTTGGAATTGTCCCCTAAGCATAAGCGTGTCCTTGAGGATGCTTTGTGAGTGGCTAATGTCCCTAACAACTTAGATATTGATCAATTCTAGAATATGGTCAACCATTTGGCTAGCCCTCATTACCTCTCTTTCTCAGAAGAAGATGACAAATCCATCAGTCACCCACATAACTTGGCCTTACACATAGAAGTCATGATTCATAAAACCCATGTCAGGCATGTATTGATAGATGGGGGTGCGGGGCTCAATATTTGTACCATGAGTTTGTTGAAGGCCCTAGGATATTCTAAAGAAGTCATTGACACAAGGAAAAGGATCACAATCAAGGCATATGATGAAGCAAAAAGAAGTTCTAAGGGATTGGCCATTTTTCCTATTCACATTGGTCCAATAGAAAAGGATATCTTATTTCAAGTTGTTGATGTTGGGCCTTTAGCCTACAACATTTTGCTAGGCAGGCCATGGATTCATGCAATGCAAGTAGTCCCATCAACATATCACCAGTGTGTTAAGTTTCCTAATAATGGTGTAGAAATTTGCATACCTAGAGATAGTGCTTTGTCAGTTAATAATATTTTTGCTGGATCACATATACCTTTGAATAGGGAAGCTGACAGTTCTAGTATTTCACTTGAACAATGCAAGGAGAAGTTTAAGACCATAGATCTTGGGATGGGAGATTATAAAATTGATTCTTTTACAAAATTGCCAATCTCTCCTAGGTCTTATGGGAAACCATCACTAGATATGAAACCTTCATCATCGGCAATGACATTATTTGGAAAATTTGTTGAGTCTTTGGTTCCTATTTAGGAAGAGAAAGAGGAAGTTGTCGTAAGAGACTGGATCTATCATGAGGGAAAGTACCAACACAATGAAAATTTTGCTCCTTCACCTAAAGCTTATGGGAGAGGGTATACATTAGTCAAGAATATGGGTTATCCAGGACATGGTCCCCTTAGCCATAGGTTGGATGATAAAGCTGAACCTCTTAACCATGCCTTTTTTGGATGAAAGAATAAGTCAACAGTTCGCTTAGGTTTTGAAAATAAGAAGAAGAAAGGTGTCCCTGTCCTAGCTGCGATGGATAGTGACAGTGATTGAGACTACACACCTGATCTTTCTAATCAACAAGATATGTCTAATGATTGGGTGCCTTCAACAAATGTCTTTTGGGGAGATTCAAAAGATTTGGCAACTAACAGTTCTCCTATCCTAGCTGTGATGGATAGTGACTATATGAATGCTTGACTGACAATGGAAAGTGTTGCTATATTAGCTATGACGGATAGTAACAATACTAGTCTTAGAGAAGGAGAAACCTTTCCCCACCTTGAGGCTTCTACATCCTGAGGCCCGAATAATGATTCAGACATAGACTCACATGAGTTTGAATGAGATTCACTTTTAGATGCAACAGTTGATTTAGACATGGATGTTGTCCATACTTATAGTACTCAACCCAATGTGACCAATGAGCCTAGTGTAGGACTAGAAGATTGGACTCCTCGAATTGCCTTAGTGGATGATGCTTCATTTGGTAGGACAAGTCCTAATTTGGGTATCTTAGGAGAAGACTTGATGAATCCCAATTGTATGGTCACCAGAGATAACACCTTCCACATAAACAATGTTGAACCCATCATTGACCTACCCCTTATTCACTATGACCTAATCGACTGGTCTCAGTGCCATCAAGAGCTTAGACTCCTCACTTTTTAGAATGATTATGAAAGTGCCTGCTATCTAAATGCTCTTGAACCCATGGCTTCTTCCACCAGTGAACTGACAATGAGTATGATGGAGCTTGATATTAAGTACCTTAGTCTAAAAATAAAAGAAAAAGAAAAAAAGAAAAATAGGTCTGATGGCAAAAACCATCTTGTGGCGATATCAGAACCAAAAATAGTAAAAATAAATGACGTATCCAATTGTGAAAACCTCTTTGAGGCGCCTAAGGATGGGGTACTTAATAACTTGCTAAGTTATTTCCAAGACAGGTCCTTAGTTCTCATTGAGCCTACACAACCAGTGAATTTGAATACAGAAGAGGCCCCTCAAATAGTGCACCTAGCTCAGTCTCTATCAGTTGAAGAAAAAGAGGCATATACAAAGTTTTTACAAAAAAAGAAAATCAACTTTGCCTAGACATATTCAGACATGCCAGGGCTTGACACTGATCTTATCATGCATCATCTATCTATAGCTCTAGGAATAAAACCGGTCAAACAAAGGTTGCAAAAAATGCACCCTCATGTAGCTCTCCTTGTAAAAGCAGAATTAGAGAAGCTCTTAAGAGCTAGATTTATTAGAACTATTGACTATGCCGATTGGATCTCAAATATTGTTCCAGTTTCCAAAAATGATGGATCCATTCGAGTGTGTACAAACTTCAGAGACCTCAACAAAGCATGCCCAAAGGATGACTTTCCACTCCCAAACATAGACATGATAGTGGATATGATGGCGGGTTATGAGATATATTCCTTAAGGGATGGGTTTTCTGGATATAACCAGATAAAAATAGCTCTCGAAGATCAAGAGAAAATAGCTCTCACATGTGCATGGGGAACCTATTGTTGGAACGTCATGCCATTTGACCTAAAGAATGCAGGAGCAACATTCCAATGAGCTATGACCACAATTTTTCATGATATGATGCATAAGAACATGGAATATTATGTGGATGATACCTTGGCTAAATCTAGGAAATGGGATACACACCTCGATGATTTGGAAGTGATTCTAGATCACATGGAATAGTTTCAACTTAGATTGAATCTGAAAAAGTGCGCATTTGGAGTTACCTCAGGTAAACTTCTACGATTCATAATTTTAGCAAAAGGCATAGAGGTTGATCCTGAAAAGGTCCAAGCTATCGTAGATATGCCACCTCCAAAGCACATAAGTCAAATGAGAAGTCTTCAAGGATGACTCCAATCTATATGGAGGTTTATTTCACAGCTTGTAGACAGAGCACAACCATTCAATAAGACATTGCATAAGGGGGCAACATGTGTATGGAATGAGGATTGCCAAAAGAGCCTCGATCAAATAAAATAGTATTTGGCCAATCCTCTAATTTTGATGCCTCCTATTCCAGGGAAACCATTGATTTTGTACATTTCAGCGATAGAGTCTTCCTTGGGGGCATTGTTGGCTCAATTAGATGACACTGGGAAAGAAAGGGCCATATACTATATCAGTCTCTAGTATCTTATGAGATCAATTATAATAACATTGAAAAGTCTTGTCTTGTAGTAGTGTTTGCTTCCCAAAAGTTGCGACACTATATGCTTGCTCATACTAGACATTTGGTTGCAAAAATTGACCCTCTTAAGTACTTTCTTAGTAAGGCTGCCCTCATGGGTAGACTTGCTAAGTGGATGATGGTTTTGACTGAATTTGATATAGAGTACGTTGAGAGAAAGGCCATAAAGGGGCAAGCTATTGCTGACCAATTAGCTGATTTCTCGGTTAAGGATAGTATGCCTATTCAGGTAGAGTTCCTAGATGAACACATATTGTATATGACTACTCGCACTTGGAAAATGTTCTTTGATGGTTCCCACATGCAAAATGGATCAGGTGCTGAAGTATTATTTTTTTCTCCACATGGGTGCAACATTCCAAAGTCTTACAAACTTTTATTCCCATGTACAAATTATATTGTAGAATATGAAGCTTTACCCAATGGATTGAAAATGGCTATAGAATGGAACGTAACAGAGTTATATGTCTTTGGGGATTCCTAGTTAATTATCAACCAAGTCAATGAGGAGTATCAAACTAGGGATGATAAATTGATACCTTACAAAAAGATGGTTGAATCATTGAGACGTTACTTTACATTTGTGACATTTCAATAGATCCCCAAGACAGAGAACAAAGTTGCAGATGCTATGGCTACATTAGCTTCACTCCTACAGTTGGAACAACATGAATCTAGATTTGAATTCTTGGTGGAAGAGCTACACCATCCCATATTTGACTCATCTGAAAGCCATGTCATTTGTACCCTTGTCACACATGAATCTTCCCGATATGGTGCTATCTATTCATATCTCCATGATGGCATCATCCCCGACACATTCAACTATTCTGAATGCCAAAACCTTGTCCGCCATGCCTCCTGCCACACCCTTATCTCTGGTGATTTATATAGGAGGGGTTTAGATGGGACACTCCTTAGGTACTTGGAAAAGGTAGAATTTGACCAAGCATTAGCTGACATCCATGAGGGCATTTGTGGTGGACATTCCAATAGTCTTGCCATGGCCTGAAGGTTGCTTAGGGCAGGGTATTATTGGCCCATGATGCAGATAGATGCAGTAGCCTTTGCTAAGTCTTGTGAAAAATGTCAGAAACATGGAAACCTGATTCATGCTCCAGGTAGGGAGTTGATTCCTTCCATTACTCATTGGCCATTTCAGCGCTGGGCCTTTGATCTAGTTGGGCAGATTCACCCCAACTCATCAAGTGGACATAAGTTCATTATTACTTTTACTGACTACTTCACAAAATGGGTGGAAGCTGTGCCACTTTCTGTGGCTTCAGGGATGACTATCTCTTTGTTCATCTTGAATCATATTATTTGTTGATTTGGAGTACCTTCTGAGATTATCACTGATAATGGAGGTCAATTCAAGAATAAGGACCTAAAGAATTTATGCAAAAAGTTTAAAATCAAGCAACATTGGTCCTCCATTTACTTTCCACAGGGAAATGGACAGGCAGAGGCTTCCAATAAAACCATCCTTAAGATTCTTCATAGGACAGTGCACACGAATGGTAGGGATTGGCACTTGCAAATCAATCCAATACTATGGGCTTATAGAACTAGCATTCGTACACCTACAGGAGCTACTCCCTTTTCTCTTACCTATGCCGCTAAAGCGATGTTGCCTTTAGAAGTAGAGATACCTTCACTTAGAGTCTCACTCAAAGGATTGATAACAGATGAGGATTACTGCGCCATGAGGTTACAGGAACTTGAACTTCTAGATGAGAAGCATAAGGCTTCATTTGATCATATGAGAGTGTATTAGAAGCGTATGTCCAAAGCATTCAACAAGAAGGTTCACCCTAGTGAATTTCAGATAGGTGATCTTATTTTGAGAGAGAACCCTACGAATCAATAGAACAGAGAACAAAAGGGCAAGTTCAAACCTAATTGGCTTGGACCATACATTATTACAGCTGCTTTTGGTACCGGTGTATATTTACTATCAGATCCTGATGGAGAACAGATCCCTAATCCCATCAACATTTTGCACCTAAAGAATTTCTATCCTTGATTCCTATTTCTATCTGGGGGCATCCTTTGTACATATTTTATGATCCTGAAAAAATACCAAAAAATTCATATATGTGTTAGAAAGTAAAGATCCCCAAGATAACTGAGAGGGTGGGGGTGAATCAATTATTTGATAATTTATCCATTCAATAGCTTTAAACAATATAATCAATGTACTGATCAACCATAGAAAGATAATCATACACAATTGCACAATAACACAAGATATGTTAACTAGGGAACCTCTTGAAAAGAGTAAACCCCGGTGGGAATGATGCCCACAAAATGATGCACTAATATGAAAGTTCCTTGTTAGAGGATGGACCCTATTAGGAGTCTTATTAAATACATTCAGTACATATAAATCCCTGTTAGGAGATTTTGAATCCCTGTTAAAAGATTCTAACCCGGTTAAGAGTTTATGGAAGACAGAAGGACCCGCTGCCCAAACAGCTTCAAGGCAAGATCTTTGAACCCACTGTCCAAAAGATCTTAGAATTATTCAACAGAACAATATGAAATATATTACCTCCTTCACACTGTGCCAAAACTGCACTCTCTGCTACACAAGATCACAATTCTAGATCTCTGTACTCACAAGTCTTCCTTCATCACTGAATTAGCTCTTTTATTCACTTCATGCATATATTCACATCTCACTCTTCATAGTACACATTAAAATAAGGAAAAAATTCCTTCTTATATACCAAACTCAAATAATTACAAATGAGTCGGTCCTCAATTACAAAATAATAAATTCTACACGCTACACACAAAATTCACATAAAACTGTCAGCTTCCAGTTACTGTAACTTTCTCCAAACATATCCTTGAAGTTTGCACTATGAACCACATCATCATTAATGAGTCTCCAACATCCCTTTAATTGTGCAAAATCAGATTCCATCCCAGCTAAGAGATATCCTCTGATTTCTGAACATCACTACACAGAAACACTGTCTAAACACTACTAACACCAAAATGCTCATAACTCTTACAAATGAATGAATCCTTTTTTGTGCTATTAAACATAGGTTAATAACACACCAAAGAACATACCATAAACTAAAAAAAAGCCAATCTACAATAAAACATTTGCACAAAACAAAATTGTACCTACTTTCCTGCTAATATCCAGAATATCACTGTGTTGACATCAATGACAATCCAAGTCATGAATGCAACAACAAATGCTATAGAATGACTGCCAAAACACTTTACATTCATTCCTAACAATCTCCCCCATTGGCATTGATGGCAACATAGATGAAAAACATCCACTATTCCAAAAATCCAATACTGCAACATCACTGCAAAATATCAAATCAAATCTTGCTTCATTTTCCTATTCAGCTCTCTCATACAATCCATAATGTTTTTCATTTATATCTCTCCCCCATTGACATCAATGATAGAAATTCTATCACTAATTGAACAACAACTTAATGTCAAAAGACACTTTTCAGAAAAATACAATAACAAGAGTCCTCATGACTCAGCTTATAAACTCCCCCATAGAGGAAGTTCCAACATCCAATCCAGAAGAAAGATAGGGCTCATATACCACTGGATGGATGCAATCATCTACATCAATTCTCAAAAATAGGTTGGGGCATAACCCCAAGCATACCTCTTAGATACACAAATGTATCCTTAGGTAAAGGCTTTGTAAATATATCTGCTATCTGCTCCTTTGTACTTATGTACTCCAATCTTACTTCTTTTTCTACAACTTTCTCTCTTACAACATGATACTTGATCTCAATATGTTTAGTCTTAGAATGTAAAACATGATTTTTTGACATACTCACTATACTGGTGTTATCACAATGTATAACAACAAGCTCATCAAATGTTATTCCAATATCCTTCAACATCTGCTTCATCCAAATAATCTGATTACAATTATTTGCTGCTGCAACATATTCTACTTTTGATGTGCTTTGTGAAGTACAATTCTACTTTTTACTTAGCCAAGAGACCAATTTACCTCAAAGAAAAAAGGCTCCACCATTGGTGCTTTTCTTTTCATCAACGCTGCCTCCCCAATCTGCATCAGTATAGGCACATAAATTAAAATCATCAGAATTCTCATACCATAATCCATAATCCATTGTTCCTTTCAGATATCTCAGTATCCTCTTTACTGCTGCATAATGTGATTCTCTAGGTTCTGCTTGAAATCTTGCTACAATCCCCATTGAATGTGCTATATCAGGTCTTGTATGTGTCAAGCACTGCAATCCTCCAATCATATATCTATACTTTTTTTGCTCAACTACTGGTGTCTCATCTTTGCTAGATAACTTATGTTCGGTTACCATAGGTGTTCCAACAGTTTTAGAATCTTCCATTCCAAATATTTTCAATAATTCATTTAAATACTTAGTCTGACTTACAAATATACCTTCCTTGCTTTGTGTTATCTGTAATCCCAAAAAATATTTCATTTCTCCAATCATGCTCATCTCAAATTCAGTCTTCATTTCATCTGCAAATTTGTCACTAGCTTCATCTTCTCCTCCAAAGATAATATCATCAACAAATATAAATATAACCAACAAACCATTCTCAATTTCTTTTGTGTATAAGTTACTATCTACTATTCCTTTTATAAATCCCAATTTCAATAAATACTTATCCAATCTTGCATACCAGGTTCTAGGTGCTTGTTTTAATCCATATAAAGCTTTCTTTAACTTACATACCATATCTCCTTCTTGTGTCAAAGGAAAATCTTCAAGCTGCTCAATGTAGACTTTTTCTTCCAATTCACCATTCAAAAATGTTGACTTCACATCCATCTGATACACTTTGAATTTCTTGTAAGTTGCATATGCTAGAAACATTCTCACTGCTTCAAGTCTAGCCACAGGTGCAAAAGTTTCTTCATAGTCAATTCCTTCTTGTTGTGAATATCCTTTACATACCAATCTTGCTTTGTTTCTTATCACTTCTCCTTGTTCATTCATCTTGTTTCTGAATACCCACTTTGTTCCAATCACATTCTTGTCTTCAGGTCTAGGGACCAATTCCCATGTCTTGTTTTTTTCAATCTGCTCTAGTTCTTCTTTCATAGCATTGATCCAATGTTCATCTTCACAAGCTTCATTAGTAGTCTTAGGTTCAATTTGAGAAATCAAACATAAATGTACCTTATTTCGAGTCAAAACTCCTCTATCTAAACTTCCAATAACTTTCTCAATAGGGTGATGTCTTGAAGTATACCTGTTAGGTGTCATAGTTACTAATCTTGTTCCGACTGTAGATTCTTCTCTACTTTCTTCTTTCTTTTCTTCTCTATTTTCTTCTCTGTCTTCTTCTGTATGACTTTCATTCAGCAAATCACTGTTAGTTTCAAAAAATAATTCTGCATTTTCAATGTTAGGCTGAGGTTGTGCTTCTCCATCAGATTCATAATCAAGCATTCTTTCCTAAATTTTAAACTTCTCATCAACTTTTACATTTGCACTTTCAACAATAGTCTTAGTTCTTTTGTTATAACATCTATATGCTTTGCTTTTTAAAGAATATCCAATAAATATTACTTCATCACTTCTAGGATCAAACTTTCCTATATCATCATCTCTCTTTATATAACATTTGCTTCCAAAAATTCTAAAATACTTAACTGAGGGTGTATGTCCAAACCATAATTCATAAGGTGTCTTGTTTGTATCTGCTCTGATTTCTACTCTGTTCATAGTGTATACTGCTGTGTTCACTGCTTCTCTCCAAAAAGTTTTAGCCAAATCATTTTCAAACAACATAGCTCTTGCTGCTTCAGTTATTGACCTGTTCCTTCTTTCTGCAATACCATTTTGTTCTAATGTTCTAGGGGCTGAAAGTTGTCTCTTAATACCATTGATTTCACAAAAAGTGTTAAACTCTCTAGATGTAAATTCACCACCTTTATCAGATCTTAGACACTTAATCTTCATTCCAGATTCATTCTCAATTTTGCGTTTCATGATCTTAAATTTATCAAATGCTTCGGATTTTTCTTTCAAAAATGCAATCCACATCATTCTTGTAAAATCATCAACAAGAATCATAAAATACCTTTCACCATAGAATCCTCTAGTCCTAGTAGGACCACTCAAGTCTGTATGAACAATCTCCAACTTCTCTATTGATGTGAACTTCTTATTGGGAAATGAACTCCTTTTCTTCTTTGCCATCATACATTCTTTGCAGATCATGTTAGTAGGTTTCATAATTCTAGGTAAATCTCTTACCGCATGTGTAGTGCTCACCTTGACAATATTATCAAAGTTTATATGACAAAACCTTTTATGCCATAACCAACTGTCATCAATCCTAGTTATCAAACATGTCATCTTAGTAGGATTCAACTAAAATACATTACCTCTAGTTCTGGATCCTTTTCCAATCAGATTTCCATTTTTATCTTTTATCACACAAGTTTTCTCAGAAAACCAAACTTGATAACCCTTATCAGCCAATTGTCCAACGCTTAGTAGATTATGTCTTAGTCCATCAACAAAGTAAACATCATCATTGTTAGTCTTTCCATCAAGAGTAATAGATCCTATACCCTTAATCAAATAAGGTGCATTGTTACCAACCCTAACAATTCCTCCATCATAATTATCTAACTTAACAAACTTTATTTTATCTCCAGTCATATGATGTGAACAACCACTGTCTATAATCCAATCAAATTTCTTTTCAACTTGTGAAACTAATGCTTTTTCTTCCCTTTTATTAGATTCAGAACTTTCTTCTTTAATTGCTACAAATCCTATTTCCTCAAAGTTATCATTAGCACTGTCACTTAAATATTTTTCAATTCCTGCTTCAAGATCTTCATCATTTGCATAATAACATTCTTTAGATCTCCTAGGTTTAAAGTTGCTTCTATACTTCTTAACTCTTTTAGGACATTTAGATGCAAAATGACCATATTCTTGACAAGTCCAACATTTAAAGATTTTATTACCATCTGGTTCTCTTTTTACAAGTAATGTGTTAGCTATTTTTCTTGCACGGGTAAATAACTAGATCATAACCTGATCTCTCCCCTTTGATGCTCTTTTCCTGGCAAGAGAAATGCTAATTGACAAGGATTAAATCCTTCTTCACTTCGGGTTCCACAGACCCAAGCGGGTGTACCTCACTTCTCTGCTTATGCAAACTGATATGAACTAGTACAAACACCTAATAAGTAGATTTCACAAATGGATTAAATAGAATAAATAGGTCTTGCAACAGGATTCATAACTGAGATGAACCTATCTTATGGGAAGCCTACCCACATGCTCAATCTATCTTTCAAACTCATCAACAGAAAGGGAAAGTTGATTGATTAAATTGATGCTAGTTGTATATAAACTTATTTCATATGTGAGCTTGGCTGTATATAAACACCTCAAATTGCCAATCTGGGATCAATGTGGGTGTAAGTTTCTATAGTTTTTAAATATTACATTAAAATATACCTTAGTGCACCCAGCTGGCACACACTTCCGAGCGGGCCCACATGAGCAAATGATTCCACATGCCTTCTTCCTTACTTGATTCATGTTCATATGGGGTGCTAGTGTATATAAACATTACTTTGACATCAAAACTCATGAATGTGGGATAAATGTTCTCTGTGATTCTTATGGGCAGTTTAGATAGTACTATACTCAAACGCCTGTATCTCGCGAACTAGGAAGAATTTTTAAAATTGCTCCAGTGAGAATGTAGAGAACTTGATTTGTGACAACATATCCAAAAATCAGCTCGATCCAATGGTTCAAACAAAAGTTATTCCCCCCGTAATATGACTATTTTTTCTTCTTCTACAAATCCGTGACTTCACAAATTCGTGTTTGCAAAAACAAATCATTATGTGGATGGTATTTCCTTTTTGCTTTCTCAGAAAGACCATTTCCATTTAATACAAAGCATCCATGTTACATTTAAAACTCCTCTTCCAATTTATTCTATTCACATATTTCCTTCATTGTCATGCACCACATTTTGATTGCCTTCAGCCTGCAATCACTTTCATTGGCCAAATGTGCCCAGCCAAGCCTTGCATCTCTTTTAAACACTCACGCTGGCAGCCCCTTCTATTGTTTGGTGTGGTGTATAATGATCACAGCCCTCAACATATATGCACATTTATTAAACATGCTAGCATTTATATATTCATATTAAGGCTGGCAACCTCTCAATCATAGTCATTTTCCTTCAATGCTCACTTGGGTTCCATTTCCTTGGCCTTTTGAAACCACTGAAAGAAGATATAATAAACACT
This sequence comes from Chamaecyparis obtusa, assembly GCA_027943335.1. Classification (NCBI taxonomy): domain Eukaryota; kingdom Viridiplantae; phylum Streptophyta; class Pinopsida; order Cupressales; family Cupressaceae; genus Chamaecyparis; species Chamaecyparis obtusa. The sequence continues at coordinate 804,194 of BSBK01006955.1, forward strand.
AATGCCCTTCTTATCAAACCAATAGATATTGGCAACAATAATCAATTCCTTGATGACTTTCATTACATTCAAACAGACATTGACACTGGCATCCTTGGTCGCCTTTCATTTAGCATACCACTACAAAATCCACATTCACTCTTTGCATTTCCGTATGCAACCACTTGAAGGAAATTTGAGACAAAATCACATCAAAATCACAATCTCACTGTGCACCTTATAAAATTTGTCAAATAACATTAGCTGGCCTCTAGAAGCGGCCTTGAAAACTTACTGAATGAAACTTTCAGAGACCAACATCTTGGGCATTGATTCACCCCCAAACAAGGAACATGAATCCATAATTAGCATGCGCAGAAAATCAGATGATGAATTATCACCAAACACCAAAGTCAGCCAGTCAGTAACATTTTTGAAACAGAATAGTGAAATAAGCATAAATTTGGTTTGGAATTGGCCTGGGAAAGTGGTCAAATGGATTGGTCATGGTTCTGGATTTGGCACGGTGGGAGCAAAACATGATTGCAACATGACCCAATAACTAGCTTGCTCATCGGATCACATAGGTATCTTTTATACCCTGTCAAATATAACCCTTAAAACTTTTGAACTTCTGGGTTTCAGCAAAACAGTGAAAACTACAAATGGATTTGGCTTTGAAAAGTACATAAACGGATTCACCATGGGCTGAAAATGGATAGGCCAGAAGAGTAACATGCCTACAATATAGATCGATGATTAATTCTTCTTGACCAATCACTGGGTATCAAATACAACTTGACAAAGTAGGCTTTTGACAAAAGTTCACACAGTGCACCTTGTCCAAATAGCGAAAACTGCAAATGGAATTGCATTGGGAAACTCATCCAATGGATTCGTCATGAGTTGAAAACTGATAGGGACAAAGTAAAACTTGTCTAAAATGTAGGGAAATGACTCATTTCTCATGAAAAATCATATAATGCAACTTATAAGATCACAAACAGGGCCTCCGGCAAAACTGTGAAAAGGTGCGCTAGACAGATTTAAGAAAAGACTTCCGGAAAGGGATGAATAAATATGATCAAAACTTATCATAGGGACTTGAAACCTAATACATAGAGAATATGAAATGTGTAAAACAAGATGCTAGGCTTATATTTTTATGACGCTCTCCAGGGTGCATATTATTCAACCTCAAAGTAGCCCTTCCCGGTGAATTCTACACTTGGCAATTTTCTGATTTTGAGACCCCCTAGGAATGAAATGATGCAAACCCATTTCAAAATGCCACTTTAGGACTCAGAATGAACCACTGGAACCTATGAAAGGAAATAGAAAAATTCATTTTACGAAACCACCGGAAAACACCCAGTTCCCACATGCATCCTGAAAGCAAAATAGTACCAATGCATGCTAATGTGTGCCATTCCTAAAAAATTTTAAGGGTACCAACAGTGGCTCCGACTGTGGATGCATGATTGCAAGATCATAGCAAGAATACCAGAATCTTCTGGAAGAGCAGACCATCCCAAGAAATAAATTTCTCCTTATACCTCCAAAACTTTCTCCAAAAACCGGTTCCAAAGCTCCTTAAAAACTGGTTCGTTATTCAAACACAAACTACACTACTGCAAACAAAGCAGCTATACAAATGTGCACAATTTTTTACAAATAGAAACCAAATGAGGCTCACTTACCCCGATCAAATATCTGATTCTCATTTCTCTCTTCTTGAGGTAAGCTGGATACTTGATTCCCATTCAATTCACCAAATATATTAGTACTCTCAATCAACTCATCAGGCAAATCAAAATAATTATCTTCATTTTCATAGTGCATGTAAAAATTTGAAACATGTTCCTCATCTTGCTCACTATGAAAATAGGAATCAACATGCTCATGCATATTACCACCAATCTGAAACTGATCTTCATCTACTGATTTATACATGCTGTCAACCGGAAACACAAAAGTCTCATACTCTATTTGATAGAAATTATCATTCATACCTGGACTTTGCACCTCCTCTAGTGTTACCGGTTGGAATTCAGATGAATAATTAGATTTATAGTCACATATATTATCCTCATTAAGTTTTGAAACCACTCCAAAACTTTCCAATGCATCTTCATAATCAACATGCTGATTAGTACTAGGAGAAGAGACATCAAAATTTATTTCACTCGTCATGCCATCATCCAAATCACTTTCATCAAAACTTATGTCAGCTAGGCATGAAATTTTTGAAACAAATTTAGTATCATACCTCTACAATTCAGCATCCAAAAGACTTGAAATCTGCTCACTACTTATCCAGCACTGAACATCACTTTTCACTCCCTCATTCTCACTGTCGATGCTGCAAATTTCTTCTCCTTATGAAACCGGGACTGAATTTAATTGTCTTACATTGCCTTGTGTGAAGGAACTACTACAGGAACTAGCATCTGCATCATATCCATGTTCTTCATGTTCACACAAAACATCATTAGATTGAAACAAATAGTCATCAACATCATGTTGACACAAGGGGAGACCCACAAGCTCAAAGAAACTATTATCAACTAAAAATTCACTTTCCCTTCCTTGACACTCATAAATTCCATCATCAGCACAATAACCAGCACTATGATCATCATAGGATTCAACATCCTCACATGAATTGGACTCAGCTTGACTAAATTCAGTTTTTAAAAATGAGTCCATCCAATCCTTAACATCTTCTAGTGCTTCATGTTTTAAAGATGCAGTCCAACTAACTGATTCAGGTATTGAAAGTTCTAAGAACATTTCAGCATACTGGGATTCATGAAAATCAAGATCCTTAGGAAGCTCACTACATGCAATAAGAAACTTCTTATAATAGGACATCATGGATTCTTCATTTCTTTCTCCTATTGCACATTTTAATATCAATACACCATTATGCCAAATCTGTTGACGTAATAGTAGATGATCTCTGTCTAAAATTTCAAAAGCTAACTGAGTCTTTTCAGATCTAGAAACTAGATCTTGATCCTTCAAAGCTGGAAACTCCATTTCAATGCACTAACACACAATACTACTGGTGCTTATGACAATATTTCAATTTGACCTATGAAACCATTGATATCAAAATATGAACATATCTCTGGTACCTTTTAACAACTGGATCTTTTATTCAAAAATATGACTCAAACTTTCAAATTAATGTCCCTTTTATTTTAGTGACTGATTCACTTATTCAGGGACTGATTTATACTTTGACAAAATTACCTGGAAGTGCTATTGCTGGTGTAAAATATTGATCTGAAACCTCTTTCAAATCACCTTTCAAATATGTGTAGAGTCACCACCCCTTCGCAGAGGACTAATCTGGAACTAGCTGAGAACCTTTTATCTCATACTTGGACCTTCTTTATCAGCAAACACAAAATAACTTCACAGGATGCACTGTTTGTCAGGATCACAAAATTTATTACAAATTCATATTACTATACACTGATCAAACAGAGATTCGGAGTCGCCACTCTCATTGAATGAGAGAATATAACAATTTTTTAAAAGAACATACTCTATAACCAAAATGGACCACTAGAGATTTACTGATTACTTTAGCAAGAATTTTTTACTGCTGTCCCCAGTAGAGTCACCATTTTGTTAGCTATTTTTCTTGCACGGGTAAATAACTAGATCATAACCTGATCTCTCCCCTTTGATGCTCTTTTCCTGGCAAGAGAAATGCTAATTGACAAGGATTAAATCCTTCTTCACTTCGGGTTCCATAGACCCAGGCGGGTGTACCTCACTTCTCTGCTTATGCAAACTGATATGAACTAGTACAAACACCTAATAAGAAGATTTCACAAATGGATTAAATAGAATAAATAGGTCTTGCAAGAGGATTCATAACTGAGATGAACCTATCTTATGGGAAGCCTACCCACATGCTCAATCTATCTTTCAAACTCATCAACAGAAAGGGCAAGTTGATTGATTAAATTGATGCTAGTTTGGCAAATAACTTCTAATAGTAAAGATCAGTGCCTTCAATCTGGGCATGGAGTCAAAATCAGTAAATATAAACCCAAACTACAAACCATGTTTCATTGATTAATATCCCTGCGTTAATGCCTTACATTAACACATTTCCATCGCTCAATATGAAGAATCATACAAATTCATAGCACTGATCAATTTCCAATCTGCATTTAAGGATTTTACAATCCTTCCTTGAAGGATATCCAAATACAAACAGATACATTCTCCCTTGGAGAAGACAAACTCAATATCCCTTGAACACTGAATTCATACTGAAATTGAAACATCAATACAATGAAGACAATTCTCTGAAAACCATACATGCCTTACATGTATTTCAATTTGCAATCAAATTTACAAACACTTGTATTGAATCTATGACAGAAAATGAAACACACAAAAAACCATTATGCTAGACAATCATGAACCAAAATTGGAACTCAAACCTGCAGAGCCCTGCCCATGCAAAACAATTGGAACCCTACAAACTGAAAAGAAACCAGACTAAGAAGAGAAGGGGGAAACACCAGAAAACATCACCAACTGACACTTGTCAAACTCTAAACTACTCACTGAATGAGTCATCTGCCTTCAAACTGGAAATGGGACATGTTCTCAATTCTGGAAAGCACCTGTCATCTCTTCAAACTGATTGTGAATCACCGGATGCAACGAATAAGATATTTCCAAAATATCTTCCTGGCCCCCTGTTTCTTTCAACTTCAAATATCTCAAAACCAGCATGACCTACATTGAAACTGACCTCAGAAATGGATTCCTCGTCTTCTCACCTTTTCGGCGGTATATAACACTTGATATCCGGGTGAAAAATAAAGCCCCCAACAATTAATTTTGTCCCCCATGCTCTGCAACTTCACATATTCAAATTTTTATATAGTCAAAACTATATAAAAATATATTTATAATTTTGATTTTTTGGCCTTGAATGTGCACAAGAATCTAATAAAATATTATTTTATTTTCTCCCAGAGCGGGACCCACATGCCACATGGCACCGGCCTGCCACCTCACCTGCCAACTCACCTGGTCGCATGATCGCATGGGCTAGAAATGGTGCATGTGACCATGCGACCACTTCACTGCAAAATTTTGGTTTGGGACTAATACCTCATCGCCTACGCCACGTGTCACTCTGGCGCATGATCGCATGAGCCAGAAATGGCGCATGCGACCATGCGACCACTTCATTGCAGAATTTGGTTTGGGCCCACCGGTATGGAAATCAAGGCAAGTGGCAAGGAGTTGCATGTGCATAGCTTTCTTCATTTCAACTTATTTCATATGTGAGCTTGGTTGTATATAAACACCTCAAATTGCCAATCTGGGATCAATGTGGGTGTAAGTTTCTATAGTTTTTAAATATTACATTAAAATATACCTTAGTGCGCCCAGCTGGCACACACTTCCGAGCGGGCCCACATGAGAAAATGATTCCACATGCCTTCTTCCTTACTTGATTCACGTTCATATGGGGTGCCAGTGTATATAAACATTACTTTGACATCAAAACTCATGAATGTGGGATAAATGTTCTCTGTGATTCTTATGGGTAGTTTAGATAGTACTATACTCAAACGCCTGTATCTCGCGAACTAGGAAGAATTTTTAAAATTGCTCCAGTGAGAATGTAGAGAACTTGATTTGCGACAACATATCCAAAAATCAACTCGATCCAACGGTTCAAACAAAAGTTATTCCCCCCGTAATATGACTATTTTTTCTTCTTCTACAAATCCGTGACTTCACAAATTCGAGTTTGCAAAAACAAATCATTATGTGGATGGTATTTCCTTTTTGCTTTCTCAGAAAGACCATTTCCATTTAATATAAAGCATCCATGTTACATTTAAAACTCCTCTTCCAATTTATTCTATTCACATATTTCCTTCATTGTCATGCACCACATTTTGATTGCCTTCAGCCTGCAATCACTTTCATTGGCCAAATGTGCCCAGCCAAGCCTTGCATCTCTTTTAAACACTCATGCTGGTAGCCCCTTCTATTGTTTGGTGTGGTGTGTAATGATCATAGACCTCAACATATATGCACAGTGATTAAACATGCTAGCATTTATATATTCATATTAAGGCTGGCAACCTCTCAATCATAGTCATTTTCCTTCAATGCTCACTTGGGTTTCATTTCCTTGGCCTTTTGAAACCACTGAAAGAAGATATAATAAACACTAATGTCCTTCTTATCAAACCAATAGATATTGGCAACAATAATCAATTCCTTGATGACTTTCATTACATTCAAACAGACATTGACACTGGCATCCTTGGTCGCCTTTCATTTAGCATACCACTACAAAATCCACATTCACTCTTTGCATTTCCGTATGCAACCACTTGAAGGAAATTTGAGACAAAACCACATCAAAATCACAATCTCACTGTGGACCTTGTAAAATTTGTCAAATAACATTAGCTGGCCTCTAGAAGCGGCCTTGAAAACTTACTGAATGAAACTTTCAGAGACCAGCATCTTGGGCATTGATTAACCCCCAAACAAGGAACATGAATCCATAATTAGCATGCGCAGAAAATCAGATGATGAATTATCACCAAACACCAAAGTCAGCCAGTCAGTAACATTTTGAAACAGAATAGTGAAATAAGCATAAATTTGGTTTGGAATTGGCCTGGGAAAGTGGTCAAATGGATTGGTCATGGTTCTGGATTTGGCACGGTGGGAGTAAAACATGATTGCAACATGACCCAATCACTAGCTTACTCATCGGATCACATAGGTATCTTTTATACCCTGTCAAATATAACCCTTAAAACTTTTGAACTTCTGGGTTTCAGCAAAACAGTGAAAACTACAAATGGATTTGGCTTTGAAACGTACATAAACGGATTCACCATGGGCTGAAAACGGATAGGCCAGAAGAGTAACATGCCTACAATACAGATCGATCATTAATTATTCTTGACCAACCACTGGGTATCAAATACAACTTGACAAAGTAGGCTTTTGACAAAAGTTCACACAGTGCACCTTGTCCAAACAGCGAAAACTGCAAATGGAATCGCATTGGGAAACTCATCCAATGGATTCGTCATGAGTTGCAAACTGATAGGGACAAAGTAAAACTTGTCTACAATGTAGGGAAATGACTCATTTCTCATGAAAAATCATATAATGCAACTTATAAGATCACAAACAGGGCCTCCGAAAAAACTGTGAAAAGGTGCGCTAGACAGATTTAAGAAAAGACTTCCGGAAAGGGATGAATAAATATGATCAAAACTTATCACAGGGACTTGAAACCTAATACATAGAGAATATGAAATGTGTACAACAAGACTCTAGGCTCATATTTTTATGACGCTCTCCAGGGTGCATATTATTCAACCTCAAAGTAGCTCTTCCCGGTGAATTATACACTTGGCAATTTTTTGATTTTGAGACCCCCTAGGAATGAAATGATGCAAACCCATTTCAAAATGCCACTTTAGGACTCAGAATGAACCACTGGAACCTATGAAAGGCAATAGACAAATTCATTTTACGAAACCACCGGAAAACACCCGGTTCCCACATGCATCCTGGAAGCAAAATAGTACCAATGCATGCTAATGTGTGCCATTCCTCAAAAATTTTAAGGGTACCAACATAATGCAATACCTTCTTCAATCTTCTTATCTTCCTCAGATCTGCTACTACTGGCATAATCTCCATTCACACTAGTACTTCTTGTAGGTCTAATGCGAAGAGCATTGAATGCTATTTCCATTCTAGGTAGCTCTCCTGATAATCTCAAGTTCATCTATGTTGTTTCTAATCTTCCAAGAAGAGTCTCTCTTGAAAAGTTTGATGTGCAAGGTATCACTCGTTCAATCATCTGCATTGTCTTCTTGAATACTGGTGTCAAAGTTCTTAGAATTTTCCATATCACTTCATTCTCTGTCTTATCACTTCCACAAGACTTTATTCCTGTCACAATCTTAGACATCCTACCAAGATAACTTCTAATAGATTCATCTTCCATCATTCTGATATCTTCAAATGCACAAATCTAATTATGTAATCTAGCCTTCTTTGCATGTTCATCATCTTCAAAAGTAGAATGTAAATATTTCCAAATTGCATGAGATATTTTCAAACATCTTACCTGACTATATTCATTCTCTGGTAGTGCTGATAAAAGTGCTTCTCTTGCAAGTATGTTACACATGAATAGATCTAGTTCATCTTTAGTTCTTGCCTCTAGATTGTCTTCCTCAATGATAGTCTTCTCATTCTTTGTAATCAACCAATAACTTGGTCCTAAACACAATAGATGTGTCTTCATCTTTTCTTTCCAACTGTCAAAATTTACTCCATCAAACTTAGGGCTTTCTTTTTTGAAATTCACCATGGATCTCCTTAAGTTGTTAAACTTTTCTTTCAAGGACCTGATGCTCTAATACCCATTGTTAGAAAGTAAAGATCCCCAAGATAACTGAGAGGGGGGGGGGGTGAATCAATTATCTGATAATTTATCCATTCAATAGATTTAAATAATATAATCAATGTACTGATCAACCATAGAAAGATAATCATACACAATTGCACAATAACACAAGATATGTTAACTAGGGAACCTCTTGAAAAGAGTAAACCCCGGTGGGAATGATGCCCACAAAATGATGCACTAATATGAAAGTTCCTTGTTAGAGGATGGACCCTGTTAGGAGTCTTATGAAATACATTCAGTACATATAAATCCTTGTTAGAAGATTTTGAATCCCTATTAAAAGATTCTAACCCAGTTAAGAGTTTATGGAAGACAAAAGGACCCACTACCCAAACAGCTTCAAGGCAAGATCTCTGAACCCACTGTCCAAAAGATCTTAGAATTATTCAATAGAATAATATGAAATATATTACTTCCTTCACACTGTGCCAAAATTGCACTCTCTGCTACACAAGATCACAATTCCAGATCTCTGTACTCACAAGTCTTCCTTCATCATTGAATTAGCTCTTTTCTTCACTTCATGCATATATTTGCATTCACTCTTCATAGTACACATTATAATAAGGAAAAAATTTCTTCTTATATACCAAACTCAAATAATTACCAATGAGTCAGTCCTCAATTACAAAATAATAAATTCTACATGCTATACACAGAATTCACATAAAACTGTCGGCTTCCAGTTACTGTAACTTTCTCCAAACATATCATCAAAGTTTGTGCTATGAACCACATCATCATTAATGAGTCTCCAACATCTCTTTAACTACACAAAATTAGATTCCATCCCAGCTAAGAGATATCCTCTGATTTCTGAACATCGCTACACAGAAACACTGTCTAAACACTGCTTACACCAAAATGCTCATAACTCTTACAAATGAATGAATTTATTTTTGCACTATTAACCATAGGTTAATAACACACCAAAGAACATACCATCAACTATGCAAAAGCCAATCTACAATAAAATATTAGCATAAAACAAAATTGTACCTATTTTCCTGCTAATATCCAGAATATCACTATGTTGACATCAATGACAATCCAAGTCATGAATGCAACAACAACTGCTACAGAATGATTGCCAAAACACTTTTCATTCATTCCTAACAATATGATGCTGAAAAAAAATCCTAAAAGGCATATAAAGTCCTAAAAAAATACAAAAAAATTAAAAAATGCAAAAAATTCAAAAAAAAATAGAAAAAGTGCCTTGGTGGAAACCTGGAAACAAGCGCCTTGGTAGCAAAAATACAAAAAATAAATAAAAAAATAAAAAAATAAAAAAAGATTCCAAGTGGTGAAAACCTGGAAACAGGCGCTACTTATGGCCTTTGCACTCCTATTTATTAGCATGCATCATTGACACTGCACCTTTCTCCATCATACCCTGACCTTATTTGACTTGGTCTGGAATTGGTCTTTGTCTTTGTCTAGGGGGCATAACTGTTAGCATAGGTCTTTTGGTGCATTTGTCTCTTGGGGCATTTCACAAACTGGTGTTTTTCAACACCACCCCAAATAGTGTTTCTCAACACTACCCTTGCATTGAGTGTTTCTTAACACTTATCAGATGTCTTATCCAACAGTCTAGTATGATGCAATATTTCTCATTGACAAATGTGATACTCAAAGTTTGACTCTATGACCAACACACACGCACTTAAACAATCAACTCGTTGAGATATGTTGACTTTATTTTTCTTTGTGTGCTGTCTATGAGGATTTCTTTGATGAGTGGTCTCTCCCTAAGAAGTTTTCGATGATGCATAGCTAGAAGACTGAGGGTATGAGAACATGTTTTATTTCTTTATCTGCTTGTGGGTATATTTTGTTGATCCTAACTGTCATGAGAATTTATGCTAGTCTTACTTGACACTATGGGTTGATAAGGTATTATCCTTGACTGTTTTGCGAGTGCATGCTTCTAGTTATCCTGACTTTCATGTGTCTTGATACAAGCATAATCTTTCCATATCAAACTTAGGTAATATCAATACATTAGTCATCTTGATCACCATGTCTTTGATGCCTAGGTGGGATTTCCACATTTATATCTGATAAAGATCATATTCATATCCACATAGCTATGCTAGTGTGCATTGTATGATCTTACAATGCTACCAATAATGCTTGATGATGATAATTAGATGTCTATAAGCATTGTGACCTTACAAGTCAACCACTTTTCATAGTAGCTTGCATTTCTAGGTTCATGGTTAGTTTAGTTTTGCATTTTTTCATATGGAGAGAGCTCTCCTTTTTCATCTTACATGGACCTATCAGTCGACTACACTCACCTTTCCTTCTTCTCGATCATGTCTTTCACTCCTTGTCTTTTTCATCTCGAACCTATTCCTGTTCATCACAAGGGGTTAATCATATCATCATATCTATATCACAACTATCATTTTCAGAAACATGAGTCTATATCATACACATGAGAATCAAACATACATCTATGAGAGAGAACATACATGAGCATATACATAAACACTTTGAGCAAAATGACAAGACAAGATACATAAACTGATACATCCATCACAAGTGAGACATAAACACATGATATATCAAAAATCTAGTAATATCATATATAAATCAATGACATGATACAATATACAATATGGGATCCCAAAATCTGGATCAATGTCTCAAGATATGTCTAAATATCTATCAACCTCAGACCTAAACTAGGACTCGCTACCACCCTCGTGAGGAGCTCATGGTGGTGGAGGAGGCATGGCTCTCCTATCAAGTACCATATCTGATGCCCCTACCCTCTGAGAGTATGATGGTGCTCTCTGATCCTCTGAAATAGCCTGAAGGTAGAGTCTATGATAGTATGCTGCTCTCGCCATCTCCTGTTAGATCTCTAGATCATCTGCCTATGCCACCACCTCACAACTTGCTATATCTTCCTTGAGATCAGCTATCTACTGATCTCTCTCCACTCTCAGATCTGCTAGCTATTGATCCCTCACTACTATGGTGACCCTCAGCTACTGAATCTCTGCCTCCAAAGTCTGAATGCAGGCTCTCAAACCATCCCTTGTAGTCGGATCTACCTATATTTGTGGTGGTACCTATCCCTGTGCCTACTCCTGAGAAGGCCTTTGTACCTCCTCACTCCCTAAGCCTTGACCTCGTGGCCATTTCTGGCCACCAGCTCTAGATCCCTCCCCCACCTCTCTAACCTGGCCTCCTCCTCTGCCCTCATCATCTCCTCTATCTCCTCCTCCCGGGGAAACCTATACTACATTTGGTATGGTAAACCAAGGGAATGATGCCCTGCATCTCTCAGCCCTATGTGCTGCATCTGCTCCTGCGTCTGCCACATCTGGGAAATACTCCCAAGGCTCCCTCCTAATAGTAGTTGTGTCTTGCACTACCTACTGGTAATCCAGCATCGATAGCCACCTATGACCCTCCTCATCTCAGGCCCATGCATATGTAGTAGTCTCTATGGAAACTCGCTGTTGGCACCCAAACTGCCTCCAAACCTGAGTGATGTAGAATCTCTCAACAATATCTGAGTGTCAGCCTACTAGTGGCTGAGTACACAACATGTAACTCAGCTCATCCTCTACATCACTCCATCCCTCGGCATCCATGTATGGCCTCCATGTGATAGAGGTCATCTCATCTAGTATCCGCCTATAGTATGTCACATCCCTAGTATGGGTATGTGATATGTATCCTGTGTACCTATATATATATGGGTACCTCTGCTCCCTAGGCTAGACTCTAGGGTGTATCACAACAATATGCTCCCAAGCCCACACCTGTGCCAAGATGGCACTGCAAGCCCGTGTCTGACCATCCCTATAGATGATCTCATGCAACTCATGATACATCTCTGTTAGTATGGCCGAACCCCATGCCATGCACCGAGGTCTACCTACCAAATCTATCAGTAACCTGGCCCATCTGAGTGGGAATCCCTTCTGACTGCGATCAGTCATCAGGATCTATGAAATGATAGATGCCACAATACATGGCACCGAAAAATCTCTACCAAAGTCATCTAGCAGCCGCTCCTAGCTGACATGCCGATCAAGGATAGTCACATCCTAGAACATCTCCTAGATCAACCGTCGCCCTTCAGTCGCATCCTGATCATAGTATACCTGTGCCATCACATGAATCATGTCAGTTTCTATGGAAACATTACATTTATGACTATCTCTCAAAACATGATTATACTCACAAGCTCACCATGGCACGGAACCTGTAGTATCCTGTAGACATCCTCTAGTGTGATCGATGCCTCTCCAGTAGGTAGGTGGAAGGTGTTGTGCTCACTATGCCATCTCTCAGCAAGAGCAGTCAACAACCCATGATCGGCCCTGATATATGGGAATCTCAACAGATATCTGAATCCCATAGCTCTGATATCAGCATTGCCCAGATCATCTAGATCTCGGACACACCTCAACCCGGTCACCTTTGGTGCTCTGATGATCAATGCTAGAAAGACCTCTTGCAAGCCATTAAACCAAGCCAGTTGTTAGAACATATCATGATGGATGTCTAAAAATCAGTATCACACATCTTTAAAAATGTAAACTTGTCTGGACCCATGTTTTTTTTTTGCTCACAAAAACTTAAAAATTTCAAATTTTGCCCTTGGGCAATACTGCCTTTTTGGGACAAGTATCATGCGATACTTCTCTCTATAGCAGGGTGATATACCTTTGGTCGTGCGATACTTCACTCGGTATCATGCGATAGTTCTTTTGGTATCATGCGATACTAGTGTCTATGCACGTGCGATACTTTGGGGTCTCGCGAAGTATCACGTGATATTTATCCCCAAGGGGCACGATACTTTTAAAGTATCGCACGATATTTCACCTAAAACTCAAAATTTGAAAATTTGAAAATTTAAAAACATGCTCAAAATGTGTTAAATGACTCAAAAAATGTGCATTTTCCAAAAACGTATCGGGGCAGGATAGTGTGGTGGCCAGTTGTGCAATCGGGCGCTCTCGAATCGGTGCCTGTGGACAGGAACTGCTGCTTGCTGGGCCATTCTCTCTCTCTAAGCTCTCAAAATTCTCAAATCAATCAAATTCAAATGATTTTGAAAATGACATTTTCACCCCTCATATAGCATTTTGACTTTTTGACCAAATTTCAGAACACCTCAGAATTGTGCAAAAATTGTACCCCTAGCTAATTTTGACGTCCTGGATCCATTTTCAGACTTGAAATAAAAATCTAAGGTTATCTTGATTGTCAAAATCATATTTCAAAATTTTCCTTCTTCTATGCAGTTGATTGACCTTTTGAGGCATAATTCTCCAATTTTCGATGGACTTTCTTCCTTCCATGTCTCTCAAATTTTCTAGTCTTTCATTCACTCTATTTCTAGTCTTCTATTTCTATTCTTCTACTTCATCACTGGGGCATGTTTCATTGCCTAATGGTTAACCTATTGACCTTTACCTTCGATTATGATTTCCTTATGATTTGATCAACCTTATCGATTTTGTTATTCCTCTTCATCTGATTTCAATTTCGATTTTGAGGGGGCAGTATTTATGGGATTCTCATCCCTGATTCCTTGATTTTCTTGATTCAGATATCTTTTTTGAGCTTTTGCTCAAATTTGAGATTCTTATCTCTTACTTTGAATGTGATCTCGAATTGACCTCATGTTCAAAGGCCTTTGTTTATGCTTTGTCTGGATGTGATCCTGAATCGACCTCATATCTGAGTTGTCTTGTGATTCCAAATTGATCTCACATTTCAAATTCATTCTTTGACTGCATGTGTTCCTAGATCGATCACACATTAGTCAAAGAGGGGAAAATTTATGCACCCAAAAATGTTCGCCTAGACTTTGGGCCCCATTTATTTGATTTATCAATCCTGAATTAGTTTTATCAATAATCAATATTTTTCAATATTATCAATTTCTTGATCAAATCTTAATTTTGATCATATATTGGATTTTTATCCTATGGGCTAACCATTTATCCTAAGCCTTTATTTAATTAAAAAAAATTTCCTTCCCTTTTATTAAATAAAAAGCCCCCACTTTCCTCTTATCCTAAGTTGCACAAATAAAGCATTATTCTCATTTTATAAAAAAAGGAAAAAGCACTTTTTGTCTCACATGGACATAAAGTCAACTCCTATTTTTCTATTGGAGGATACTTGTGCACATGAATTGCTCCTCTTTCAAGCTCCACCACTGATTAAGACTTTTTGCCACTTAATCTCAATGGTCCATTCCACCTCATTTCTTATAAAAGGAGAGCTCTCTCCCTCATTCTAAGACACTTTTTTTTATGCTAACTCTATGCTGCAAGAATTCTTTGGAGCTTTTTGGAGATCATTGTTGCATTACATCTTAGAGTTCTTCATTTTCTTCATAGTTTAGTTTCCATTCTTGCATAGTAGTTCATGTTTATGCTTTTATAGCTTAGATTTCACTTTCAAGCTTTAGAATAACTCATCTAGCTTAATAGGAAGGGTTGTAACACATTGCTATTTCCATTTCATAGCTTAGTTTGTACTTCCATTTTCATAGCATAGCTTGCACATTTACATTCTCATTCTTAGCTTGCATTGCATTGCATTTTCATTTGATTCTTTGGAGATATTGGCACTCTTGCCTTTGTCTTCATTCAAATCTCTCATTGTATGGTTGACTAGCAAGGTCACAAGCTCAATGGCTCTAGCTGAGAGCAAATCCATAATCTTGCAACTCCATGCATAAAGAGCTATGGATCGATTTGTGAGGGCTCATTCTTTAGTTTCCTTGTATGTAAGGATTCATAGAAGTGCACAACTTTTGTGTGTATAGTTATAAGATGTGCATGCATGGCTTTGAGGACACATAACATGTGTTGTGTATGGTAATGGTGTTGGATTGTCCAAAGACTTAAAAAGATTGATTTTTTGGGTGGTTGGAAGATGTGGGCTATCACTGGAGCATGTCTTAAATGCAAAATTATAGTTTTAATACGTGAGTCGAGTTGTGTTCTGATTAAGGAAGTTAACATTTATAGAGGTGGTTTGTAAATTTGAAGAGACCGATTGTCCCTTTGGGTGGGAGGTATAATGGTATGAAACATAGGAACATAGGAAATCTATAGAAGTTAAACCTCAAACATAATAAGCTCCATGAACAGGGTATTCCAAAGTAAAGAAAAACAAATGTCCTAATATTCTGTCTTTGTTATTGGGTTCTGGGAGGGGTGGTAGAATATTAAAAATAATTAAATTTTAGTAGAGTGCTGACTGGCTTAATCATGATTAGTTTCACAGTTCAAAATTCAAACATACCACTAATAGTCATTGCAACAAAACTAGTGGAGTACCTAGAGGGTATTACAGGTAAGGGCAGTGTTTTCTCCTATGAGATTAAGACAAACAAAATGAATAGGAGGTCGAGAGGATTTGGTAAGGTACAATTTGAGAGCATTGGGTCAAGAAAAGAAGTGTGCATGCTTTCCCATTTGGCTCTTCTCTTGTTTCAGAATGAAAACCTTATTATTTCCACTGTAGACAAGGACATGTTCCCAAGGACTACTTACCCAATCTATAAAATAAAACTTCTTGCAGGCTGCCTAGTGTACCATAATGCATTGTGTATTTTGTGGTCTGCAAGTGACGTGCTTTTTGGATACAATTGTCTGAGGGAGATTGTTGGATACAATTGTCTAATTGTGTGTTGTCTTTGATGTCACACAAATGTCATATCATTAAGCAGCTCTATGTGTCTATCAAGCTCAGTCGGTTAGCAGGTGGTTTTTTAGTGTCTACCGAGATCTTTTGGGCATCAAAGGAAAGTATGGCAAAAAACAATGTTAACCAAGCTTCCATGGTTATCGAAGGAAAGTTAGTATTTACTGAGTTCACTTGGTCTCCAAAGGATGTTGTAGAATTCACAGTGTTTATTGAGTTCACTCGGTCACCGAAGGAAATCTTTTCTGGATTAGTATTTACCGAGCAAGGTCGGCCCAATAAAGGATTTTGTTAATTTGAGAAATAAAGTTTGTTTATCCCAGCCGAATATTGTAATGAGTGTTAATGATTATTAGTGTCGACTTGACAATCTGAATGGTATATATAGAAGGTCAAGTGGTAAATTAGTGTGTAAAAAAAGAATAGTGTGCAAGTGTGGAAGTTTGTGAGCGAACATGCAAATCATTTTGAAGGAAGGTGTGTGCGAATTTTGAAAGATAGTTAGATATCTTTGAGGTGCAGCAAAGATTTATTTGATCAGGAAGGATCTAGTGAAGCAAAATAGAGATCTGTAATCACCAATTTAGTTGCATCATTATTCAGGTCATTTCATTGTTACTTTCTTACCATTGTAGTAGTGATTTCAAAATCTCTTAACCAAGTTGGTTTAACAGCCATTTTGTAAATCCTCTAACAAGGTGACAGTTCTATTGAATTTTTCAAAGACCTCTTACTAGGCCACTCCTAACAGGGTGATCAAATCCTCTAACAAGGTCACACCTAATAGTGTGTTTTGTAACCTTTTACCGGGTTGACTCCTAACAGGGCATCACTTCAGAAGAGTGAAAAATAGTAATTAGTTACATTGGTGGTTTTTCCCATATTGGGTTTCCAAGTTAAATTTGGTGTCTCTTGTGTTCATGTTATTTTCTTTATGCATGCATGTTAATCACTGATGAATGCTTAAGAACAGTTATAATTAATACTTGCTGCAATAACCGAGTTAGAACATTTCTCTATATGTTTACCGAGTAACAGAAACAAATGATTTAATAAGATATCTAAGGGATATGTGGTAATATTTTTATGGTTAACTAATTCACCCCCCCCCCTCTCAGTTACTCCATCTATATTTCCAACAATTGTTATCAGAGCTTTTGGTGCTTGCAGGAAGGGTTTCAAGGACCTAAGCTAAAGATCAGGATGTCTTACAAGAGAGAAATTTCAAGGCTTAACAGAGATAAATTTTCAACATGGAAAGGTCTCATGAGACTTTGTCTAGCTTCCATTGGTGATTCAGGATGCAAATATCTTGATCAAGAATATACAGTTCCTACTAGCACATTAACTATTGAAGACATTGCAAAGAAAAAGAACCATAACACCATGATGATAGACATTGCATAAGCTCTTAGCTATGAAGAATTTGATGAGATCAAAGACTACACTACTGCTTATGCAATGTGGAACAAGCTGAAGAAAATTTATGGTGGTGATGAAAATGTGAAAAGAGCCAAAGTAGAAAACCTAAGAGGACAGTTTGATTAGATGAAAATGAGAGAAGATGAAAACATTGCAAAATATGTTGAAAGGATCAAGGCAAGTGTTAGTGCAATTAGAGCTTTTGGAGGAACAATAGATGATGAAACAATTATAAGTAAGGTTCTCAAAATATTACTCCCTATCTATGCAATAAGAGTGTCTGCTATTCAAGAAAGAAGATGTGAAGAAAATCACAATATAACTTTGGATGCCTTAGTTGGAAGATTGACAGCCTTTGAATTGGATAACTATGACAACTATGTTCCAACTTCTAAAAATATTGAATCAATATTTGAGGCCAAACTTTCACACAAGAAGGGAAAGAAAATCAAGTCAGAAAATGAAGAAGAATTAGAGGAAAGTTCTGATAGTGATCTTGAAGTTATTGAAGCATTACTTGCAAAGAAATATTCTAGAGGCAGAGGTAAATACAAAGGTAAAACTCCCTTAATCTATTTTTCATGTGAAGAAATTGGTCATATTGCAGCTAGGTGCCCAAACAAGCAAAGAAAGGATGAAAAGAAAAGTCACAAGTACAATGGGAAGAATAATTTCAAATCATTCAAGGATAAAGGTAAGAAAACATGTTTTTGGCTAAGGACTCTGATGATAGTGAAGAAGAAATTGTCTTCATTGCTGTAAAAGATGAATCTGATGATGATGAAGATGAGATGGCACTTATCTCTCATATAAGCAAAAATGATACATGGATCATAGACAGTGGATGTTCACATCATATGACTGGTGATAAAACAAAGTTTGAACATTTTGAAGACTATGATGGTGGTAGTGTAAGGTTTGGAAACAATGAACCTTTTTGTATAAAAGGAAGAGGATGAATTTCATTAACCAAAGAACTTATATGTGATAATGCATATTGGGTTGAAGGACTAAAGCATAATCTTCTAAGTGTAGCACAGCTAATCAACATTGGATTCAAAGTTGAATTCATGAATGGCAAAGCAAGACTACTGGATGACAAGGGAAAACTGATTGGATCAGGCAAACAAACCAAAGGTAACCTGTTTTATCTTGATCTTGGTGAATGCTCATGTTTTGTTGCTCAAATTGAAGAAAGTTGGTTATGGCACAAAAGGTTATGTCATGTAAATTTTGATAACATGGTGAAAATAAGCAAATTCAAGAAAGTAAGAGGCATTCCTACTTTGAAGAAACCTGATGTTGGTCTATGCAAGAATTGTCAGATTGGAAAAATGGGAAAGACAAGGTTTAAAAGTAAAAATGATCAGTCTGAAGATATTTTGGAAATTGTGCATATTGATTTATGTGGACCTATTAGAATTGAAAGCTATACTAAAGAAAAATTCATTATTCTCTTTGTTGATGATTACTCTAGAATGATGGCTATTATGTATTTAAGAGAAAAGTTAGAAGCATTTGAGAAGTTAAATTGTATTTGGAAAGAGTAGAAAAGGAAACAGGGAAAAGAATGAAGTGCTTGAGATCAAAAAGAGGTGGTGAATTCATCTCCCATGAATTCAATAATTTTTGCATTGAAAGAGGAATCAAAAGATAGGTATCAGCCCCGGGAACTCTTGAGCAGAATGGAATAGCTGCAAGGAGGAACACATCTATCATGGATTGTGCAAGGACTTTAATGATTGAAAAGAACATTGCTATGAAATACTAGAAGGAAGCTATCAGTACTGCAGTTTATACCTTGAACCGAGTACAGTTGAGGAAAGACACATTCAAAAATCCTTATGAGTTATGGTATGGCTATAAACCCAATGTAAGTTACCTAAAAGTATTTGGTAGTAAATGTTACATCTTAAAAGAATCTAGAAAAGGAAAATTTGATGTAAAAAGTGATGAAGGAATATTTTTGGGATATTCTTGTAAAAGTAAGGCATATAGATGTCTGAATTTGTCTACTCACAAAGTCATAGAAAGTGCACATGTGAAAGTTGATGAGTTTGTAGAAAAGACTGAAGAAGAGAGCAAAAAGGAACTAGAGGATTATATGAGATTTTTTTACATTGAACTTGATACATTGCCAGACACATCTATCAATAAGGAAACTACATCTACTGAGCCCAGTATAGTAACTGAGTCACAAGGAACCAAGTCTCAGTCTGAAGCTACCGAGCAAGTATCTACCAAGCCCAAGTAACCTGAACCTGAAGATGAAATTCAATAATATGACAATGTAACTCATTCAAGAGGCAAGGAACTTGTATTGGCCAAGTATGTCAGGAGGCATCATACACCAGATCAGATTATTGGGAACAAATCAGATGGTACTATGACAAGAAGTAAACTAAAAGGTACATGTTTACTTGCTAATTTTGAACTGAGAAATGTCAAAGATGCATTGGAAAATGAAAGTTGGATTGAGGCTATGAATGAAGAAATAGAACAAATAGAGAAGAATAAAACATGGACTCTTGTACCTAGTCCTAAAGATAAAAATGTAATTGGAACAAAATGGGTATTCAGAAATAAGTTGAATGAAGATGGTCAAGTATCAAGAAACAAAGAAAGATTGGTATGTAAAGGATATTCTCAAGAAGAAGGTATAGATTATGGAGAGACTTTTGCTCCTGTTGCAAGATTAGAAGCTATAAGGACTCTACTCACATATGAAGCACATAAAGGATTTAAGGTATATCAGATGGATATAAAATCTACATTTCTCAATGGTATTCTTGATGAAGAAGTCTACATTGAGCAGCCTGAAGGTTTTATTGATCCAGACAAGAAGGATATGGTCTGAAAGTTACACAAAGAATTTTATGGTCTAAAACAAGCCCCTAGAGCATGGTATGAAAGATTACATAACTATCTTATTTAGATTGATTTCAAAAGAGTTAATGATAACAATAATTTGTACATCAAAGAAGGACCAGATAACAAAATTGTTTTGGCAGAAATATTTGTGGATGATACTATGTTTATAGGGAATGATGATCAGTGTAAAGAATTTTCAGAGCAAATGAACAAAGAATTTTAAATGTCTATGTTTGGTCAGATAAAGTTCTTTGTTGGTCTTCAGATTCAGCAGAACAAGAATGGTATCTACATTACTCAGTCTAAATACATCAAGGAAATACTTAAGAAGTTTCATATGGAAGATTCAAAACTAGTTGGTACACCCATGTGTACTGGACTGAAGCTTACCAAAGATGATGATTCAAAAGAAGTAGATCAGACCTTATATAGATCAATGATTGGAAAGTTATAGTATGTAGTGCATACAAGGCTTGATATTGCCTTAGTAGTTGGTATAGTAGCAAGATTCTCAGTAAAACCCAGAGAAAATCATATGATGGCAATCAAAAGAATCTTGAGGCACTTGAAAGGAATTGAAGATTATGGCTTGTGGTATAAATTTGGAGGCAATTTAGACTTAAAAGTGTTTACTGATGCTGATTGGGTAGGAAACATTGATGATAGAAAGAGTACAAGTGGTGGAGCATTCTTTCTTGGCAAGAGGTTGGTATCTTGGACTAGTAAAAAGAAAAATTGCACATCCCAATCCATAGCAAAAGCATAATATGTTGCTGAAGTAGTAAACTGCTCTAATATTGTTTGGTTTAAATAGTTATTGGAAGGCATGAAGGTTGAGATCAAAGAACTAGTTGTTATGTTTTGTGATAATACAAGTGCAATAAATATTTCAAAGAATCCAGTAATGCATTCCAAAATCAAGCACATTTCTATTAAATATCACTTTGTCAGAGAATTGGTATAGGACAAAGAAATTAGATTAGAATATGTTCATACAAAATAACAAATTGCAGATATATTCACCAAGCCACTACCTAAGGATGCATTCTTGTATCTAAGAGGTAAGTTAGGGGTCATTCCCCTATCCGAACCTCACTAAATAAAGTTTTAGTGATGCATCAACCAAAACATGTTGAAGATTAGTCAGTTGATGTAGCATAGTCAAGGAATCATTGCATATGAATCAGTACTTAAGGTACATTAGTATTCATTGAAAGTGTGTGTATTGTCTTTGGCATGTTTTGTCAAAGAGGGAGAGTTTTCTGTCATTTCAAGAAATTTCTAAGAAGGAGAATTTGAGAAGTTAAGAGGGAGAGTTTTTAGTCAGAGAGAGAACTTTGAGGAAGATGAGAATCAGAATGAAGCTAAGGATATGTTTCTTATTCTATGTTTTTTGTGAAATTTCATTGTGCTATGACATGTTGTGTTGCCATCAATGCCAAAGAGGGAAATTGTTGGATACAATTGTCTAATTGTGTGTTGTCTTTGATGTCACACAAATGTCATATCATTAAGGAGCTCTGTGTGTCTATCGAGCTCAATCGGTCAATAGGCAGTTTTTCAGTGTCTACCGAGATCTTTCGAGCATCAAAGGAAAGTATGGTAGAAAATAGTGTTAACTGAGCTTCCATGGTTATCGAAGAAAATTTAGTGTTTACCAAGTTCACTCGGTCTCCAAAGGATGTTGCAAAATTCGTAGCATTTATCGAGTTCACTCAGTCACCGAAGGAAATCTTTTCTGGATTAGTATTTACCGAGCAAGGTCGGCCCAATAAAGGATTTTTTTAATTTGAGAAATAAAGTTTGTTTATCCCAGATGACTGTTGTAATGACTGTTAATGATTATTAGTGCTGACTTGAAAATCAGAATGGTATATATATAGAAGGTCAAGTGGTAAATTAGTGTGTAAGAAAAGAATAGTGTGCAAGTGTGGAAGTTTGTGAGTGAACATGCAAATCATTTTGAAGGAAGGTGTGTGCGAATTTTGAAAGATGGTTAGATATCCTTGAGGTGCAAAATAGATTTATTTGATCAGGAAGGATCTAGTGAAGCAAAATAGAGATCTATAATCACCAATTTAGTTGCATCATTATTCAGGTCATTTCATTGTTACTTTCTTACCATTGTAGCAGTGATTTCAAAATCTCTTAACCGAGTTGGTTTAACAACCATTTTGTAAATCCTCTAACAAGGTGATAGTTCTATTGAATTTTTCAAAGACCTCTTACCAGGCCACTCCTAATAGGGTGATTAAATCCTCTAACAAGGTCACACCTAACAGTGTGTTTTGTAACCTTTTACTGGGTTGGCTCCTAATAGGGCATCACTTCAGAAGAGTGAAAAATAGTAACTAGTTACATTGGTGGTTTTTCCCATATTGGGTTTCCATGTTAAATCTAGTGTCTCTTGTGTTCATGTTATTTTCTTTATGCATGCATTTTAATCACTGATGAATGCTTAAGAACAATTATAATTAATACTCACTGCAATAACCGAGTTACAACATTTCTCTGTATGTTTACCGAGTAATAGCAAAAAATGAATTAATAAGATATCTAAGGGATCTATGGTAATATTTTTGTGGTTAACTGATTCACTCCCCCCCTCTCAGTTACTCCATCTATATTTCCAACAGTGGTTTTTGAGTTTGCACAGGAGAGTAAAAGGGTTAAATTTTTTGTTACTAAAAATGGTGTGGACTATAAGTTGGTGGTTCACTTTGATGACATTGTAAATGCTAGTGACAACCCCATTCCACCCACAAAGTCACTGGAACACTCGCAACTAGGCTTGACCCAAGTGACCCCAAGGTGCACTAAGCATGATTGCACAGTGATCTTTTGAGGCTCGTATCTTAAACCTCATGAGAGGTATTGAATAACAATCAAGGGATATGAGATCATGATTTTGAGGTCTACAATAACCTCTCTCATTTTTGGGTGATTCGACTTCATTTTCATTTGGCAAGGCAATCTCAGTCGATGCCAAAACTTGCAGTAAGGGTTAGTTGAAAGTAGTTCTATAGTGTATCTTTCAAACCGTCCGTCCTAAAATTGAACCATCTACTCCATCAGCTCTGGTTGGCTGGGTCAACTCTAGTGACAACTCCATTCCACCCATGAAGTCACTGGAACGCTCGACCCAAGTGACCCCAAGGTGCATTAAGCACAATTGGGAAGTGATCTTCCAAGTCTCGTATCTCAAACCTTGTGAGAGGTATTGAAAAACCATTAGGGGTATAGGATCATGATTCCAAGATCTAGAATAAAATCTCTTAGTTTTGGGTGATTTGACTTTGTTTGCATTTGGAAAGGCGATCTCAGTCGAAGCTAGAACTTGCAGTGAGGGTCAGTTAAAAGTAGCTCTGTAGTGTATCTTTCAAACCGTTAGTCTTGGCATTGAACCATCTACTCCATCATCTCTAGTTGGCCAGGTAAATGCCAGTGACAACCCTATTCCACCCACGGAGTCACTGGAATGCTCGTGACCATGCTCAACCCAAGTGACCCCAAGGTGCACTAAGCATGATTGGGAAAAACTCTTTTGAGGATGATATCTTGGACCTCATGAGAGGTATCAAAAAATCATCAAGGGCTACGAGATCATGTTTTTGAGATCTATAATAACCTCTCTTAGTTTTGGGTGATTCGACTTCATTTGCATTTGGCAAAGTGATCTCAGTAGATGCCAAAACTTGCAGTGAGGGTCAGTTGAAAGTAGCTCTGTGGTGTATCTTTCAAACCATCTATCTTGCCATCAAACCATTTGCTCCATCAACTCTAGTTGGCTAGGTAAATGCTAGTGACAACCCTTTTTCACCCATGGAGTCACTGGAACACTCGTGACGTGCTCAACCCAACTGACCCCAAGGTGCACTAAGCATGATTGGGCAGAAATATTCTAAGGCTTATATCTTGGACCTCGTGAGAGGTATTGACAAACCATTAGGAGCTATGGGATCATGTTTCCAAGGTCTACAATAACCTCTCTCAGTTTTGGGTGATTCAACT
This sequence comes from Chamaecyparis obtusa, assembly GCA_027943335.1. Classification (NCBI taxonomy): domain Eukaryota; kingdom Viridiplantae; phylum Streptophyta; class Pinopsida; order Cupressales; family Cupressaceae; genus Chamaecyparis; species Chamaecyparis obtusa. The sequence continues at coordinate 828,690 of BSBK01006955.1, forward strand.
TTGTTTGCATTTGGCAAGGTGATCTTAGTCGATGCCAAAACTTGTAGTGAAGGTTAGTTAAAAGTAGCTCTATAGTGTATCTTTCAAACCATTTGTCTTGGCATCAAACCATCTACTCCATCAGCTCTAGTTGGCTGGGTAAATGCTAGTGACAACCCTATTCCACCCACAAAGTCACTAGAATGCTCGTGACACGCTCGACCCAAGTGACTCCAAGGTGCACTAAGCATGATTGGGAAACAATATTTCAAGGTTCGTATCTCAAACCTCATGAGAGGTATCGACAAATCATCAAGGGATACATGATCATGATTTTGAGGTCTACAATAACCTCTCTCAATTTTGGGTGGTTCAAATTTGTTTGAATTTGGCAAGGCAATCTTAGTTGATGCCAAAACTTACAGTGAGGGTCAGTTGAAAGTAGCTCTACAATGTATCTTTCAAATCATCTATCCTGGCATCAAACTATCTACTCCATCAACTTTGGTTGGCCAATTAAATTCTAGTGACAACCCCGTTCCATCCACAGAGTCACTAGAACGCTCGTGACCACGCTCGACCCAAGTGACCCCAAGGTGCATTAAGCACGATTGGGCAACAATCTTTTGAGGCTCATATCTTGGACCTTGTGAGAGGTATCAAAAAATTTTTAGGGGCTATGAGATAAAGTTTTTGAGGTCTACAATAACCTCTCTCAATTTTGGATGATTCGACTTCATTTGAATTTGGCAAGGTGATCTCAACCGATGCCAAAACTTGTAGTGAGGGTCAGTTGAAAGTAGCTCCGCAATGTATCTTTCAAACCATCCATCCTAGCATGAAATCATCTACTCCATTGGCTCTGGTTGGCCGTGTAAATTCTAGTGACAACCTTGTTCCACCCATAGAGTCATTGAAATGCTTGCGACCACAAGGTGCACTAAGCATGATTGGGAAAAAATCTTTTGAGGCTCGTATCTCAGACCTCATGAGAGGTATTGACAAACCATCAAGGGATACAAAATCATGATTCTAAAGTCTACAATAACCTCTCTCATTTTTGGGAGATTTGACTTCATTTGCATTTGGCAATGCGATCTTAGTCAAGGCCAAAACTTGCAGTGAGGGTCAGTTGAAAGTAGCTCTACAGTGTATCTTTCAAACCGTCCATCCTAGCATCGAATCATCTACTCCATCAACTTTGATTGGCTGAGTAAACACCAATGACAACCTTGTTCCACCCATAGAGTTACTGGAATGCTCACGACACGCTCAACCCAAGTGACCCCAAGGTGCACTAAGCACAATTGGGTAGCGATATTCCAAGGCTCATATCTCAGACCTCATGAGAGGTATCAACAAACCATCATGGGCTACAAGATCATGATTCCAAGGTCTACAATAACCTCTCTCAATTTTGGGTGATTCGACTTCATTTGAATTTGGCAAGGCAATTTCAGTCGATGCCAAAACTTGTAGTGAGGGTCGGTTGAAAGTAGCTCTACAGTGTATCTTTCAAACCATCCATCCTAGCATCAAAGCATCTACTCCATCAGCTCCAGTTGGCTGGGTAAACACTAGTGGCAACTCTGTTCTACCCATGGAGTCACTAGAATGTTCACACCACACTCAACCCAAGTGACCCCAAGGTGCACTAAGCATGATTGGGTAGTGATATTCTGATACTCATATCTCAGACCTCGTGAGAGGTATTGACAAAATATTAGGGGCTATGGGATCATGATTCTAAGATATACAATAACCTCTCTCAGTTTTGGGTGATTCAACTTCATTTGAATTTGGAAAGGTGATCTTAGTTAATGCCAAAACTTGTAGTGAGGGTCAATTGAAAGTAGCTCCATAGTGTATCTTTCAAACTATCCATCCTGGCATCGAACCGTCTACTCCATCAGCTATGGTTGGCCAAATTAATACCAATGACAACCCCGTTCCACCCTCAGAGTCATTGGAATGCTCGCAACAATGCTCAGCCCAAGTGACACAAGGTATGTGATTGAGGACAACAAATCCATTACATCTATTAATTTATTACACCTGCATAAATTATTACATCAGGGTAATTTATTGCATCTATTATAAAAAAATTCAAACACATTGACATATAACTTTAACAATATATAATTTAAATCATAATGATAATCATAGTCAGGATATAACTTCACCATTCAATTTCATAAACATGAATAATAAATATGTATACAAAAGATGACACAAATATAACATAAAAATGAACATGTTCTATATATAAAAAGTATCAAATGTATCAAAAGTATCTCCATATACAAATATGGCACATGCCATTTTAAAATGTCTACTATATATATATATATATATATATATATATATATATATATATATATATATATATATATATATATATATATATATATATATATATATATATATATATATATATATATATATATATATATATATATATATATATATATATATATATATATATATATATATATATATATATATATATATAATTCATAATTCATAATTCAAACACTAATTTAATTAAAATTATAACTGAATACAAACATCTATACCTTGCCTCTCAGTCACTTACCATGATTAGGTGTCCTAACATAAGTCTTTGGTAGCAAAGGAACAATGCCACCATAACCAACTCTAACCTATAAATATATATATTCGCAATAATGAGATTAGTAGAGTGGTCCAACATAGAGTAATAAATCTACAAAATAGGATGATAGCATAATAAAATTACAAATTGATTGAGCTAAAATTAAAACTTACATCCGCTGATGCCTCCTCTGGAATAGTGGGCTGGGTCAACAAAGATATGAAAGATTCTCATGGGTCCTCCCTCACACTGGGAGTAACCTATGAGAGTAAAAATATTGTCAATTATATATAAATGTACTTCATCATAACAACCCTGGTTACAAAATACAAATAACAATATGTAAAATTCTACGTACAATCAGGCTATCACTCTGAATCGAGATGCCTGTCAGCCTAGGCTCCCGAACCTGTGTTGGGACATCATCAATAGCCACACCTTATACAATAAAGTACAAGTAAAATATTTATTACTACACACAAGTGGCATACACATGCATGCATAATTAATCTTAAACAATTAATTACCTTTCCTTTGTCAGCACATGAAGAAGGAACCCCCTCGTGCCCTCCACTGACACCAGCTATAACCTGAAAGAGTACAATAAGATGACAATATATTAGTAAATGTATGAATTTTATTGCTCTAATTGATAGAGATTTAAGCATGTACACCAAATGATATAAAAAAAAAAAATGGGTACATAATTTTTAATATACAATATAGGTGTCAAGGCCAAATGAAATGGCCGAAAGTGTGGAGTCATCCACCTATCTCAACTCCTCCTCTGTCATCGACTGAACATAAATGGAAAAAATATATATACATAAGTGCATGCAATCATTAAAACTAATCTAAATAAATAAAAAATTTTAAAATTAAATAAGTCATGTGACAAATTTATTTATAATGTTTACTCTTACCGCATCAACAAGAGTCCATGGCTCTGCGTACCCCTCCTGAGCACTCTCATGAGATTTAGATGCTCCATGAGGTGTTGCAGCCTCTACAGCTACATCTCCTATATCCTCCTCATCAATAACATACTCATATGTATCAGCATCAGTAAGCGGTCTGAGGCACATATTCTTGCATATAATACAAATATGGGGCATGCATACATGTGAACTCTAGCCAAATGTCAATGCGCCAGCATCATCCACACCAGGAGGCAACAATGACCTAGTCTGCATGATCAACTTGTCACTCAGAAAATGAATGGCCCTAATACTCTATGAGGTAGCCTCTGCACTGATATCAAGATGCTACACTAGAGGAGGGGGTGTGACATCAGTGGGGGGGACAAAGGTAGTGGCCTTTTTGTGCTGGCCAAATGGCCTAGTCTGAGGAGCTCCTCTGCCTACACCCATGTTGGGCCTCATGCTCCAATAATTAACATTGTGACCAAGCACAAACTCAACATACAATTTTTTTTATGAAATAGAAAGGGAGCTCCAAATTTCTATGGGGTGGTTTTATCAAAAACCATCCACCAGCGATCCCAAAAGTGTGTGCACATTGCTTCATTTGTGCACCATTTTATTGATAATTTGGGCTTTTTGGGGTCAAATTTTAATCCAGTTTTAGGATTAACAAAAAGGGAGGCTATATCTTCCTTAGTTATATTAAGGGCCACAACCCCATCATGGTCAAGGCCGTCATCAAATTGGGCATGCATATCATTACGCCAATGAAGAGCAGCATTATGTTTTTGCGTAAGGGTGTTAATGTTTTCAATAATGGTATTTAGGGTGGCAAGCATAGGAGCTAACGTAGGTATATTTTGATAAGTGTTTCTGAAGCCCCATATAGTGTTCAAGTTCTCTTGTATCAAATCCTCTAAATATTGAGGGTTTTGAGGTGGTTCTAGATTGTTTTGGGGATTGTTATTTGGTGGGGGAGGGTTATTATCTTCATTGTTGTAAACCGTGCTTGATTAAATAATAAAAAAATATAAATTTCAAATTGATTTCATATATTATTAAAAAAATCAATACAAAACCCTATTTTAACCAAAAAAAACTACATTTAACATGAAAATGAAAGAAATTAATCAAGATATATAGTAAGAATTTACTTACTAGATCAATTGCGGAGTCAAATTTTTTGTTGGCGCGATTATGTACCTGAAAATATCATGTATATGATATTTGGAGTTGTTTTCCAAACCCAAAACATGAGGAGAAATGAGGAAAATGACTCGCGGGTTTAGATTTTTGCCACATATTTTGGGTACTCGATATTTTCGGGTACCTGATTAGGCTTGTGCTTTGGTTTCAGGTTTACCCAGGTGTACTGACACCTAGGCCTACGAAAAATCCAACATACATTTTCATGCGCTTTTGGATGACTGAAAAGTGGATTTTTTTACATTGCCACTTTTTTGCCCCTCATGATCTTGCACATACCCAAATGTCAACATCCATAAGAATATGAGCATACATCAGATGAAGAATATTAGAGGAGTTTGAGTCAACTATCTAGAAAAACCCAATAGCCCTCCCCATAGAATCCAGCCAAAGGTGAAGGGGAAAATTTGACAGTCTCACCCATAATAGGATAACATTGAACGACTTCGATAGAGGATCAAAACTTGGATGCCAAGGTTTGGCCAATAGAGGGAAGTGGCCCCAAGAGAAGCTTCTATTACACATAATAGTTTGTCTATCTTTAGTAGTTTTAAACTTTACAATAAAGAAACCCTTAGCCATAGGGTAAATATGAACATAAAGCTTTAAAATGAGTTCCTAGTTTTGAGAAATCCAAGCATGCAAATCTGAGAGAGAGGGCCAAAAACCCCTAAATCAAAAGATAGCAACCCGAGATGAGAATAGTCCACATTTTTAGAGATCTCATCAGTAATTTTAAAATCTAAATTAACCACAATAGGTCCACTTATAGAGAGGGGAAATGATGAAGGGGAAGACCATAAATGCCCTCTCTCAGTAGAGGAGGCACCATAAAGACCCACTTCAAAAGTTGCAACATCTGCATAAGAAATAGTAGAAGACCCTTTCAAAAGAGGAGAGAGAAGCCCAGAGGCATGAAACATAGCTACATCACCACCAGATGCCAAAGGGAGGAGCACATTGTTGGAAGCACCAGACACTAGAGGTCCTGAGTGAATAGCAACAACAACACCAGGGAAAATAGCAACTACAGGGTGAGCAACAACAACAAGGTGAGCTGTTGCACTAGAGTGCCCCAAACCGGCATCAGCAATTGCAGGACACACCACAATGTGAGCAATGATGAGAGCAAGAGTGGGAGAATTTGAATGAACAACATCAGGAGTAGGAGTAGGAGACCTCATGGAACCTTAGAATTTATTAGGCCTTTTTCTAGGAGTAGCTATGTTGAGATAAAAAAAATTATTGAGAAAATATTTAATGAAATTTTGTTGACATTCTTCTTGTTTGTAGCTATGTTTACTTGTCATGTGATGACTTATTGAATATCTCTCTCTTGATAAGAGGGAGTGTTGAATTTTATAGTTGTGAAAATAATATTTATAACTAAATTTTCTTGAAGGAGCTTCTCAGAAATCTATGTATAGATTCTATTGTCATCTATCTTGCTATCGCATTATAGAGACTTTCTGAGCTTTTTGTTGATGATTTTTTAGTAGAGGCTCCTCTTAACTTTTGTTTCATTTTTTTCTAGGTTGCAGTGATTCTTATTGTCGAGTTGCAGTAATTCATTTCCTTCATATTCTTCCTATGTTTACTTGTGCAAAGTTAATTCTATTGGATATTGCTAATGCATGGAGAGGTGATTGAGACATTTAATATGTTTAATAACTATATTACTAAATGGGCACTCATACTGTTGTCATTTGTGTTTTGTCACTAATGTCAACATATATTTCTGAGAGAAAAATAGGCTGGTTGTCACACTGTATAGACACTGTATGGATGTTTCAGATGATACAAAGTTAGATGAGAGCTCAAATGGATGTTGTGATCTTATATCTAATATTGAATCAATAGATGTTTCATACTAAGAGAGATACAAATGTTTTAATGAAGACTGGTCACTGCACTCTAACAGTGAGAATTGACAGAGTTAGTCTTTGGGTTTCTAGTATATCTTTTAGAGGATTTAGATTCAAGGTATGTGAGCTTGAAGGATGATAGAGAGGATATTGAAGGATGTTCATTGGTCAATGCAAGGTATGAAATGATTGGTGATGTCATCTATGCAATGTGTTTTGGTGATGGTTTATTTTGAAGCCAACTCAAGAAATGAAGCATGTGTTTTGTTTGGCGAGCATAAATTAAGGGCGTCGGTCCTTAACTATTGTATTGTAATCATTGTATACTTGTTCTAGATACCATGTGTATCTTAGCAAGGGTTTATGTAATCATTTTTAAATTAGGAAAGCCTCATGGGCTAACCTGATCATGGTAAATTATAATAAGGTATATATGTAGAGTCTTTTCTTTGGAAAAGATATGGATGGAATGAATGTGATATAAAGAGGTTGTGAAATTTGTGTTACTAGTGGACTTTATTGGAACTAATCAAGCAAAGATAGTTGCTGGCAAACAGTTTAAAAGATTGTGTATTTCTTCATATACATCTATGTTGAGAACAAGTGAGTTTTGAAGGTGGATTTAACCTTCTTTGGGTAGTGAGCCTTGTGTAGTGAGCCCTCCCTTTTGTTCTTGACTCCTAACAAGGTCTTTCCTCTAACAAGGACTATGTACTGTAATGTTTCAATAAGCTACTAATAGGGCTATATCTTCTAACAAGGATAACTATACTCTCAGTACATCATTTGTGGGTGCTAATTCTCACTAGTGTTTTTACCTTTAACAAGGTTTCCCTGAGACCAAAATATTGTGTTATTGTGTTGTCATTCATTGTTTTCATTGGATCTAATATTGTGGTGCTTAAGGTTTAAAGTTTAATAATATTTTAAACAACTAATTCACCCCCCCACCTCTCAATTGTATTGTGGACTGTTATTCTTAAAAATTGGTATTAGAGCTTGTGGTCCTCAGAGAGAAAGCTTAACAGCTTGAGGTGATCTTGGAGATGGCACTCTATAGGAAGGATGGTCCTAAATTTGATCCTGAGAACTTTGACAGCTAGAAGAAAAATATGCGAACACACTTGTTGTGCTTGGGCATAGACTACTGGTTGATTACAAAGAAGGAGGAAACCCTAAAGACTGAGAATGATTTGATGTCTACTACTGATGATGAGAAGAATTTATTCTCATATAATATGGTCGCAAGGGAAGCACTAATCAATGCACTATTTGAAGGTGAGTTCACTGAAGTTAAAGACATAGATTCGGCATATGAAATTTGGAATAGACTAGAAGAATTATATGAAGGAAACAAATATACCAAGCAAGCGAAGTTACATAACTAGAAAAAAAAAAGATGGAGAATCTACAAATGAAGGATGATGAAAGCATTAGAGCTTATTTTCAAAGGGTTGCAGACGTTGTGGTTAGAATAAAAAATTGTGGAGGCACTTTTGATGAAGAGGAAGTTGTTGCGAAGATCCTTAGATCATTGACTCCTGTATAGAAGTTCAAGGCTGTCTATTTAAGAGACTATACCCTTGGCTCTTAATTTAAGCAGAGAGATGTTGATTGCAAAGATAACTAATTTTGAAGCTGTGGAATTAGGAGAAGCTGTACCTAAAGTTGAATCTTCATTTAAGGCATCTGCACACAAGAAACTATCTACACTTCCAAGCACTAGCAAAGAAGACCTAAAAGAAGAGCTTGGTGAGTATGCTGAGGAATGGGAACATATAATGAAGGAAGAAAGAAAGATGGATGAACTTGTTGCACTGATTTCTAGAAGAGAAAAAAGAGGTAAGGGCAAGTTTGAAGGAAAGTTACCCTTGATCCCTGATGATGATGATTTAGATTATGAAGAGATTGGATTTTTTACTATTAAAGATGAACCAGTGCATGAGGAAAAGGCTTTAGTATCTCATGTTGACAAGAAAACTGAATGGATAATAGATAGTGGTTGTTCACACCATATGACTGGTGATAAAAATAAGTTTGTCAAGTTAGTAAACTATGATGGTGGTGTTGTAATATCTGGAGACAATCTTCCCCAATCTATCATAGGTGTAGGGTCTATTACCATGGATGGAAAGACTAACACTGATAATGTGTTACTTGTTGATGGATTGAAACATAATTTTTTAAGTGTTGGATAGCTGATGGATAAGGAATTTCAATTGAGCTTTGTTAATGGTAAATTTTTTATCAGAAGAAAAGAAGGAAAGCTGATTGCCATTGGTATAAAGTCTAGAGGTAATGTATTTGAATTAAATACATCTAGAGCCTCTTGTTTTGTTCTGAAGGTAGATGACAATTGGTTATGGCATAGGATATTTTGTCATGTTAATTTTGATAACATTGTGAAGGCAAGTATGGCTAATGCTATAAGAGATTTGTTGAAGATTGGGAAGCCATCTAACACAGTATGCAGAGAATGTGTTATGGGAAAATAGACTAGAAGCAGTCACAAAAGAAAAGCATATACATTGAAAGGAAAGTTGGATCTAGTACATACAGATCTATGTGGTCCCACAAGAATGAAATCTTACTATGGTGAAAGGTATTTCATACTTTTTGTTGATGAATTTTCTGATAGGATGATGTGGGTTACTTATTTGAAAGAGAAATTAGAAGCATTTGATAAATTCAAGTCGTTTAAAGAAAAAGTAGAGAATGAATCGGGCTTGACAATAAAGTGTCTAAGATCAAATAGAGATGGATAATTTACATCAAATTTATACAATTCATATTGCGAAGAGCATGGAATAAGGAGACAAACATTTTCTCCTAGGACTCCATAGTAGAATGGGATAGTAGAGCGAAGGAACGAGACTATACTTGATGCTTCTAGGACAATGCTGATTGAAGGAAATGTACTGCATATACATTGGAGGGAAGCTATTGGGACAATAGTGTACACAATGAACTGAATTCAAATAAGAAAAGGTAATGTGGATAGTAATTTATATTTAATAATTAGTGAAGGTGGAATCCTGATAATAGAAGTATTTGTGGATGACATTATCTTTGGAGGTAATGATGAGCTGTGTAAGAAATTTTCTAAAGAAATGGAAAGTGAATTTGAGATCTCCATGATAGGTGAAATGAAATTCTTTCTTAGATTGCATATAACTCAGAATGAGAATTATATTTTCATTTCTCAGACCAAGTATCTCAAAGAATTGCTTAAGAAATTTGGAATGGAAGATTGTAAACCAATAGGAACACCTATGGTGACTGGTAATAAGCTAACAATTGATGATGAATCAAAGTGTGTTTTTGAGACTTTGTATAGATCAATGGTTGGAGGACTACAATATCTGACCCACACCAGACCAAATATTTCTAATGTTGTTGGAGTTGTGGCAAGATATCAGTCAGAACCCAAAGAAACACATCTAGGTGTTGTAAAAAGGATATTGAGGTATCCAAGAGGAACTATAGACTATGGATTATGGTATGATAGAAATGATAGCTTTGAACTTCATGCTTATACTAATGCTAATTGGGCAGGAAATATTGATGAAAGAAAAATTACTAGTGGTGGTGCATTTTTCCTTGGGAAAAAGTTGGTGTCTTGGCTAAGTAAGAAACAAGATTGTATAGCACAATCTACTATTGAATCAGAGTATGTTGCTACTGCTATAAATTGTACTCAGATTGTTTGGATGAAAAAAATGCTAATAGAAATTGGAATAAATTTTGATGAACTTGTGGTTATCCATTGTGATAACACCAGTACAGTGAATATAGCAAAGAATCTGGTGATGCACTCTAAGACAAAGCATATCTCTATCAAGTATCACTTCTTGAGAGAAAAGGTGGCAGAAAAGGAAATCAAATTAGAAAACATCGGTAGAAAAGAACAAATTGTAGACATCTTCACAAAAATACTGCTGAAAGATACCTTTGAATATCTCAGAGGTATGCTAGGGTTTCAAGCCCCTCCTAGTCAGAACTAAATGATGTAGAGATGCATAAGTCTAGAGGTATTCAGAGCTTTATCACTATTTGGACTGGATGCAGGGATCTACTCCTTAGGGGGAGTGATCATGGAAGAATGTTTATCTGACAAGGTATCTAAAGCCTCATGGCACCCTTTTCCATTGTTTTCAAAGGGGGAGTGTTGCTATGAAGAAATCCCTACTGTATCAGAAGATTGTTTGGTTGCAGGACTTTGGATTGATATAACTTTGGGACAAGATTTTCCCATATGTTGACATCAATGCCAAAGGGGGAGATTGTTGGATATTGCTAATGCATGGAGAGGTGATTGAGACATTTAATATGTTTAATTACTATGTTACTAAATGGGCACTCATACTATTGTCATTTGTGTTTTGTCACTAATGTCAATATATGTTTCTGAGAGAAGAATAGGTTAGTTTTCATAGTGTACAGACACTATACAGATGTTTCAAATGCTACAAAGTTAGACAAGGTATTGAAGGATGTTCATTGGTCAGCACAAGGTATGAAATGATTGGTGACATCATCTGTGGCATGTGTTCTAGCGATGGTTTATTTTGAAGCCGACTTGGGAAATGAAGCATGTGTTTTGTTTTGTGAGCATACATTAAGGATGTCGGTCCTTAATTATTGTATTGTAATAATTGTATACTTGTTCTAGATACCATGTGTATCTTAGCAAGTGTTTATGTAATCATTTTTAAATTAGTAAAGTCTCATGGGCCGACCTAATCATGGTAAATTGTAATAAGATATATAAGTAGATTCTTTTCTTTGGAAAAAATATGGATGGAATGAATGTGATATAAAGAGGTTGTGGAATTAGCGAGCTTGTGTTTGTTGTATGTAGAGTAGAGGTTTACTGATGGGCTTCATTGGAACTAATCAAGCCAAGACAATTGCTAGAAAATAGTTCAAAAGATTGTGTATTTCTTTATATAGACCTGTGTTGTGAACAAGTGAGTTCTGAAGGTGGATTTAACCTTCTTTGGGTAGTGAGCCCTCCCTTTTGTTCTTGACTCCTAACAGGATCTATCCTCTAACAAGGATTATGTACTATAATGTTTCAATAAGCTCCTAACAGGGCTATATCTTCTAACAAGGATAAATATACTCTCAGTACATCATTTGTGGGTGATAATTCCTACCGGGGTTTTTACCTTTAACAGGGTTTCCCCGAGACCAAAATATTGTGTTATTGTGTTGGCATTCATTGTGTTCATTGGATTTTATATTGTGGTGCTTAAAGTTTAAATTTTAATAATCTATCACACAACTAATTCACCCCCCCCTCTCAGTTGTATTGTGGACTGTTATTCCTAACAAATTCTACTTTGTTGACTTTGTATGTTTTTACATCTTTATTCTTGCATTCTTGGTGCTTTGTAACTTTTGACTTGGACCCAAACTTTCATCACCATCCATGTTGGATTAATGTTGTTACCATGCTTATGATTTATGCATTCAATGGTTTCTTCTCATATGCATCAATTCATATATCATCATCTTCTATTCTCTACATGTTTGTTAGTTCATTTTATTAAATATTGCATGCATAAGGTTATGGGTTTCTCTTTTTATTTGGGTGGATGTGGAACCATTGGAAAATCCCTATTGTTTTCTCTTTTTAACTTTCATCATATATTTAATGCTAATGATGATGCCTCTTCATCTATGATCTCGTAATCATTCTTAGTGCCAAGTCTTGTTTGAGAGATGACTTGGTATATATGGAAATTTGATTAGGATATTCCTAAGAAACTTCTGAGAAGGAAAAGACTTCTTATTTTGTAACTGTGAAGTATATGTATTAGTTGAATAGAGTATTGGTTTTATATAGAGGATTGGGTATCAATCATATTTTAGTATTGATGGAGACTTCAACGTGTATGATGTTTTGATATTTTTATATCTGAAGAACAAGGTTATCTTCTATAATATGTGGAATATTTTCTACAACATTATTTTGTACATGGTTGATGAGCAATAGAATTGTGTCTATGAGTCATTCTCTTTGTTGATTATATCTAGGAGATACTTAGAGATTTATTGTATTCTACATCTAGATAGTTAAAGTGATTGAACTATGAAGAAGGCTTATTGATTGATTGTTGAGAGTTGTCAATCATAAGCATGAGAATATTTTAATTATGTTGAGAATATAATAAAGGAAATAGATTTAGGGTGTGGTTGGCTTTTTCCCTCGAATAGGAGGGTTTTCCAGGGTGAATAATGATATCATTTGTTCATATTATTATTTTGAGTTTTTGTTTACTGCATGTGATGCTATTCTGGGTCAAAAACATTAACATAAAATAGAAGGACTATTTGTATTTGTCATACTATAGAGTATTTAAAGTTGGACAAAAGCATATTTGAATTTACCAAACATGTTTAGTTCATACAAAGAACTAAAAACTCCCCAATAGTTTATGGTACCATATTTTGCTTCTATGCTAGATGCATCTCATACATCAATAGAAAGATTAGGGTAATAGGTAAAACATACATATTTTTTTGTTAGCCTAGATAGGAAGGCTAATTTACAAGCATGCTTGTAATTTACTTGTCTTCAGTCACATAGTGCTAAATAAGATGCAAGCCTAATATTTGTAGAAACTAATGAACTTTGAATAGTTACTTTAGGTGGCACCAAAATGGACAAATTTTTCAACCTTATGTTGTCTAATATATTATCTTTCTTTTTGTGGGAAAATGAGCATTATTTTGCTTTGGAATGTGTGTTAAGGATCATATTCTAATGTTAACTCAACAATTTTCATCCTAGGCACAACAAAATGTTTTAAAGTAGACCTGGTTATAAAATTTTTCAAAGGGTTTAGACTCAAAGCACTCTTTATCATAGAATCTTCTTTTAACTAGGGAGTCTTATAGATACTTACTTGACACTCTTTTTATACACAAATTCTACTTTTAACTAAGGAGGCTTATAGATACTTACTTTACACTCAATTTTATTTTATGAAGTGTCAATTTGTGGTATATCTTTTTTAATCATCAAATTGCCAATTCTTGGTTGTACAAGATGAATATTGAATAGTCTTTCCATTCTTGCCTCATTTACTCATTGAATACCATATTAGGTAGAAAACCTATAGAAATCGGTCATTTTATTGTAAGGGTGATAATGTGGATGGATCTAAATACACTTGTATGGTTTTACAAGAGAGATAGGTAGACCAAACTTAAAATAACTAGATAACAAGAGCTAAAATAATTTTGAATCTCAACATTGAGAGTTAAACCCTTCAGAGATTAACTCTTTACACTTTAGATGACTTTCTCAATACTCTTGACTAGATGTGGATAGATTTGCTAGCTAATTAACAAATCAAACCCAAGATTTGATACCATAGTTGAAAAATAGACATATCTATGAGAAAAATAGAAATATCTACCATAGATACTATAGTGAGATCTAATGACAACAAAACAACATCGGCTCAACTTAGTGATGATAAAATAATGATAGAGGTTGGCGACCAAATGGATACAACTTCTTACTATTAACCTCCACAAAATAGCTTACATAATCAATACACCATAAATAAAACACACCTACATGCCAATCTGGTTTATGATATCTCATAAGTGATAGAGAATACTCCCTATGAAGGTCCACATTATATATCTCTTATGTTCTGATGAGATTGTTCTCTCACATGTTAAGTTGGTACTCAAATCTAAGATTAGAGGATTGGTGTATCATGTAGGTTGGTGCCTACAAATGTACTTGGGAATTAGTGTCTCTAGTAGCTTATTTTCTGCATCTTATTTTAAGTTCTTCGTTATATATTTGTGAGGCTAGATTTGGGTAGTAGATCCAAGTGATTAGTAATTTCTACTATGATGAATTGGGCATGATGTTTGGAGAAGCTATTAATGATAATTAATGTTTAATCAATTAGAAATTGGTAATATATTGATTCACCCAACTCCCCCATATCTCTCCTCCCTCCCCCCTTGCACCACATTATATGTGTTCTTAACAACATTTGGTTTGGCTATTTTGAAAGTAAGGTCTTTAGTTCTCTAGTGTTTAGTAGCATTTAAAAGGCTTAGAAAAGTTCAAAAGAGTCAAGAAATTGATTTTAAACTATGAAGCTCTTTCAAAAAAATTGAGTTCTTATGCAGATTAGGGAGATCTTGTGTGGATCAAAACTCCATCTAGTGGAACTTAACTTGGAACAATAATCCCTTGGCTCTTGCGCAAGGGTTTTCTAATCGAAGTATTTAAGGATTATTTTGAAACTGTATAGTGGGAAAAGGGATGCAATCAATAAATGGGTAGATCACATCTTCATTTCATTAATTGCACATTTTGGAAGGAAGATACCCTACTAGGTTTAAAAGGAGAATCAAACGCTAAGTGCGAAAATGATCCTTTGCTAAAATATGTGATTGATGAAATGGAAATGATGAAATAATGTGATTAAGGTGATTAATGAGATAAGTTACTAAAAATGAAAATAATAGGCTGGTACAAAAAGATAGTGAGCAAGAAAGTACAAAAATAGAATTCAGAGCACAAATCTGACCTATGGATAGAATATGAGCTTAAAATTCAAGGTTCAAGGTGAAACTCACTATGTACCTAGGGACAAAATGCTAGTAACATTCTATACTTGGAAACTTTCACTAAAACTCCATGGGTCTTTTCAACTATATCTGATATTTTTTATTCCTATTCAGTAGATCTGTAACCTATGTCTACACATAATAAAATAGAGAAAAAGTTATCTATAGGGGTTTATCTTGGTCAAACCCCTATTTAAGAATCAACCATGAAAATGGAAATAAATTTCATAAATGAAAGTATGTAAAAATTTAAATATTAGATTCACCTTGCATAAACCCTCATGGATAGATGTAGAAATATCTCAAACCCATGAAGATGCTTGAATGTGCTTGAAATCCAAATGTTTGAAATTGAAATTTGATGTATAATTAATGATTCTCTCACAAATGCATAGATCTATGAATGTCACTCCTAGATCTTGAATCTTGATATGCTTGAAAATTGCTTGCAATGAAGGAGAGAGGAGGAGAATGGAAGAAGAATCTTCTTGCTTGATTGAGAATTCCTCTACTTGGCCATTATGGGAGAGAAACTTGCTTCAATTAGATAAATTTTACTTTGAATTGAATGATCTAGATGAATTAGAGACTTGAAAATCATGATCTTGGATGCTTGCCTTCAAATCTTAAATCCAATTGCTCAATTTCTCTTGATTACTTGAAAATATTGATAGCTTGATTGAAAATTCTTGAGTATGGTTATGATATGAAAAATGAGGAGAGATAAGTTTTTTTTATACTTACTCCATCATTTTAGGATTCATAAATGATCTAGTCATACCAAAAAATCAAAGCTCTTGCTAATACCTCAATATTGGGCCCTAGGCCAAATTTGGGTCCTGGTCCTTAGGGAAATAACACCATTGGAATTTTGTACCCTAGAAAATGGGTCAAATTTTGGAAAGAATGTCAGAATAGGTGAAAAGAAGTGGGGTAGAAAAGATAGGTTGCTATAATCAAGCATAATGAACATTCAAACCTTGAAATCACCAAAATAGGGTCTAATATGTCTTAATAAAGCATCCAAACATGGGTGCTAACTTTTTAGGATAATACATTTATCCCCCACTTTAGTGGGAGTATGAGACAAGATCATGCTCATCGTAAAGTGGATCAATGCATAATAAAATCTTATCAAGGTCAAGGAGTTGAATAAAATATCAAGTCCCCAAGTGACTTAAGTGTTCATCAAATTCAAAACCAAGATCAAATAGGCGTGACTCATAGAGAGAGAAGAAAGAGAGGGGAAGAAAGAGACATGACCATTAACCTAGTAAGGTATTGCCTTAATATGGATCATGCGAAGAGAATGCACTAAAAAATATGAAATTAAGGTTCTAGCAAGTTGTGTTATGCTACAACTCTACAAGAAAAAGGTCACCTATTACTGCACAAAGAAATCATGAAGTTGAATTGATAAATTATTATAAAACCAAAGAAGGTATGGACCTATCTACCTCTAATTTTAGGTGCCTAAATTTTATGGACCTATGATCTATTTTTCCCTAATTTAATTCATTTTTGTGCATGTATCTCACAATCAACATGGTCAAGATAAAGGAGAAGCTCAAGTAGGAGGGTCAAGCCAAGTTGAAGAGATGCACATTGAAGAAGGGTCAGGATCACTCCCTATGGAAGCTCAAGAAATCTATGTTGGAGAGGGGTCAGGCTCATGTGCTTCTACTGGTATGGATGAACTTATAGATCTAGCTCAAGCTGTAAAGAGAAATATTAATTATAGAAACTTAGATTGTTTACTTACAATGGATGTGGAGAAATTTAGATCATTTGCTAATGTTCAACCTTTAAGTCTTGCTAAGAAGAGGTCAATGAATAAGACAGCAAGAAAAATATTGGCTAAATTTGATAATTTTGAAATACTTGAACAAGCCCAATTTCTTTCAATTGTACTTATAAACAAAAAGTTGGAAGAGGCATTAAAATTATTAGGTTTAGACACAACATCAAATTAGAGAAAAGTTGTTGACATGAAAATTGATATGATTGAAAATATTAGGAAAGGTTTGAACCAAGTAGGGAAGTGATCTCGAACTAAAGATAAGACCATTACAAGAAGAGTTATGTTGACATCCATTGTAGGTAACACTATGCCCTAAAACAAACAAATATCTTCAGTTTCATCTTGGATTGGTTTTAGTGGGAAAACAATATCATGATATGTTAAGAGGAGAATTTTTTTGGATGATAGAACCTTGGAGGGAAATTGGGAAATCATGTGTAGATCTCCTCTTTTTGATAGGATTGATGAGGGAATCAATAATTTGGTCACATTATTTTAGAATGATAATACTCGTCCTTCATCAAACAATAGAAATGTTATTAGACATAGAATTATAGCTAATCAATATGAATATCATACAAAACATTGTTTGGACACAATGAAATATAAAGATTGGGCAAACATTATTTGAAAGATTGAAACTATATTATGTCAGGACAAACAAAGTGTTTGAAACTTGTTGTTGTCATTATCATATTGAATCTGATCTCCATTGTCATGTTTTTCAAAAGTTTGTAGAAGACACTTATGGTTTTGAATATACTCCTCTTATTAGATGAAGTGAGTTAATCTCATCCATTTTATGTATCAAAAGAGATGATGCAGTTGGTCAAATAAATTGCATAAATGGAATATGTGAAACATGTGCTGATTTGGCTCTTTTTCCTTTGAAAAAATAAAATATTGATGTAATAAAATGGTAAATTGAAAGAGTTACAAATATGTAAAGAGTGAAACAAAATTTGGGAAAGAATCCAAAAGATTAGAATATGTTGAAGAGGAACTAACTATTAGACAATTTATGGACAAATTTAAAAAATTGATTCAACCCTACATTCATCATGCTTTTTTCGCAAAGTGGCAAGCACAACAATTCCAAACACTAAGAGACAATTTTCCACTTGGAACTATTCTATCAGTTGTTGATTTCTTAGAAAACTATTCATTAGTTCATCAAAAGGCGGTTCAATCAAAATAATATTTTTCAAAGAAGATGACTATTATGGTACATGTGTGTTATCGACATGCATAGTTAGATTTGGATGGTATTCAAAGAACATTTGAAGCATGGGTCATAAATATAATGACATTCATTATGTAGAACACTTCTTCAAGATGTTTTTTGCAAATTTGAAAGAAAGACGCATAAAATTTGATAAACATAATGTTTGGTTAGATGGATGTGCTGCACAATTCAAACCATCTAGACCATTTTATGTGCTATGCAGATATCATCGTAATGAAAACATACCACATGTCTAGAGTTTCTTTGAAAGTGGACATTGAAAAGGTGAACATGATTGTGTTGGAGCTTGTGTAACGCCCTGCCAAGCAACCCAAGAGGACAAGACATAAAACCTCTATAAAATGCAAGTAGTAAATTTTTTAAAAAAAATTTTAACTAGAATAATATTCATCATTACACTTCATATTTCTAAAAGAAGAAATAATTTTCTACTACTTGAATGTAAGATTTATACAACTTAAGTCCTCACGGGTTCCCTTGTTGGAAATTTGGCTAATGTGGATGCATAGATGTTGTCATTATGGAAACATATGATCTCTATTAAGAGTACAGAATTTGGAATGCAAGTATGGCAAGTTGAAGGAAGAAATTGTCTAAGTATGGATACAGTGATCCTGACAGAGCACCCGATGAAGATTTAGTTGGCGACATCCACTAGAGCAATATTTTTGTTTGTGCAGTTAACTAAAGCTTCTATAGAGTATGAGGACACCCAAGTGAGTGTGCATAAAGTTTGGAGTAGTACGGACAAAGTTATTCAAAGTTTACCGAAGACAATTTTTGCAGACAGAACAGTTTTGGAGACAGTATTAGCGAAAGAGTTAAGGGATTATTTTTGCTTGTCAAAATAATGACTTAACATTATGAAGGGATGACATCCTAGATTTTTACTCTTGGATAAAGATTTTGGAAGCTGACCATGTAAAGTTATTAGCTCTAATAACTCATATATTAGGCATACTTGAAATGTAGTGAAAGATATATGTGATGTGTAAAAAGAAAGAAAAGATAACTTGCGATAGTTGTATATTGTGATAGCAGCAAAAGGCTATTGATGCCAAGTTGTAAGCAGTACCATATTATAGTCAGAAACATTTTGTATTACCTGTTTGGGCAGTGAGCTCAGCTGGTGATCAAGTTTTGTAATCTAACTCCTAACAGGGTTAAGGCTTCTAACAAGGCCTAAAGTCCTTTAACCAGGACATATCTACTATATATTGTAAATTGACTCCTAATAGGGTCCAATATCCCTAACAAGATACTTTTGGTTAGTGATCTTTGTGGGTACCATCCCCACCAGGGTTTTCCCTTGGCCAGGGTTTCCTCAAGAACATATCATGTGTTATGAGTTCTTTCTATTTACTGCTGTGTTTGTTAATCAGCTTGATGATCTTTGTATGCACTAAAGTAATCTGTTATATCCATAAGTGGGCAAAAGAAAAAGTTTGTGAAATACTGATTCACCCCCCCCTCTCAGTATTTCCTATTTCTAACAATTGGTATCAGAGCACAGTTACTCAGAGAAGGAACATTCAAGGAAAGCTTAGCAACTTGAGTAAGATCTCTATGGATATGGATCAACTTCAGAAGAATCTGGAAGAAGCTCTTGAATAGATTGATATGCTTACTGATGAAAGAAACTCCTTAAGAAGAAAATATGAAGATGCAAAGAATGCTATTGACAAATTAAAAGGTAAGATTGAAGATCTAAAATCTGAAAAGAAATCTAATATGCTTGTTGAAGATTGTGATGAATTAGAAAAAGAAAATGAGATCCTTAAGCATGAGTTGAAGATAGTAAATCTGAAGCTTAGTATGAAAGATGGAAATTTGAGATCTGATAATGAAAAATTGAAAATTGAGAATGAAGATCTGAGGTCAAGACTTGAAAAGAAAACATCCGAATCTGAAAAGGTAAAAGTGTAGTAAGTGGAACTTGAGAAGTATAATAAAATTGTGAAAGGTGAATTAACTCAATCTAAACAACAACTTGAAAGGCTATATTCAAATAGTGATAAGACTGGAAAACAAATTTCTTTTGAAGAACCATTATTTGATTGGACTGGATTTGGATTTAGTATGTTTAGAACAATCCATGAAAGTAAGAAGCTAGATCTGAAGACATCTGAAAGTGTGGAGGAAATAAAGCTAGATGAGAACACATTGGAAGATCCACCTAAAGAAGAACCACCTAGAGAAAAAGAAGAATCAAAGCAAGAAGAATCAAAATAGGAAGAATCATCTAAAGGAATGCAAAGAGAATTCAAAGGTAGATGTTTTTCTTGTAATACTATTGGGCACATGAAGAGAGATTGCACAGGTAAGCAATTTAAATCTCTTAATGGACATTGTTATAATTGTCATAGTTTTGGACATAGAGCTAACGAATGTAGAAGACCTAAAGTAATTTTGAATAATTATGATAGAATGATTGGGAACACTAACAATGTAGATAAGAAATCTATTGAAGGAATGAATCAAAGAAAAGTGGTAGTATGTTTTAGATGCAACAAAGTAGGACACATTGCTAGAAATTGGAGGTCACAGATTAACCATCAAGGAAAAAGATTTGGAAAGAATGGAATCATTTGTCAGATATGCAACAAGTTTGGACACTCAGCAAGATTTTGCAGAATGAACAATGGAGGTTATCATCATAACCCTAACCCTAGGAACAATGCAAGAAGGAATGAAAATGCAGGGAACAAAGAGAAAGGTTGATGTAGCAATAAAGATGAAGTAAAATCTAATAAAGGCACCGATCAAGGAGGGATAGTCAGCACTGAAAGTAGTTAGGAAGGTAATGTAACTAATGGTAAGGATGAATCTTTACCTGACCCTTCTTCAAGTACTTAAATTATGTAAGTTTCTATAGTTTAGGACTTACGATTAGTGTAGATTAGGAATTTGAATGAGTTAAGTTTTGTGTAGTCAGATATAGGTTTATTATGTTGTACTAATGGTATGGTTAAGTGCCCAAAATAAAATATTGTGTTTTGTGAGGTCGCAAAAATTTTTATGGTTGGAGGTTTGCAGAATCAGCTTTTTGAGGTTTTAGCAGCAAAATGAATGAATGCCATGTCAAATCGAGTTAATGTGAAGTGTTATAAAGTCAAAATCAAAGTTATCATGATTACAAAGTGATTGTAAAGAGATTTGAAAAAAGAAAAAGTGATTTGACGATGATTTGAAGAAGTTTGGAAGTAGTTTGCAGCGGTGATCATACCGAAACCCTAGATTTGCAAAGTTGAGGTATTTCTTGATCTTTAATCAGTTGATAAGATGGATATTTCTATGGTTCATAATGTTAAGGATAAGAATAGACCTAAGATTAAGAAAGAACCAATAGAACCAACTAAAATTGATAACAGTCTAGCATTATCATCCGTAACAGATGGAGTATTGCACATTGAGAATGTTAAAGGATATTTAGGTTGCAAGTTTGAAACTTTGGAAGATGCAGATTTTAGTGATGATTACAGGAAATTGTACAATCAAGACATGTCAGTTAAACCAGCTTATGGGAACCTAGAGAACAATGAAATTATCAAATATTCGATGAAATATGAATTCAATGATGAGGAATGTACCAAGATCATTTTAAGTAGAATCCACAATGGGAAATTCTGGATGGAGGATAGAGTTATTGATATAACTGCCGACCTAATTCATGATGTTACTGGACTATCTAAAGTTGGAGAGATTCCACTGAATGAAAAGAACGTGAGAAAGATTGTTTTAGGCAACACTAGATCTATTTATAATGGTAGAGGAATTGTGATAAGTAAAATTAAGCAAGATGATGTTAGGTATCTTTGCAAGATCCTAACAACTAAATTCTATGGTAGTTCAAGGGAAGATGACATGGCTGTAGGAATGGTTCATGTAGCTTATCTTATGTGTATTGAGAAGAAACAAGTAGACCTATGTGAAATTTTGAAAATTTAGTTATTTGAGAACTTAGAAAAGATTAAGAAGGCTAAGTACACACAGTTTAGGTTTTCATCTCTGATAACCGATATGTTTTTCCATATTTTGAGAAGATTTCCTTACACAGTTGATTGGAGTGACAATGTGAACACAATGGAAAGAATAAACTCAGTCTACATGAAGCATCTTTTTGATAAAGTTAATGATAGTGTGAAGCTTGTATTGAAGACTTTTCAGAATATTGTTAACAACAAATCAAGGATTCCTCAATCCTTAGTTGAAAAGCATAAAGATGGCATTTGTTTTATGGTAGACACTAATTTCACCTACATTGAAGTAGTTGAGCCTAGAATGGAATTCATAGACCCTCTTGGCTATGAAATATCTGAAGTAGAAATAGTAGGATATGTGAATAGATTGTTAAAGTGTGAGTTGGATGGTCATGCAAATAGGTTTGGAACCTATGAAGAGAATTTCAAATCTAGAATAAGTTTGAGAGAAAAGAAGCAATCTAGTAAGAGAGTTGAATCTACTATGAAGAAAATACTGAAAGAATTAGGTATGTCAAGTCATGAGTTTGACATAGCTAAGAAGACTGTAGAAGCCTTGAAGCAAAGTGAAAATCTTGTAATTTCACCTAAGATATCTAGTGCAGATCCTATTGATCCTATTACAGTAAAGGTAAAAGTTGAAGTACCTGAAAAAGATGAAGGAGATAAATCTTTTTCTCCTATTCCTAGCAAAAGAGTAAAAGTGAGTGCAGCAGGACCCGGCAAGAGACAAAAAGTAATTGTACCACCTGTACCTAGAAATGTAGCAGTAATTAAAGATGATGAGGTAATTTCAATCAAGAAGAAAACTTGGAAACCAAGAATTGAAAGAGTTAATGAAGATATATTGAAGCATAGAGACTTCACTAAGTTGAATAAATTCTATGATCTATATGGATCATTTGACAGGTTAAATTTTGAAAATGCAATGATTACACATATGATTGTGATAGATAAGAAACTTAGCACTATTCATGGTAAGATCCCAGAAGATTTGTATAACAGACTTGTGAATAGAAAATAGAAAGCACCAGAAGAGGACATAAAGATGAGAGAACATGTAATCAAACAATTCTATGAAGTTGAGGATGAAGATCATTTGAAGAGATTCTTGAAGTCTCTTGGAACTTTATTGAGAACTAAGAGAAGAAAAATCCTTATAATGGGAGGGAAAAAGGAGGAAGTACAGAAAGAGACAAAGGAAGTAGTAATGCAAGTTCTTGTAGATATAGTTGTAGAAAAGCAAGTTGAATCAGACCCTTAGCAGAAGCAATCAGAGGAACCACATGTAGAGAAAGTTGGTATTGAAGAAGTCCCATCTTCTTCACATATCAATATTGGCAAAGAATCAATGGACATTAAAGGAACCAAAGTGACACTAGAGTCAGATGATGCTGTATTTCATGATCTAGTAAACATTGTTGACAATTTGGCTTTAGAAGAGCAAGAAAAGATTATAGAATCAGAAAAGGATACAGAGGCAGTGGAAGCACCAGCAGTATCAGAATCAGTTCTAGCAGAACAGATAGTTAAAGGTAAACAAATTTTGACAGAGGTCACTACCCCTAGTGCACTGGACAGTAAGAAGAGACAAATTGGTTCAATTTTTGAAGATCTTGGAAAAGAAGTTGAAGATGATGATCAGCTTGAGTTCATCACATCTCTTAACAAAATTATTGAAAAGAATAAGACGGTGAAGGACCTTGAAGGAAAAGTTAGAGTTTTGATAGAGAAACTTGAGAGTGTGATCAACACTAAGGTATCTGAATCAGATCCACTTGAGAAAGCTCAAATAGTAATAAACTCTTTTGACTCTGAATTTTCTAACTTAAAGGATATTGCTAGAATAAAAGTTTAGGAAGACTTTGAAGTGGAAATGTAACAAAATTTAAGTGTAAATATTTGAAATGATATTGGTAGTTTGGATGTATGCATAAAGAATTTGAGGAAACATTTTGAGACTGGAAAGAGTTTGTATATACAGTGCACAAAATCAAAAATCCTAACAGCTAAAGAAGATAAGAAGATCAGAGAGAAGATCGATACAATTATAGCTGAAACAAACACCTTGTGAAGCCCAAATGTAAAGATAAGTTTTGTAGAGAAGAACATAAGAATGTTAAATGATGAAATCAAAATGTTAGTAGAGGAGAAGAACAAAAAGATGCTGAGGATTAACATCTTGAGAGAGCACATCTCAATCAAGACATCAATTGTTGAAGACCAAATTGAGCAGTGTCTTTCAGCAAAGACATCTTTTCAGAAGTTTAGCTTCAATTCCCTGCAAGCTTGTCAGACAGCAGCATACGGATTGAGTACTCTACTCAATGTTGCTGAATACATCAGAAAGGTATGGGAGAAAGATTTTGAATCATGGAAGTCAGAGTTTGGTGACTGTGTTGCAAGCCTACCGGCTTTGCAATAGCTGATAACAAGGTATAAAGTTTTTTTTTGAAATTTTTGTACACCCTATCTTTGTCATTGTTGTTAAAGGGGGAGAGATAGAAAAAAATTGAATATATTATGAGGAAGGATACTCATAGGGGGACCTATTCTATGGAGTACAATATTGTATATGTGTTGTATAACTTTTGGCCACAATTTTGTGTAAATACTTTGAAGTTTTGTTTGCACACTTAGCCAATTTTCCCATATGTTGCCACCAATCACAAAGGGGGAGATTGTCGGCAATTTGGCTAATGTGGATGCATAGATGTTGTCATTATGGAAACATATGATCTCTATTAAGAGCGCAAAATTTGGAATGCAAGTATGGCAAGTTGAAGGAAGAAATTGTCTAAGTATGAATACAGTTATCCTAACAGAGCACCCGATGAAGATTTAGTTGGCAACGTCCACTGGAGCAATATTTTTGTTTGCACAGTTAACTGAAGCTTCTATAGAGTATGAGGATATCCCATCTCAGTGTGCATAAAGTTTGGAGCAGTACGGACAAAGTTATTCAAAGTTTACCGAAGATAGTTTTTGCAGACAGAACAGTTTTGGAGACAGTATTAGCGAAAGAGTTAAGGGATTATTTTTGCTTGTCAAAATAATGACTTAACATTATGAAGGGATGAAATCCTAGATGTTTACTCTTGGATAAATATTTTGGAAGCTGACCATGTAAAGTTATTAGCTCTAATAACTCATATATTAGGCATACTTGAAATGTAATGAAAGATATATGTGATGTGGAAAAAGAAAGAAAAGATAACTTGCGATAGTTGTATATTGTGATAGCAGCAAAGGCTATTGATGCCAAGTTGTAAGTAGTACCATATTATAGTTAGAAACATTTTGTATTACCTATTTGGGTAGTGAGCTCAGCTGGTGATTAGGTTTTGTAATCTAACTCCTAATAGGGTTAAGGCTTCTAACAAGGCCTAAAGTCCTTTAACCAGGACAGATCTACTATATATTGTAAATTGACTCCTAACAGGGTCCAATATCCCTAACAAGATACTTTTGATTAGTGATCTTTGTGGGTACCATCCCCATCAGGGTTTTCCCTTGGCCAGGGTTTCCTCGAGAACATATCATGTGTTATGAATTCTTTCTATTTACTACTATGTTTGTTAATCAGCTTGATAATCTTTGTATGCACTAAAGTAATCTGTTATATCCATAAGTGGGCAAAAGAAAAAGTTTGTGAAATACTGATTCACCCCCCCCTCTCAGTATTTCCTATTTCTAACAATTGGTATCAGAGCACAGTTACTTAGAGAAGGAACATTCAAGGAAAGCTTAGCAGCATGAGTAAGATTTCTACGGATATGGATCAACTTCAGAAGAATCTTGAAAAAGCTCTTGAACAAATTGATATGCTTACTGATGAAAGAAACTCCTTAAGAAGAAAATATGAAGATGAAAAGAATGCTATTAAAAAATTAAAAGGTAAGATTGAAGATCTGAAATCTGAAAAGAAATCTGATATGCTTGTTGAAGATTGTGATGAATTAGAAAAAGAAAATGAGATTCTTAAGCATGAGTTGAAGATAGTAAATCTGAAGCTTAGTATGAAAGATGGAAATTTGAGATCTGATAATGAAAAATTCAAAAATTGAGAATGAAGATCTGAGGTCAAGACTTGAAAAGGAAACATCCAAATCTTAAAAGGTAAAAGTGCAGTATATGGAACTTGAGAAGTATAATAAAATTGTGAAAGGTGAATTAACTCAATCTAAACAACAACTTGAGAGGCTATATTCAAATAGTGATAAGACTGGAAAACAAATTTCTTTTGAAGAATCACTCTTTGATAGGACTGGATTTGGATTTAGTATGTTTAGAATAATCCATGAAAGTAAGAAACCAGATCTGAAGACATCTGAAATTGTGGAGGAAATAAAGCTAGATGAGAACACATTGGAAGATCCACCTAAAGAAGAACCACCTAGAGAGAAAGAAGAATCAATGCAAGAAGAATCAAAACATGAAGAATCATCTAAAGGAATGCAAAGAGAATTCAAAGGTAGATGTTTTTCTTGTAATACTATTGGGCACATGAAGAGAGATTGCACAGGTAAGCAATTTAAACCTCTTAATGGACATTGTAATAATTGTCATAGTTTTGGACATAGAGCTAACGAATGTAGAAGACCTAAAGTAATTGTGAATAATTATGATAGAATGATTGGGAACACTAAAAATGTAGATAAGAAATCTATTGAAGAAATGAATCAAAGAAAAGTGGTGGTATGTTTTAGATGCAACAAAGTAGGACACATTGCTAGAAATTGCAGGTCACAGATTAACCAGCAAGGACAAAGATTTGGAAACAATGGGATCATTTGTCAACTATGCAACAGGTTTGGACACTCAACAAGATTATGCAGAATGAACAATGGAGGTTATCATCATAACCTTAACCCTAGGAACAATGCAAGAAGGAATGAAAATGCAGGAAACAAAGAGAAAGGTTGCTGTAGCAATAAAGATGAAGTAAAATTTGATAAAGGCATAGATCAAGGAGGTATAGTTAGCACTGAAAGTAGTCAGGAAGGTAATGTAACTAATGGTAAGGATGAATCTTTACCTGACCCTTCTTTAAGTACTTAAATTATGTAAGTTTTTGTAGTTTAGGACTTAGGATTAGTGTAGATTAGGAATTTGAATGAGTTAAGTTTTGCGTAGTTAGATATATGTTTATTATGTTGTACTAATGGTATGGTTAAGTGCCCAAAAGAAAATATTGTGTTTTGCGGGGTCGCAGAAAGTTTTATGGTTGCAGGTTTGTAGAATCATCTTTTTGAGGTTTTAGCAGCAAAATGAATGAATGCGATGTCAGATCAAGTTAATGTGAAGTGTTATAAGGTCAAAATTGAAGTTATCATGATTACAAAGTGATTGAAAAGTGATTTCAAAGAATAAAAAGCAAGTTGAGGATGATTTGAAGAAGTTTGGAAGTAGTTTGCAGCGACGATCATACCGAAACCCTAGATTTTCTATGTTGAGGTATTTCTTGATCTTTAATCAGTTGAGAAGATGGATATTTCTATGGTTCATAATGTTAAGGATAAGAAACACACCTAAGATTAAGAAAGAACCAGTAGAACCAACTAAAATTGATAACAGTCTAGCATTATCATCCGTACCAAACAGAGTATTGCACATTGAGAATGTTAAAGGATATTTAGGTTGCAAGTTTGAAACTTTGGAAGATGCAGATTTTAGTGATGATTACAGGAAATTATACAATGAAGACATGTCAGTTAAACCAGCTTATGGGCACCTAGAGAACAATGAAATTATCAAATATTCCATGAAGTATGAATTCAATGATGAGGAATGTACCAAGATCATTTTAAGTAGAATCCACAATGGGAAATTCTAGATGGAGGATAGAGTTATTGATATAATTGCTGACCTAATTGATGAAGTTACTGGATTATCAAAAGTTGGAGAGATTACACTAAATGAAAAGAACATGAGAAAGATTGTTTTAGATAACACTGGATCTAGTTATAATGTTAGAGGAATTGTGATAAGTAAAATTAAGCAAGATGATGTTAGGTATCTTTGCAAGATCCTAACAACTAAATTCTATGGTAGTTCAAGGGAAGATGACATGGCTATAGGAATGGTTCATGCAGCTTATCTTATGTGTATTGAGAAGAAACTAGTAGACCTATGTGAAATTCTAAAAATTTAGTTATTTGAGAACTTAGAAAAGATTAAGAAAGCTAACTACACACAGTTTAGGTTTTCATCTCTGATAACCTATATGTTTTTCCATATTTTGAGAAGATTTCCTTACATAGTTGATTAGACTGACAATGTGAACATAATGGAAATAATAAACTCAGTCTACATGAAGGACCTTTTTGATAAAGTTATTGACAGTGTGAAGCTTGTATTGAAGACTTTTCATAATATTGTTAAGAACAAATCAAGGATTCCTCAATCCTTAGTTGAAAATCATAAAGATGACATTTGTTTTATGGTAGACACTGATTTCACCTACATTGAAGCAGATGAGCCTAGAATGGAATTCATAGATCCTCTTGGCTATGAAATATCTGAAGTAGTAATAGTAGGATATGTAAATAAATTGTTAAAGTGTGAGTTGGATGGTCATGCAAATAAGTTTGGAACCTATGAAGAGAATATCAACTCTGTAATAAGTTTGAGAGAAAATAAGCAATCTAGTAAGAGAGTTGAATCTACTATGAAGAAAATACTGAAAGAATTAGGTATGTCAAGTCATGAGTTTGACATAGCTAAGAAGACTGTAGAAGCCTTGAAGCAAAGTGAAAATCTTGTAATTTCACCTGAGACATCTAGTGCAGATCTTGTTGATCCTATTGTAGTAAAGGTAAAAGTTGAAGTACCTGAAAAAGATGAAGGAGATAAATCTTTTTCTCCTATTCTTAGCAAAAGAGTAAAAGTGAGTGCAATAGGACCCGGCAAGAGATAGAAAGTGGTTGTACCACCTATACCTAGAAATGTAGCAGTAATTAAAGATGATGATGTAGTTTCAATCAAGAAGAAAACTTGGAAACCAAGAATTGAAAGAGTTAATGAAGATATATTGAAGCATGGAGACTTCACTAAGTTGAATAAATTCTATGGTCTATATGGATGATTTGACAAATTGAATTTTGAAAATGCAATGATTACACATATGATTGTGATAGATAAGAAACTTAGCACTATTCATGGTAAGATCCCATAAGATTTGTATAACAGACTTGTGAATAGAAAATAGAGAGCACAAGAAGAGGACATAAAGATGAGAGAACATTGAATCAGACAGTTCTGTGAAGTTGAGGATGAAGATCATTTGAAGAGATTCTTGAAGTCTCTTGGAACTCAGTGTACAAAGACCTTAAAAATTGAATTTTTGGGCTTGACCAAAAATCATTCATCTCCAAAAGTGGGACTCACATTTGTGGTTGGTTCACCCTAGTCAACCCATCAAAGAGGATTTCTCTTTAAGGAAATATTTATCAACTATGTTAAGGGATCTAAAATGGTTATCAATCCTAAGGAAAACATTTTCTCCAAAGGGATCAAAGAAAGGGAGATTAGTCCTTAAGGAAAGCATTGTTTGCATTATGGGATCGAAGAGAATGATCAGGCCTAAGTAAACCATTTATTGCAAAGGGATCAAAGAAAAAAAGATTGGTCCTTAAGAAAATAATTGTCTTCTTTAAGAGATCTACTGAAAGGATAAACAGAAGGAAATCATTTTCTCCTTAGCCATCTACAAGAGAGATTGCATTGAATCATTATGTATGTGAAAAATGTGAAACAAATAGTAGGGTCTATGCCCCTACATTAAAGAAATCACAAATGTCTTAATGAGAGAAATGGATTTAATGGAGCATACATGCACCCACAAAAAATGTTTTCACTATGAGATGCCTCCAAGAAAGGGAATATCAAAGGAAATAAATATATGACAAAAGAGAGCATGAAAGGGATCTACTAACTCAGGGGTCAATATGACCATATGATAATACATGAATTATTATATCAAAATAAAATTTCTTCATTTTCCAAAGGTAGTAGAACTACAAGTAGAATGGAAGAATGTCATGTAAGAGTTACAAATCATGAAATAGTCAGCCACAACATTAGTCCATGCTTAATTATTCAAGAACACACTACCACTCCTAGGTTAGCTTCCAAATAAATATTTGTTGGAGTACACATCATAGATGAAATCACCAATCATACTAGTACTCTTTGATCACATAGTAGACTCTTCCATGTGTCCTCTAAAATTTCCCAAGCTCACAAGGTTTAATCCATTTCCCCATTGAAGTTATATTGCAAATACTGAGACCAACTTTGTGAGTTTCCCAGTCATTGGCCTTGTAACCAGTCTTCGCCAATTCATCCATAACTAGAGAAAATGAGCATATAAACATATGAAAATGTAACCACGAATAGTAAACATGTTATGCAACACAAATCTTAGCTCATAGGAGCTAAGTCATTGTATGCTATCTATACAATTCTTTGTAACTTGTCTATCTAGTTTGTCTGCAACTTATGGATCCCCTTAATGAAACATATGTTGATATCAATTATAAAAAAATTAATTCAAACATCATGGATTGAAAAAATTCCAACAATCTCCCCCTTTGGCATTGATGGCAACATATGTGAAAAACTATCAATCCAAAAGTAGCCTTTCACAACAACCTTTACAATATCCTTTTCAAATATCCTCCTCAACCAATAAGGCTTTTTCACCAATATCTCTCCCCCTTTGACATCAATGGAAAAGGGTGTCATTACAAGCATCCTTGTATTCCTACTTTTCTAGGTGTGACTTTTTCAAATCTTCAAGACCTTAAACTACTAGTTGCAAGATCACCTTGATCTGAGCAGATATGCTCAAACCATTACTCCATGTGAGGAGTAGACCTCTACATCAAGTCCACAAATGATATAGCTCTTATTTCTAATGATCTCATGTACTATTGCATCTCCTTAATTAGCTTTAGGTGGGGTTCTAAACCCAAGCCTACCTCTGAGATATTAAAAGGTATGCTTATTCATTGGTTTGGTGAAGATGTCTGCAATCAACTCTTTTATGCTTACATATTCAAGCTTCACCTCTTTCTCTTTCAATTTATCCCTTAGAAAATGATACTTGATTGAAATATGATTATTTTTTTAGTGCATCATCAGGTTCTTTGACATATTCATTATGCTTTTGTTATCACAATGTATCATAACTGGTTCTCCAAGGTTCACACCAATGTCCTTCAATATTTGTTTCATCCAAACAATATGTGTGTAATTAATTGCAGTAACAACATATTCTGATTCAACTATTGACTAAGCTATACAATCTTGATTCTTTCTTAACCAAGAAACTAACCTCTTCCCAAGGAAAAAGGATCATCCACTTGTGCTCTTCCTATCATCTACATTGTCTACCCAATCTACATCAGTGTATGATTCTAATGCAAAGTCTTTTAACCTATCATACCACAAGACAAAATCAATTTGTTGGATTACTGAGAGGGGGGTGAATCATTAATCGGTGATTCTTTAAACCTTAAAAATTTCTCTAATTCGACTTGGTAACAACTTAGTAAGATAAACTTCAATGATAACTGATAACAATAGCAACTTCAAATAATCAACAAATAACATCCACAATAAACATTCAACACATTTAACACTAGAATTTAACGTGGAAACCCAATTTGGGAAAAACCATTTGGGAATTTTCACCCACTAATAAAAAATACCCTTCTAAATTATGCTCGATTAGAAGCTAATCTTGTTAAAGATTACAATACATATTGTTAAATGTGACCTTGTTAGGGGATTTGCCTCAGATTTGTTAGGATCTTCACCCTGTTAGGAGTGGTATGGTTAAAGGTCTTAGAACACTCTTTCTAGAATGTCACATCTCTCAAGGTTTTACAATAAGACTGTTAAGTCCACTCAGTTAAGATATTTTCTTGCTACAAATGTTAATAAGAAATAGTATAGAAATTGATCTATAAATTTGCAACTACCTCTTGCTTAGTTAGGTTCCTTATGTGCTCTTTATCTTCACTTATTCCCTTTACTATCCACCCACCTCAACACTTACTCAATCTCTTCTTGCAGACTCATATTTCAACCTTTTTCTTCTTCATTGTATTAGTCAGTTACACATCCACATTTCAACTTTCCAACTTGTTCTTCATACAATTTCATCATTTATATAGACTTTGTTTTTCCTCTTAATCTCCTTTATTATGTTTTCCTCTATTCATTATCAATCATCAAATCAACATCTTGAATTAATTCAATAAATTTGGCACTCGAAAAAATGTTTTATCATCACCTTGAAACTTGAACTTTTCTTGGAACTTGTACCTTCACTTTTCACCACTTAGATCTTCGCCATATATCATCACCTTGAATTTTCTTGATCGCAGATCTCTTTAACTAACTCTTCTTCATACTTATAATCTTCCAGATCACTATGGCTCTTCATTAAATGTCCTTCGGATCCTTGTATTTAATTTATGTTCCTTGCTCGATTTCCTTTCCTTTTCCTTCAACCAAAATTATGTTTTCTTCACTCGATAACTATCTCCTTACACTCGGTGTCTTGACTTCCTTTCTCTTTACCAAAACTTACTTTCCTTTTACTAAATAAATTTTCCCTTTTACCAAATAAATTATTCCTACTCAGTTACCAAATGATTTTCTTTAGCAACTTGACCAATCTCCTTTACCAACTTGATATCATCAAATGTAATGTAGAAAACAACAAACACTTATTACCTTATCATTGTCTGATTTGTATTAGCTTCCCAATTAAGTTCGTCAACTTCACTAACTTCTTACTTCTATTTTTTCCTTAACTCACTCAGCTTATATCATACTCCAAATGATATTGGAACTCAATATAAACCAAAAATCAATTGCTTGACATCAATGACAAAACAACAACTGATCTAATCCTTCAATAATATTTTGTACCTCTGATCTTAGTCTTCATCATCATCACCATCATATCTCCATTAAAAATTTCCCCTATATCATCATCAGTTGTGGTTAACACAATTGTGCCCTTTAGGTATTTGAATATCATCTTTACTGAAACAAAATGTGTTTCCTTTGGATCTACCCAAAATCTAGTAACAATTCCAACTGCACTTGCAATATCAGGTCTAGTATGTGTTAGATACTAAAAACCTCCTATCATAGATCTGTATTCTATCTGAGGTACACCTTTTGTCTCATTTGAAGTAGACAACTTATTCCCTGTTACCATAGGATTTCCAACTAGTTTATTGTCATCCATTCCAAATCTATCTAGCAGCTCCTTAAGATACTTGGTTTGAGATATGAAAATTCCAATCTTTCTTTGATTTATTTGCATCCCTAGGAAGAACTTTATCTCCCCTATCATAGACATATCAAATTCACTCTTCATTTCTTCTGCAAACTTATTACTCATAGCATCATTACCTCCAAAGATAATGTCACCAAAAAAAACTTCTACTATCAAAATGCCTTCATCATTACATTTGAAGTATAAATTGATATCTGCATCACCTCTTTTGAAACCAAGAAGTATTAAATACCTATCCAATCTATCATACCAAGATCTAGGTGCTTTTTTTAGACCATATAGTGTCTTCTTCAATCTCCAAACCATGCCTTCATTACCTGATAGAGAAAAACCATCAGGTTTCTCAATGTAAACCTCTTCTTCTAAGTCACCATTAAGAAATGTTGACTTGACATCCATCTGATAGACATTGAAATTCTTAGATGCAACATAGGCTAAGAGTAACCTAACTTCCTCCAACCTTGCAACTGGTGAAAAATTTTCTTCAAATTCACTTCCTTCTTGTTGTGAATATCCCTTGCATGCCAATCTGGATTTGTTTCTAGTCACAACACCATCTTCATTCATCTTATTTCTAAATAACCATTTTGTGCCAATAACATTCTTGTCTTTAGGTTTGGGAACCAATTCCAAAGTTTTCTTCTTCTGTATATTATCCAATTATTCTCATATTGCCTTGATCCATGACTCATCTCTACATGCTTCATCAGGAGTCTTTGGTTCAAGATGAAAAATCAAACAAACTAAATATTTGATCTACAACCTTTTCTTGGTGCCTCTACTTTTGTCTCCAATCATCTGATCATGTGGATGATCCCTCACAACATATTTAGGTGTCCTAGATACTTTTGTTTGCTCATAAATAATAATACCTATGTCATTATTTGTCATAAAAACTTGTTGCAACTGATCCGAACCTTCTTGTTGACCTTTCTCTTCTTGACTCTAATTCTAATTATTTTGAATTAGTCCTTCTTCACACCTAAACCAATCTGGGTCATCATAATTGAACTTGCAATTTATCTCTTGTACCTGAAACATTTCATTAACCCTGACATTTTCATTTTCAATCATCTTCCTTTTTCTCAAATTATAACAACTACAGGCCTTAATTTTTGTGGAATATATAAGGAATATATCTTCATCACTCCTTGCATCAAACTTCTCTATGTTATCATCCCTTCTAATGTAACATTTAATACCAAAAATTTTAAAATAATTAACAAGAGTAGGACCATACCATAACTCATAGGGCATCTTACCAGTAGCATCTATGATCTAAACTCTATTCATTGTATACACTATGGTGTTGACCCCCTCTCTTCAATGCATGTGTGCAACTCTTCCCTCAATTAACATAGTCCTTGCAGCATCAAGAAGTGACATGTTTCTTCTCTTAGCTACACCATTTTTTTGTGGTGTCCTAGGTGCAGATGTCTACCTTAATATACTATGTTCTTCATAGAAAGTATTAAATTCACTTGATGTGAATTCACCACCTCTATTTGATCTCAATCCATGTGAGAGGATTCAATATTTTTTATTGGTCAAGCTTGATGTAAGAGTAACACAAAATAGCAAATCCCTTTTTAATTTTCAAGTAATCAAAATCAAGTTTACACAAAGTGCTCTTTTTTATAAAAGTGCAAGGACTTTATATTAAAAGTAATTTTTGACAATTAAATAATTTTTTCAACTATAGAAATGGTTTAGGCTTGAAAATAATTTAATTATGCATGGGGGATTAATCAAGTTTCTTACGTAATTATGTCTAGTAATTACGCCTTTGAGATTTAGAAGTTATTTAAAGGTAATTTTGATCAAAATTAGGGGCTTAGGTTCTACTAGAAAATTTGTATGTGATTACATTTTCCCCTCTTTGAATCTATGTGTGAGAAACACATTGATTCAAAGAATAGATAGTAGTTAGATCAGACAACAGCCTGATGTGAAGCGAGGAGAATATTTCTAATAAGGAGAACTGACTCTGAACTTGATCGATAAGAGATATCAGCTCTAGACTTGATTGAGAGAAGACTGACAAGCAAGATGAGAGTATCCAGCCTGATATGAAGTGATGAGATTGAATATATGTCCAAATATTTTGTGATAGCTACCTCGACAAGGATTCTGAGAAAACTAATTAGCTGATTGAGAGACAATACTAGATTTATATGGGTCCTGATGAACTGGATATGTCCTGGGAACACTATCAGATTGATATGGGTCTTGATGAATCTAACATACCCCAAGAGATCAAATAGATGTCTTTCAAAGTGACATGATATGAAGTGATGAGATCACTCTTTCATAAAGAGATGTGGAGAATCTCAACTTGATATGTTTTCGAGTTAAGCTGAGATGCCCAAGCCATGAAGCTTGGATTGATTTGTTGATTAGGGTTGATTTGTAGAAGAAGATTTGTGATGTTTTCATGTCCCCTTGAGATCAAAATGAGGCAAATATGTTAAAGCTTAATTTGGATTGAAAGTGCACTGATATTGTCAACAAAATTAGGATAGATTAGAGCTTATTTGGAGTCATTTTGAGGTCCTATTAACCATATTTCACTAAAGTTTGACCAAGATTGACCAACATGCGAGCACTTCAATTCAATAAATTTGCATAAGATTGACCTCAAAGGTGCATGAAATGAAGGTGAAAGTGAGAGAGGTGTGATAGCATCAGTAGTCAACTACATTTAACCAATAAGGGTTGACTTTGCAATTTGACTCAGGAAACAATCTCAAATTTTGATTTCGATCATGAAAATGGATTCAAAATGTCAAAATTAGCTAGGGGTGCAAATTTCATGAGATTTTGAGCACTTTGAAAATTAGGTCAAAACCTATAAAAGGAGCCTAGAGGGGTCATTTTCAAATAATTTTCTTCAGTTGACTTGTGAGAGTCTGGAGCCTTCCAGAAGCTAAACATGTTGAGTCCTATACAAAATCATCGATTCAAGCTCTAGAGATGACACAACCAGCCTCGGGCGTATGACACAGTAGTAATTGATCAATATTGCATGTGTTTTTATCAATTTTGTTGTTATTTAGCATTTTTAGGTATGTTTTTAATGTTCAGTGTCAGTTTATTGTACAATACAAGAGTTGTATCACGTGCCTCTTTGAGTTTTTTCATATGATATGGGGAACTTTATCGCATTAAATCTTTTTATCATTTCCCTTATGGAGTTTCATCGTATGATAATTGTGGGTCAACTCTTTCATCGTATGGTCCAAAAATTGAGTTTTTGTCCTTTGCAATAAATTTTTATCATCCATTGAAACTTTGTAGCTTTTCAAAGATGCTTAGTAGTTGATTTTTGATAGCTTGATGTTTGATTTAGCCTAATTACTAATTTTTTTCCTTATTTTATGTTTTTTAGATTCATCTTCTTGATCCTATATTTATATGTGCATACCCTCAGGATTTTCTATTAGCTCGATTATTGTCACCTGATGACCTAGTCATATTGGATCAATGTGGGTTGGGTAAGTTCCTTAGATTTCATGATATCTGTGTGAACCATGAATTGCTTACAACACTACTGGAGAGCCTCCATTCTTAGTATAATATGTTTCATTTGTTGATGGGTGAGATTACTATGACCCCTGAGGACATCTATCAAATCTTGCACCTTCTGGTGGTCAGTGATCTGGTATACTATGACTAGCATCCTTCTGAGGGTATTGTAGCAATGCAGTGGATATTCGCTAGTGAAATGATCATAGAGTGCCACATCACATGGGACTATATGATCTGATAGTATGGGTAGGAGTACCCATTAGCATGAATTTTGGCTAGCTTGATAGGTTGCATCACAGTCCCTGATTAGATCCAACAGAGCTTCTAGTTTGAATGGGGCTGCATTTTCTAGGATATACTTACTTAGCCATGTAGGTTTAGTTGGAAATTTTTTTGACTCTATCATATGTACCATGAGATGCATGAGATCATGTACCAATGTGGGAGGAGTATGGTGGTTGGGGTGATAACACTACAGATCTGGACATGGGAGCACATTCTCATTGCATGCCCTATTGTGCAGTTTGTGTTGGTTCTTGAAAATAATTTACACTGCATGAGTCACGAATATACCTAAGACTAATTTTTAGGAGAGGTTAATTCCAAATATGGGAAATCTATAGGTAACTGGACCAACTATAGGGACAAGACTATCCTCTTCACTTCTAGCTCTACAAAACCAAGGTGGGTACACCTGATCCAATAGGTACAATCATGTTCCTGACTTGATACTAGATCTAATAGCAGATATCAATGAGAAAGTACTAAATAACAACCTATTATTCATTGGCTCTACATCACTGGGTAGGACAACTATTTTTTAAAGTAAATGAAATTAAATGATTGGTTTTGATTATTGTATATCTGACTATAATTACTTCAATCATACCTCATAAAATAAAGATACTTTTACACAGGCCAGTGCCTTATCCATTGGGCAAATAACACTAGAAAATAGAGCAAATAGAAATATCCTTGAAGAACTTTAGTCCATAAACATAAATACAAATACTCCAACTCTTTCCTACTTTCAAACAATCCTTGTGCAAATCAAATGAACATGTATCCCACTTTGAGCAATATTTAATCTAACCCTAGATCAGAACTCAAGGCAAAAATACATACACATAAGTCTCTGATGGACTTAGGAATTCATAGATTTGACACAAAGGAGAGGTAAAGACATGAAATTTATATTAATTATAACCTTTTATCATTTGTATACAATATATGTTGAGTAGCAAGCCTATAAATAATAGTATCAACCTATGCTTTTTCTCTATTAATTGACAAGAAATGATACAAAATACTACAATCCTTGACTGAGGGTTAGGGTTTCAAAATTTCTATCTTTTCAACACCTAAAACTCTTGATGCCTAATATGATCATGGAAAATCCTCTTATATACAAGGAAATACAACAAGCTATTGATCATATTAGGGTTTGCAAAACTTTACCCTAAAACTTTACAACAACCCTACTGGGTTTACAATAAATGCCTCGATCAAATCCTAGATTGATACTTTGTAAGCGAGCCACCTCACTTTATGCCTTCAATCATCTCCTAAATCTCCTCAAACTAATCTAATCACCATTTCTTTGTAGTTGTCCCTACAATAAATACACCTTACACCTCAACCACCTCAAAACCAAAAAGTCACAATTTTTGTTTGGCTCAAGAAGTAGATGGAGTATCTAACTTTTCAACATGGGGTATATAATAATATCTCCATTTATTATATACCTCCTCACTTGGGAACACAAAATTGAAAAATTCATCCCTTTTGCTAGACAACTACTCCCACTTGCATTCCATGTACTTGACCTCCTACTAAATAAAATCAGACCTTGATTTGGCAATGATTAATAACTTGATGGTATGGATGAAGGAAGAAGTGTTTTCCATAACACTTTTCATTCTTTCTGAGAAAAGTTCATCCATCTCCTCTCTCCATTTGTACAACTCTTTAAAATCACCTTTGTTCTTGAAAACACTTGGTATTAACTCACAACTTAAATGTGTTAACTCCTTCTTTAACACTTTTGACTTCCTTTTAAAATCATCTAAAATTATACTATACTCTACAAGCTTCTTTACAAACTGATGCACTGGTTTGATCAATGGATCATGATCAACTTGGTCTTTAGATAGCCAATGAAATAATCTTACATTTGGGGATCTCTCAACCCACTTATTCAAAATTGGTCCAAACTTATCCCTATCTTTATCTAAAGATGTGAGTAGAACTTGTAATCTTATAGCATGATCAAACAAAATTGAAGGCTTTAGATCATGAGAAAACTGCATTATTACCTTTGTGATTTTCTCTTCATATTTCTAATTGGCAAAGGATCTAGCCTTCACATGCTCATTCTTCTCTTTCTCAAGCTCCACCCTAATCACTCTTTGTTTGTTTGTTTCCTCAACTAATTGTTGCTTGTCCCAACTGATTCTTGCATCTATGCTTGTTTCTGGGAAAGGAGAAGGTGGGAATTCAATAATGGGACTAGAAGAAGAGGCTACTGTAGGCTTATTAGCAATCATCAATTGAGGTGATCTATGAGCTTGGGGTCCTGACAACTGTGCAATCAATTTTTCCTTCTGGATTAACTCTATCTTCAAATCATTGTAAGACTTAAGGATAGTCTCAAACTTTATCCTTAACTCATCCTTTTCTTGAGCATCATTTTTTGTACCTTCACATTGAATTTAGTTGTTTCCAAAATGATATTTGAGGTTTCCACACCTAAAGTCTCACCAACTCTTTGTACTAACAAGTTCCTAGCATACTCTAAAGAGAGAACCTCTCTTTTTCCTTTATTCTCTTCCCTTTTAAAGGACGACATTACCAAAGTTGCATGGTCATCAGAGAAAGCCACACCCCTAGCAGCTTGTTTAGCCTATTTTTCAGTAGAGAGAATGGTAACTTTACTCTTCCTAACTGAATAAAAAACAATAGCATCAACAATATCCCACTAAGGGAGAATCAACACTCCTGCAGTATGAATCATGGCTCTTCCTTCTTCCAGGGTCATCTTCTCAAATTTCTTCATCATTTCCCCCTTTGTCTCATTTTCAATTTCAGTTATATCCCTATCAGGGAATTCTTATTTTTTCTTTTCACAAATTTCCTTGTATTGATTTATTCTCATCCTCCACAAAAATTGAAAGAATGGCCTAGTCTTGACAAAATTGTCATCTAAAATAAAAGAATCACTAGCTTGTTTGAAAATTGGGTCTATTTATTTACCCTCAAACTCTACCACAGTGAGATCCATCTCTATCCCTTTGGGTGCCTCTGGCATCCCTTCTTGCATCTCATCATTTGAAACAAAAATATTTCCCTCATTGCTCAGTTGTACCAATTACTAAGCAAATCCTTGTTCATCTAACTGTAATGGGGATTGGGATGGAGAATAAATGTCCTATTCTGGTTGGGATTTCTCCTATTTTTTCCTCTTTGGAGAAGGCTCCTCTACCAATGGGTCACTTGTAGGTCTCTTCCCTTTAGAAGTGGATGGGAGAATTTCATCTCTCTACTGAACTGGGAGAAGGACACTACACCCCTTCCTTTTTTGAAAAGTATATGTTCCCCTAGGGGTTAGCTTTGTGTATCCTGGTTGGCTTAAAATCCTCCTTGATCTCTCTAGATCTGTTCTACTCATTGCAGCCCTCTTTTCATTTACTTCTTACATAATTCCTTCAAAGTGTTTCATAAGGGTATCTACCTTCTTTTCCCATGGCTAAAAAGATTTCAGTGGGTCATATTCTTTATCAAAATTCTTGATAAAGTCTACAGTTTTCTTGTAAATTACCCATTTCTCCTTCTTGATTTCTTGAGCTTGAAGATCAAAATCATTTCTAATTATATCCTCAGGGAATTTAAATTGGTTCTCCATACGAGAACACCTTATCTTTTCTCTAAACATTCCAGAAATGAATCCATCATTGTCTGCACATCTTGCCATTGTTGTAGCCATTCTATAGGGTTGCAAAACTTGATTCAAATGTACCCATCCCTTTTTGACAATGATATACTAGTGGGCTATTGTAATATCTAGTAACAAAGTTCCCCTTCCCTTCCCTATCAAGGTTGTCTCCTGCAGATCACCAATTTATCTCAGAATCTCCGCATATCATATTTTTAATGGGACCTGGTAAGGCAATATGTAAGGTGCCTTTTTGCAAACATATATTTTGAAAACTGTAGAAATTGGATATAAAATTATATCACCAAAGTTATGCACAATGGTGATGGCTTTGCAATATTCATTGGGCCTAATTAATCTTAGCAGCTCCCTAGGAATTCTAGGATTTTCAAAAAATAACAAGGACCTGAGCCTTAAAGCAAAATTTCTATCAAAGACTAGGAAACTAGCATCGGTCCTATCCCATGACAAATCTATGGTCCATAACTAGACTGGAAATGTTTCTCCATTATTTTCTTTGACAATATCCATTGTCATGCTGAAAAAATCCTCACCCTTGTATAAAAACATATGCATCAGTATAGAATACCATCCAAAGGGCCTACTTACTTTCATATTTTTCATCCCCATTAATCCTTCACAGATTAAATCTGCAAGATAAGGGGAAAAATAAAAAATCAATTCCAACTATGGATGTAGAGATTGCACTATCATAAACATGTAAGGGATATGCATGTGATTAGCCTCATCCTGTCCAAAAATCAGAGTCAAAGATTTGTACACTACCTGTGCTCTTAAACTGAATAGATCCAACTTGAAAGGCTCAAGTGTACTTGGACTAACCATACACATGGCTCCAATTTGGTTGAAAGAATCTCTTAAAGGCCCCGACCTCAGATAGTCCCTATGTGCCTCATAAATCTCATTGAATTCCTCAAATTCAATCTTTTCTAATCCAATAGAGGGGTCATTTAATGAGAAAAATTATCTGATTT
Organism: Chamaecyparis obtusa; assembly: GCA_027943335.1. Taxonomy (NCBI): domain Eukaryota; kingdom Viridiplantae; phylum Streptophyta; class Pinopsida; order Cupressales; family Cupressaceae; genus Chamaecyparis; species Chamaecyparis obtusa. Next base: position 870,691 of record BSBK01006955.1, read on the forward strand.
CATCTTCTATAATACTTATCAAGTCCTTTCCTTGTATATCCTTAATTTACATTTGGTAATAGGGTCATAACATTTGGTAATCTATATAAGAAGGTCTCCATCCATGAAAACTCCAAGTATAATAAGTTTTCCTATGTCCAACTGCCATGTGTTACTAAGAAGAGCACTTGAATTTCTCTAAGAGTATGCAACCCTAAATAAAACTAGGCCATTGTAGTCTTTCCCTACCTTGGCATCATTCATCCATAACCCTCTATCATACAATCCCTCATTTACAAAATCCCTAGGGTTCTTTAGAACCAACTCTTTCATCCTAGATGTCCCATTTTATGATTGTGGGAGTAATTGCATTAGATCTTCAAAAAACCCCCTATCCTTATACTCTATTTTTCCTAAGAGTTCTCTTTTGGGAGGCATTTTAACTAGGGTTTGAAAAAACATATGAATACCAGAATAAAAACTACCCAGATATCACAAGATAGAAATAACAAAAAAAATTTAATTACTAAAACCTTCCTCTTATAAAAAATAGTGCACTTTAAAGATCAAACTGGCCTACCAAATGCTTGAGAAATTTTTTTGTTGACGCTCATAGAGAAAACCAATTCACTTGCAAAGAAACTTGGAGGAGAAGTCTTGCCTTTAATGATCAAATTAGAATATGTGATCATTGCCAACCCATTGCCGCCAACCCACATGAAACTCATTAAGTCTTCCATTACTGAAAACTAGCAGCTTCAACATTCATAGGATGTGAAACAACTGTCACAAAACAAAATTTGAATGTGAAACATTGATCAAAATTCCTTCCGAAAAATTGAACGGCTGACAATGAGCATGTCATAACTCTTAGCACTTTTCCAAGCTTAGTTCTTGACCAATGAGAATATTTCAATTTACCCATGTGTAGAAACCCACAACTTACTTTAACTTTGATTAGCCCAGATAGGTGTCAACATGTTGCTGTTTCACAATCATAAAATTTCAAGCATCTTTCAACTTTGGTAATATGACCACCGCAGATCCTCTTAAAAATTGATAGGTCTTTACTTATACTTGAAAATCAGTGACCCCACTTCACAAATGAACACATGGAAGCATTTGGAGACTTCGGACCCACTGACAACTGACACATCACATGCCAAATAAACCAATAAAAAATAGACACCTCACATGACCTGGTGACTAAGGACCCACTTCATAGTCTAAAATAAGTGGAAGATTAGATGGTTGTCACTAAAGTGCAAACCTTAAAAATAGAGAAACTACCTTCCGCAGTATAATGAAAGCCACAAGATCTATCTAAACTTTAATCTTTGGAAAAATAGGACCCCACTATATTATATCACCCTGGACAGATGTCAACTTAAAAAGGTTTCCACAAGAACTGAAGTGTCAGAGCTCTATCTTTGTAAGTATTCAGCTTAATCAGATGCTTTTTGCTAAAGTGCATGGATTAAAGAGAGGTCAACTTATCTTAGTGGTATCACGACAGCCATCAATGCAATCTGATTGTTAATGATAATATACCCTTGAAAATGGGTCTGCCTAAATAGGTGTCACATTGTCGCTATTTGGCAAGTCAAAAACTCTAACAACCAAGGGTCTTGAGATAAAGCGACAACCACAGGATCTAAAAGAGTTTGACGGTCAGGAAATAAAATGGGAAAAGCTAAAGTTTATGCAAAAATTTGTAAACAAAGTGACCCGCTTAGAACTTAACTTTCAGACACATGAAATGAATAACTTTATAAAGATTTTAAAGGGCACATGCATTAATTGAAACTTTAGTGAACAAAAAAGTAACATTCAAACACAATAAGACTCATAGAAGTCTAGGGTTTGTAGCCTTTTCTCCTTGCTAGGTCAAAAATAAGGGTTTAACAAAATTTTGAAGCATGAGGGCCAAATATTTTTAAACAGTACTAATAGGCTGCCTGAGGAACGGGTATGCCTTATATTTTTTTTTCATACATAGGATACATTCATCAACCTTATTTGGGAAAGACCTCATTTTGGAGGTGGTAATTTGATGACATGACTATAGTGGTATGGCATCCATACATAGGCTATGAGAGGTGGATGGGGTCTACCCTTAAGTATACTTTCATGTTTAGTAGTAGGCCATTGATTGGCAGGTAAGATACTTGTGATTTCTCATGCTTTATCAAAATTGTACTCCCCTTCTTTATATATCTATGTCCTTTCTAAATTTTGACATGTACCATTTGATTTGAAGGATTTCTCCTATAGTGGAAAAAAAATTTATTAGTTGTGTCTTGTGCCAGTTTGGGTCACATTAGGACATGCTCATTGAGTTTGCGGCATATGCCTGCTATGTTGATGAGGAGATTGACTTGGGGCCTTGTCTTGTATATGCAGTCAAATTCCAAGAGCTGCAAGATCTATAGGATTAGAATAGGACTACCTTCTAGCTATTACTAATGTGGGAGTGGCACTGGTATTCCATCAGCACCACATTGATCATCCCTTCCCTCACTTCATAGATCCAATGGAGCAAGTGCCCTAAGCTTATGAGGAAAATCCTATTGATGAGACACCAAGGTAATACTTTGGAGAGACAAGTAGGGAACGTTGGTGGGAGAGGAGATAGGAGCCCGAGAGGAGGAGATAGAAGTGTAGGCTCCAACTGTGGAGGTACCTAGGGTAGAGGCAACAGAGGGTAGGGAGGCTCAACTCAAAGAATACTTGTCAGAGGCCAAGACTTGGTGAGTAGTAGAAAATGTTGTGCTATGATTAATAAAGTGATACAAGGATAAATTTCTTAGAGAGCTTTAGATTTCTTAGCATACAACCACTTACTAGGCCTCGTAGGTAGTCTATTACTATGCACTTTATATTGGGACAATTCCTACTAGAGAGAAAGAACCATTGTATTCTCAGTTTGTAGCCCAGTCTAAGGGGGTTGTACCAATACCACCACCGGCCAAAGAAGATGCCCCTCCTCCTCCACCTCGAGATCATGAGGAGGGAGTCATTCATAAAACCCCTTCTTGTCACATTTTGATTGTACCCCATTTTGACATATCTACATTGAGGATGCACCATTTTTGTACTGATTTTATATGTGTATATATATATTGTGAGACATTCTAACTCACAGTTGTTTATCTCTTCATGTTCATATGTTAATCTTTATGTATGCTCATGTATGCTTTAATTTCTCTTTCATTTTATGTCATTGATATATATCCCATGCCATGATTATGATATTGATCCGTGAATAGTCTCACAATAGGTAGAGATAATCATGCCATTGTCTCTCTCAATGGTAAAATATCTATGTTATGAACTACCTATCCCCATTATGAAATACATTTAGTTTGTCAACCCAGGGATGTAGACTTGAAATGGGACAACATAGTTTGTGCACTAAGTTCCTTTAAGAGTCAAAACACTTATGCTGCAAGAAGATAAAATGCATTAAAGGAATCTATGCTATTGCTACAGGAAGGTAAACACACTTGACTATTCAATGAAATAACTATAGAAAAAATATGAAGTAAATCTAAGCCTATCTCATAGCCCAAAACATTCACTATACTCGTCTCTGCAAATGTTGCAGGAACAGACACATATATAATGCTGCAGGAGTAAATAGTAACTCTATTTGAAAATAGGAAAAATATAGAAAAAAATCTATCTTAATCTAATCCACCTTCCAAGTGGGCCCCCTTGGTTGGCTTCTTCTAACTACTCAACACAAGAAATAATCCAAAGTCACTCTTTCATTAAAATCCTCTCAACTGGTTACATTATGACTGAACATAACATGAAAACAAGAATAGAGTAACTTCACTATATTCTATCTTCCTCTATATGAAGTAAAATAGTCAAAATCCCTTTTATATCAAGGATCGACACTTATGGAAAACATAACAAAAAAGTTTCATAAAGTTTCACCACATGCAGAGGAGATAAATCAACCATAACATAATACAATTACTATTGACAACTGAATAACAGTTCTAAGGAAATGTAGTAAGACTAATTCCCTAAATTCCTGGAACAACAAATCCTTCAAAGCTCAGCGTATCCATCAGAGTCATGCTGAATTCTCTCGCTATGGTTGGACTTCCAACTTCCTTCTTCAATGCAGATGTGCCACTCCTCACACTGCTTCGTATTTTCCTAAAAGGTTAGTACATTCAGACTATATGCAAGTCAAATTTTCAACCCTTACTTAAATATTAGAACATAGCTTGAAATAATGATATAAACTACTACATTATATTTATAACAACAAGCAAAACATAAAATTTAGGCTACCCTTGGCTTTTGTGACTTTGGCTATACTTGGCATTGGTTCATATAAGTATAAGAAATAAAATGTCTTAGGAATGTTCATTAGAGTATCAAAAGAAACATAAAAGATCATAACAAAATTGAATCAATAATTAGACTCATCATCTACCCCCTGCTATCAGAATCCTTGTCCTCAAGCATTGTATTTCCTTGCTATTGTCCTGAAATCCCCAACTATGGTCTTCCCCTTCTTCCCACTTTTGAAAGTATAGTAGAATCCCCTTGTGTACTCCAAGTGATTCCCTTGATGCTCCCCAACCAGTGGATCCAATCTAGAGGTATTAATAAAGGCCAAAAGAGTGTAGGTGGCTAAAATTATAAGGGCATCCATAACTCCCTTCGGGGTTGCCTACCCAACTTCATGTAATTAGTCACTCTACTGACAGCTACTTCATAATTGATGGGGCTATGTGGCTTTTCTTTTCTGAAGGCTTTTGACAACCTGTTCCACCTACTTTTGACCCCTGAAAGAGCTCTTTAGACTGAAAAATTTGGCAACCTCTGGTAATCTCTATAAGCTTTATCCCTTAATGCAAAAACTTTCTCTCTAATCTTTGGCTTTGTTTTCCCATAGGTCAAATTAAGTCAATCCCTCATAATAACATTTTGTTTGTTTGACTTAGCCCTCAATGGTAGAGGTTCAGATTTCTCAAGATCCCTATAGGTGTTCAATTTTCTATCATAATTGGTCTCATTATGCATCCATGACATTAAAGCCCTTAGGTGAATATCCCCAATATAAACTAGGGGATTCCACTTTGTTTCATGTGGGATAATGAAATTGTGTAAATAAAGTTCACATAACAAATTTTGCTGCCATGTTGGAAGAGTCTGATACAAACCATAGAATTCTTTAGCTGTTTTGAGTTCACAATCAATGTCTTTTATTGTCATCATTAGTTGGAATAGAAGAAACTACTACTTTAAGAAAATAGTATATATTCTAGGTGGTGGCCTACAAGTGATCACTTAGTCAGCTAATCTCAAGGCCTTATTCATTTTCTCTTTTTGTTTCTTCAACTATTCTTTGAGGGATTCAATTTCTTCATCTTTCTCAAATATCTCCTTCTACATTTGATTCCTTTCCTTCTTCCACCATGTTTTCTAAAAGGGAAAATGGTTATACAAATGGAAGAGGATAGATTGAATAGTTGATAGAGGGAATTCTTGCATTTTGGCCTTCTTTTCCTTAGTAGTCTGCTAGAAGAAATCAGTGAACCATGTTGACTAATAAGGTATACTAGACACATTAGAATACACAGGGTGCTAAGGAGTAGATTGAACATTCTCAGGAATGTTTTCTTGCATTGTCTTAGGGTTCAGCTCAAGCATCCCCTCATTAGTCTGAGGCAGACTACTTCTAGGCTCTGGTTCTTTAGGAGTTTCCTCCATGTGTTGGGATTATGCTTGGGGAGGAGAATCATCAGGAATAACTTCAACAAAGGGCTCTTTAGCTAGTGTTGGTGATGGAACATTTGGTTTTTGAGGAGAAGGTGGGGTTACTTGGCCTCTCATGTGAGGGCTTCTTCCTATAGTTGCCTCTTCAACCACTACAACTTTAGGTTGATGAGACCCTTTTTCTTTATGTGCTGTACGAATAGATAATGTAGGAGTAGTTACTGGAGGACTAGACCATTTCCTTTTATTAATTTTTATTGTAGGGTTTGAGATTTCTCCTTCTAAGTTAGGGATTTCTTTCCTAACTTTTTTCTTCCCTTTCCTTGAGGAAGAAGTGGGCACACTACTCTCTAGTTTGGATTCAGGGGGTTGGTTCTCTGGTGGAAATTCAGGTTCTTTTTCTTTCACAACTATTTCTTCAATAGGGTCAAAAGATTCTACTGCATTAGGAAGAGGTTGGGCCACGGGATTTACATGGGGCTACAAAGTTTTAGCTTGGACAAATTCAGTCCATGACATTGGGGAAACATCTGTAAGAGACTTCTCAACCAACAACTTGATTAGGGCATGGTGACTAATAGAATTTGCATTGCCTTTTTGAGTTGCTTCAGCACTGATACTTAGCATTTTATAAAGTAAATTGGGAACATTAACCTAAATATTGTGCCTAATACATCTAAGTAACTTAAAATGATGAGCATGCAGATTTGAAAACCTCCCCTCGTAAGTTAAATACCTGATGATATGCATAGCTAGCTCAGGAAATGGCTGACGAAGGGATAATCTGCTACACCCCTGCTTAGTAATCTCAAGCAGAGGATCATCTGGCCTGGAGAACTAAGCACAAAATGAAATAGCATCATGCTCATTTGGGTAATGCTCACCTATAACTGGTAATCCTATAACTTTCACAATTCTTTCTTTCATGGCAATGACAGTCAACCCCCATACTGGTGTTTTCCTTTCTTCAAATGTACCCATGAATTCTGTAGCGACCTCTTCGTTAAACTCTATTAGTTGCAAGAAATAGCCTAACCATCCGCATGCATTAAACTTGTGGACTGCCTCTATATTTGCCAACAAAATACCATGAACAACTAGTTCATGCCTTTGTAAATGTCTGCCCCTCATAATAATGCCCAATTTCTAACTCCTCAGCTCTCCAACCCACTACTAAGCTTTTTACTTCTCTGTGAATTCCCTCTTTTGAAATGAAATTGCGATAATAGACAAATACTAATTTTTTCTCTTGCATACCCTTTTTTTTACTTGACATGAACTATAATTATGGCATTTATTTCAGGGATCATCAATATCTTAAGTGCGAGTTACCTCATAGATTAATTATGATCCTTTTGGAGTCATTGTTGGCAATTTGGATAAAGTGAGTATACAAATGTTGTCATTATGGCAACATATGATCCACATGAAGATCACACAAGTTAGAGAGCAAGTATAGCAGAGCACATTGCAAATTTGTCTAAGTGTAAGATAGTGTTTTCACCAGTGCACCAAGATACAATTTGTGTTTGCGAAGTTGACTGGAGTAAGTTCAATGCTTGTGCACTTGAACATAGACTCTATGATGACTAATGATGACCCATCTCAGAGTGCAAGTTAGTACAAAATGTATGAAATTAGTTATGATAGTTTTACCAAAGACAATGTTAAGCTGACAGGATAGAATATGAAGGCAGAATTGGTAAAGAGTTAAGGGATTATTTTGTTTATCAAAATAATGACTTAAGACTATAAAGGGATGACATCTTAGATGTTAACTCTTGGATAAAGATATATGGAAGCCGACCATGTAAAGTTATTATTCTTAAGAACTTGTATATATGTAATTGTAAGAAGAAAAGAGAGATATGTGGTAACATTGTAATGATATGATGCGAATGTAAGAGCAATGAAAAGATATTGATGCAAGCAGCATAAGGTTATATACCTTAATCCATTTTTGTAATAAGTATACATTGTACATTACTTTTTTGGGCAATGGGATCATCTGGTAATTAGATTTTGTATTGACAACTCCTAACAGGGTTGAGGCTTCTAACAAGGCCTATAGTCCCTTAATTAGGACTGATACACTATATGCTTGTAATAGACTCCTAACAGGGTCAAAATTCTTAATAGGATACTTTTGATTAGTGGATCTTTGTGGGTACCATCCCCATTGGGTTTTTCCCTTGGCCAGGGTTTCCTCGAGAACATATCATGTGTTATGAGTTCTTTATTTCTATTGCTATGCATATTGTTTAGCTTCTTATGTTATGCATGTATAAAGATAATCTGTTATATCCATAATTGGGCAAAAGATAAAGTTTGTAGAATACTAATTCACCCCCCCCTCTCAGTATTCCCTATTTCTAACAATTGGTATCAGAGCTTAGTTACTCAGAGAAGAATCATTCAAGGAAAGCCTAGCAGCTTGAGTAAGATCTCTGTGGATATGGATCAACTACAGAAAAATCTTGAAGAAGCTCTTGAACAGATTGATATTCTTACTGATGAAAGAAACACTCTAAAAAGGAAATATGATGATGCAAAGAATCTTATTGAGAAATTGAAAAACAAGATAGAAGATTTGAAATCTGAAAAGGAATCCAAAATTCTTATTGAAGATTGTGATGACAATTTAGAAAAAGAAAATGTGATCCTTAAGCATGAACTGAAGATAGCAAATCTGAAGCTTAGTTTGAAAGATGGAAATGAAAAAAATGAAGCAAATCTAAGATCTGATAATGAAAGGTTGAAGGTTGAGAATGAAGAATTAAAATCTAAACTTAGCAAAGTAACATCTGAATTTGACAAAGTAAATTTGCAACATGCAAAACTTGAGAAATACAATAATATTGTGAAAGGTGAATTGACTCAATCCAAACAATAACTTGAAAGACTATATTCAAATAGTGAGAAGATCAATGAACAAGTATCTTATGGAAAACCATCCTATGATAAGACTAGACTTGGATTTAATATATTCAGAACAAATGATGAAAGCAAGGAACCAAATCTGAAAGAATCTGAAAGCATAGATAAGAAGAAGTCAGATGAGATCAACAAATCTGATGACACACCTAAAGGAGAAGAACCACCTAAAGAAGAAGAACCACTGAACCAAGAAGAATCACCCAAAGGTATGCAAAGAGAATTCAAAGGTAGCTATTTTGGTTGTAATACTATTGGTCACATGAAGAAAGATTGCACAGGTAAACAATTTAAACCTCTTAATGGTTATTGTTATAATTGTCATGGTTTTGGACATAGAGCTATTGAATGTAGAAGACCTAAAGTTATTGAGAATAATTATGGTAGTAGAATGTTTAGGAATAATAACAATGTAGATAAGAGACCTATTGAAGATATGAATAGAAGAAATGAAGTAGTATGTTATAGATGCAACAAGGTTGGACACATTGCTAGAAACTATAGATCATAAATCAATTAGCAAGGACCAAGATATGGGAAAACTAGAATTGTTTGTCAGATATGTAACAAGATTGGACATACAGTAAAGTTTTACAAAATGAACAATGGAGTTTTTCATCCTAACCCTAACCCTAGAAATCATGCAAGAAGAAATGAAGATGTAGGTAACAGATAGAAAGGTTGTGGTAGTAATGCAGATGAAGTGAAGTTTGTTAAAGGCATAGATCAAGGAGACATATTCAACATTGAAGGTAATCAGAAAGGTGAAGTATCAAGTGGTAAGGATGAATCCTTACCTGACCTATCTGTAAGCACTTAATTTATGAAAATTGTAGTAGATTAGGGACTTAGAATTAGTATAGAAGTAGATTTTTGATGAATTAAGTCTTGTGCAATTAATGTAAGGTAGTTTATGATGTACTAATGCTATGGTTAAGAGCACAAAAGAAAATATTATGTTTTGCGAAATCACAAGAAGTTTTAAGTTTTGCAGGATAGCAAAAACAACTTTTTGGAAAGAAGCGTAAAAGAATTGAATGCGATGTCAGATCTAAGTGAGATTGAAGTAATAAAAGGTTATGATCAATGTTATTTTATTATCAAAGAAAATTGAAGTGTTTAGGAGAGAAAAGAATAGTGATTGGAAGCATTTTGTAGTGATTTGGTGAAAGATTTGAGCGTCGAATCTACGAAAGCACTAGAATCACGAACTTGAGGTATTTATCTTGATAGATCTTTGAATCGGTATAAGGAATTTAAAGTAGTCATGGATTTATCCTTAATTCACAATATTAGAGATAAGAATAGACCTAGAATGAAGAGGGAACTGGTAGAACCCTTGGAAGAAGATGATCCTAGGTTAGCATTATCATCCATACCAAATGGAGTTTTGCATTTAGAAAATGTGAGAAGTTATCATGGATGCAAGTTAGAAACTGTCAGTGATAGTGATTTTACCAATGAACATCAGAATATTTACAATCAGGATATGTCATTGAAACAAGGATATGAACATTTGAAAGATAATGAGATTGTTTAGTATGCTTTGAAGTATGAGTTTGACAATGAAGAATGCACTAAGATTATTTTGAGCAGAATTCACAATGGAAAGTTTTGGCTAGAGGATAGAGTGATAGACATTACAGCTGACTTGATTCATGAAGTCACAAGTTTATCTAAAGTTGGTGCTATTCCTTTAGATGAGAAAAATATGAGAAAAATAGTCATAGACAACACAGGTTCATCCTACAATGGTAGAGGAATTGTGATTAGCAAGATCAAACAACATGATGTTAGATATCTATGCAAGTACCTAACAACTAAGTTTTGTGCAAATTCTAGAGAAGATGATATGGTAGCTGGAATGGTGCATATTGCCTATTTAATGTCTATTGACAAAGTACCAATTGATATGTGTGAAATTCTGAGAATTCAATTGTTTGAAAACTTGGAGAAGATTAAGAAATCTAAGTATGCACAATTTAGATTTTCATCCTTAATCACATACATGTTTTTCCACTCATTGAGAAGATTTCTATACACCATTGCAAATGATTGGAATGATGGAAAAACTGCTATGGAAAGGATAAATAAAGTATATTTGAGACATGTTATTGATAAAGTAAATGAGAGTGCTATTTTAGTAATGAAGACATTTCAGAACATGGTAACTAGCAGATCAAGAATTCCACAGTCACTTGTGAAGAAGTATAAAAATGATATATGTTTCATGGTTGACACTAACTTTACCTATATTGAAGCATTGCAACCTAGAATTGAGTTCATAGACCCTCTTGGCTATGAGATATCTAAGGCTGAAATAGAAGAATATGTTGGCAAATTACTTAAATGTAAATTGGACACTCAGTGTAGTAGATTTGGAACTTTTGAAGAGAACTTCAACTTGGAAAAAGCTATAACTAAAGAGAAGCAATCTAAGAAGAGAGTTGACAACACTATTAGGAGAATACTGAAAGATACATGAATGTCAGAACAAGAATTCTTAATAGAAAAATAGATAGCAGCAGCAATCAAGGATATTGGATAGAAAAAAGTATTGATTGTACCACCCTTTTCATCCAGTGTAGTACAACAAGAACCTACACAAGTCAAGGTGAAAGTAGAGGAACTAGAAAAGGAACAAGTAACAACTAGATCCACTTCCTCCACAGCTAGCAAGAGAATGAAAGAAATTGCTACTGGACCAGGAAAGAGACATAAGACTTTAGTTCAACTAGTACCAAGAGAAATTGCAGAAATAAAAGATGATGACACTACTTTGGTTAAGAAGAAACCTTGGAAACCTAAAGTTGAAAAGCTTAATGAGTAGATTATTGAAAATGGAGACTTTACCAGAATGAATAAGTACTATAGTCTTTATGATTATTCAGACAAACTTAATTTGGAGAATGCTATTGTGAAGCATATGATTTTGGCAGACAAGAAATTTGATTCTATTCAAGGTCAAATACTTGATGAGTTGTATACCAAACTACTAAGTAGAAAGTAGAGAGCAATTGAAGAAGACACTAATATCAGAAAGAATCTTGTGAAGAAGCTTTGTGATGTGAGAGATGATGAACACTTGGAGTAGATATTGAAGGCCTTAAGCACCCATTTGAGAACCAAAAGGAGAACCATTTTGATTATGGGAGGTAGATATGAAGAAGTTAATTCAGATATAGAGCAGGCAATAATCAAGGTCATGGCAGAAAATGTTGGAGAGCCATCGGTTGTAGCAAAGCAAGCAATTGAAGCTGAACAAGAGGATATTTCTTCTCCTTCAGCTATTAACATTGAAGATGAAACTATGAATATAGAAGGTACTAAGGTCACCTTGGATATTGATGAAAATGTATTCAAGAACTTAGCAAACATTGTTGACAATTCGGCTCTTGATGAACCAGATAGAACTGAAGAAGCAGAGCAGACTCAATCTATCAGTGAAGAACCTAAGGAGACTAAGATTCAAGCACCTATACCTACTACAGAAGACATCAGTCTTACTCTTGAGACTAGAAAGAAGAAAGAAATTGGATCTTTGTTTGAAGATTTAGGAAAGGAAGTTGATGATGATGATTAGTTGGAATTGATCACTTCTTTGAATAAAATCATTGGCAAGAACAAGAAAGTGAACAATCTTGAAGGGAGTCTAAAGGACCTTACTAAGAAGTTACAAAGCATTATAACTACACAAATCACAGAGGTAGACCCTTTGGAGAAAGCTAAGAAGGTAATGAGCACTTTTGATAATGAATTAACTAACCTATCTGATATTGCAAAAGTGAGAGCTCAAGTAGCTTATGAAGCTGAAATGCTTTTGAACGTCAGTCAGAATATCAGGAATGATATTAGCAGTCTTGATATCTGTATCAAGAACTTGAGGAAACATTTGGAGACAGGAAAATCATTGTACATAAAGTGTACAAAACCAGAGATTTTGATAGTAGAAGAGGAACAAAAGATCAAGTTGAAGGAAGCTGAGATTCAGAATGAATGTAACCCTCTTTCTAGACCTAATGTGAAGGTATGTGATGCTGAAAAGAAAGTTTGGAAGATTTATGATGAAATAATAATATTGCAAGATGAGAGGAACAAAAAAATGAGGAGACTCACTCTTTTGAGAGAACACATCTCTATGAAGTTGAGTATCATTGAAGAGCAGTTAGAAGAATGTCTTACAGCTAAGAAATCCTTTCAAAAATTCAAATTTGACAACCTCCAAGCTTGTCAAATAGTAGCTTATGGACTGAGCACATTACTCAATGTGGTAGATTCCATCAAGAATTCATGGGAAAAGGAGATAGAAGCTATGAAAGCTAATTTTGTAGATTGTGTTGCAAGCCTGCTGGCTTTGCAATAAGAAAATGAAGGTATAATATTTTGGGGATACAATTTTGTAATCCTCCCTACCTTATTTTGTCATTGTTGTCAAAGGGGGAGAGATATTAGAGTATAAAACTGATATATTTGATAAGGATTGATACTCTTAGGGGGAGCATTGTATTAGAGTTTATATTTTGAGGAGTTATAAGGATAGTATACATATTCTATACTATGGCCACAATTTTGATACAATTTTTGAGATTTTGACTTGTACACTTAGCCAATTTTCTCATATGTTGCCACCAATGACAAAGGGGGAGATTGTTGGCAATTTGGCTAAAGTGAGTACATAGATGTTGTCATTATGGAAACATATGATCCACATGAAGATCATACATGTCAGAGAGAAAGTATAGCAGAGTGCATTACAAATTTGTCTAAGTGTAAGATAGTGTTTTCACCAGTGCATCGGGATACAGCTTGTGTTTGCAACATTGACTGGAGTAAGTTCAATTCTTGCACACTTGAACATAGACTCTATGATGACTAATGATGACCCATCTCAGAGTGCAAGTTAGTACAACATGTACAGAATTAGTTATGACAGTTTTACCGAAGATAGTGTTAAGCCAACATGACAGAATATGAAGGCAGAATTGGTAAAGAGTTAAGGTATTATTTTATTTATCAAAATAATGACTTAACAATATAAAGGGATGACATCCTAGATGTTAAATCTTGGATAAAGATATATGGAAGCCAACCATGTAAAGTTATTATCCTTAATAACTTGTATATATGTAATTGTAAGAAGAAAAGAGAGATATGTGGTAACATTGCAATGATATGATGCAAATGTAAGAGCAGCGAAAAGATATTGATGCAAGTAGCATAAGGTTATATACCTTAATCCATTTTTGTAATAAGTATACATTGTACATTACTTGTTTGGGCAGTGGGCTCATCTGGTAATCAGATTTTGTATTGACAACTCCTAATAGGGTTGAGGCTTCTAACAAGGCCTATAGTCCCTTAATCAGGACTGATACACTATATGCTTGTAATAGACTCCTAACAGGGTCAACATCCTTAATAGGATACTTTTTATTAGTGGATCTTTGTAGGTACCATCCCCACTGGGGTTTTCCCTTGGCCAGGGTTTCCTCAAGAACATATCATGTGTTATGAGTTCTTTATTTCTATTGCTATGCATATTGTTTAGCTTCTTATGTTATGCATGTATAAAGATAATCTGTTATATCCATAATTGGGAAAAAGATAAAGTTTTTAGAATACTGATTCACCCCCCTCTTAGTATTCCCTATTTCTAATAGTCATGTCACATTCAAGAAATCAGGATTTGAAAGTATGGGGGAATGTGTGAAGGATTTAAAAAATTAAATGAATGCAACCTTAGTACAACAATGATGTGATAGAGATATGACAAGGATAGTTTAAGAATGACACTTGGAAGTTAGTACACTTCCCCTGCCCCCTACAAAAGGTGAACAAGTGTCCTCACTTGTTAAATTTGGTATGAGGTTGGGGAACTGGCTTAGTGCTTGATATTATAAATTTAATGTAGTACTAAATACAATTAATTTAACCTATGTGCTAAAAATAAATAAGGAATTAGAAAGTTGTACCTAGCAAGTGAGTTTGTACATGAATGTAATCTTTTGAGAGTGTTGAGTCTAGCAGCTACTTACGATTACTGATGTGGCATTTTATTGAAAGCATATTTAAAAGAGAAATTATGGGTGAAATGGAATTTGAGTGGGTGGTAGATATAGAAATGAGATGAGTTGGTGAGAAGAATTGAGAAATGTGAATGGAGAAAGAGACCTCATTGAATGAATTCTCAAAGAAAGGATGTCATGGTTGTGTTGCAGGAGGAAGGCTTTCACCTTCTACTGCAAGAACTATTTCATTTGGGGCTGTTAAACTGTACTCATGAAACTATTGTAAGAACTTGTCCCTTGTCTCTGGCTTGTGATATAGGTGCAAGTGGTGTCCATTGAATAATAGCTTAAATTGTATTGGGTCAAGTGTTGTCAACTAAACTGCTCCATTATTGAAGACATATTGAATCTCGTAGGGTCCCTGCCATCTAGTTTGTAGCTTCCCTGGGTTCTCCTTGTATCTGGAATCATATAACAAAGCCCAATATCCTACTTGAAATTGTTTATTCTTGATGTGTGCATCATGCCATATTTTTCTTTGGTTTTGGATTAGTTATGTTCTTTCCAATGCTATTTTGTGCATTTCATCCAAAGAATTAAGCTAAAGGAGACGTTCTTCTTGTGTTGTAGAAATATTTTAGCTCAAGTGATGTGCACAATGTTTTGTGTTCATATTCTATTAGCAACATTGCAGCTTTCCCATACATTAACTCAAACGGTGGGAACCCTGTTGTTGTCTTCCATGTGGTATGGTAAGCCTAGACTATTTCTGGTAATTTGTTGCTCCAATCCTTGCGATGCAATTGTACTATTTTTGTTAGTATGGCTTCTATTTCTCTATTTGTCACCTCTACTTGTCCATTGGCTTGTAGATGATAAGGACTAGACTTCTGGTGCCTTATGCTATACTCCTTCATGAGCTCTGTAATTAGGTTTGATGTAAACTGGGATCCTTGATCTGTGACAAGCTCTCTGGGGACTCCATATCTAGTAAATATTTCTTTGTATAGGAATTTAGCTACTTTTTCATCCCGTGCATTCCTCATAGCTTTCACTTCTACCTATTTTGTTAGGTAGTCTGTACAAACCAAGATATAGGATTTTCCATTTGATGGTGGTTTGATTGGGCTAATGAATTCCATACCCCATTTGTCAAAAGGTGTTATTACTATCTATGGATTGAGTGGCATCTCATTTGATTTTGTTGGTCAGCCCATCCTCTGACATCTATCACATTTTTTGTATAACTGGCTGCATCTCTATGTAATTAAGCCAATAATACCCTGTTGTTAGGATTTTCAATGCTATCCATTTTGCTACAAAGTGACATCCACATGGTTCATCATGACAAGCATGGATTATATCATACACTTCATCTTCTCTCACACATCTTCTCATAATCTAATCAGGACTAGTGTAAAATAGAGTGTTATCTATCCATGAAAATTGAAAACTTTTCTCTGCAAGCTTTTTCTTATCTTTCTATGAGAAATGTGGGGGCATCTTATTTGTTGCTAGATAATTGGTATGTCTACATACCATGGGATTTTTATTGCTGTTTGGAATAAATATTCATCTGGAAATGTGTCTACAACTTGAGTAGTATCTTCATCAACATTTTGTTGTCTAGACAAGTAATCAACAACCACATTGGCATTCCCTGGCTTATCAACAATTGTTATGTCAAATTCCTATAATAGTAAGAGCCATCTTGCCAACCTACCTATTATGGCAGGTTTGTTCATTAAATATTTTATTGCAAAATGATCAGTGTGAATAAAAATAGGATAGCCTGTGACATAGTGTCAGAATTTGTTCAATGCATAAACTACAACTAGGAGTTCCTTTTCAATAACTGTGTAGTTTAATTTAGGGCCATGGAGGCTTTTGCTGATATAGTAAATTGCATTCTCAAGGTTTGTAAACTTTTGTCCCAGTACAACACCTATGTCATAATCAGATGCATTTGTATGGATGTGGAATGGAATAGACCAATCAAGTCCTTTTAGAATTGGTGTAGTGTTTAGGAGTTTCTTTAGCTGCAGGAAGGACTCATCACATTCTTATGTCCACTTAAATTCAGCTTCTTTGGTAAGCAGTGTATACAGAGGACTAGCAATTTGGCTAAAATTTTGGATGAAACATCTATAATATCTAGTGTGCCCTAGAAAAGACCTTACATCTTTTTATTTAGTAGGGGTTGGTAGTGTAAGTATTACCTCTACTTTCATTGGATCCACTTGTACTCCTACTGCTAAAATGAAATGCACAAGGACCGCTCCTTCCTGCATTAGCATAAAGCATTTTTCACTGTTAAGAGATAGATTATGCTCTTTACACCTGATTAGTACCTTTTCAAGATTTTTCAATGCCTCATCAAATGTTATGCCAAATGTTGTGAAGTCATCCATGTATATTTCCATGTAGTCATGTGATATATCAGCAAAAATGCTAATCACGACTCTTTGAAATGTGGCTAGGGCATTACACAACCCAAAAGGTAGAACCAAATATGCAAATGTCCCCCATGGGCATGTGAAAGTAGTCTTTTCCTGGTCCTTTGGAGCTATAGTTATCTAATTCTACCCACTGTATCCATCTAGAAAGGAGAAGTACTTTTTCCCAGCCAAAGTATCAAGGACTTGGTCAATGAATGGTAGTGGAAAGTGATCTTTCTTGGTAGCCTTATTTAATTCCCTGTAATCTACAAAAATTCTCCATTTACCTCCTTTTTTTGGTACTATAACCAAAGGTGATGCCCACTTACTATCAGATATAGGATATATAAAGCCAACATCTAATAGCTTTTGTAATTCAGTTTTAACTATCTCTCTTAATGTTGGGTTAATCCTTCTTTGAGGTTGATGAAGGGGTAGGCTTCCTTCATTGATATATATTCTATGAGTACATAATGTAGGGCTTAATCCTTTCATGTCCCCATATTCCCATGCAAATTCTTTCTCATGTGTTTGTAGCAGTTTGGTTAATTGTTCTAGTTGTTGTGAAGGAAACTTATTATTTACATGGAGATTATGACCTTTGGAAAGCTCTACATTAGTTGTAAGGTCAAGAATAGATAGTTCATAGATAGGACTTGTGTTTACTTCACTAGGTAATAACTAGTGGAGAATATTAGGTTCTAAAGGTAAGACACAATCCTCAAAATTATCCTCATATGTACTTAACTCTAACACAGAACTTTCAAACACATCTTTGATTACAACATAGTCTTTGTTAAGAATGCTCTTGATGACTTCATCTTCTTCTTGCAGCTTTAGAAATTATTGCCTATGTAACATCATGAGTTGGACCACATAATTCAGTTCTTCTTCCCCATCTCCTAAGTCTGGCCATACTGGTGCAATCAAATCTGGTTGTGGTTGAGCTGGAGGATATAGTGCTAGTTTCTTAGTGACATTCCCAAATGATATTGTCATGTTCCTTGATCTACAACTTATGTTTTCATTATTTGTTGCTAACCATGGACATCCTAGAATGATAGGGTAACCAGCAAGGTTAACTTTTGGTGAAAGGATCATGAAATTAGCAGGGTACTCCCAAGAATCTAAGGCCACTATTATATCTTCTATCATTCCATCAGGAGTAACAATAGAGCTATTTGCTAATTGTAACACTATTGGAGTATCTCTCAACCCTTCAATGCTCAATTTGTTCATAGTTTTTTTTGTCATTACATTAATGGTAGCACCTAAATCGATTAATGCATTTTTTACAGAGTGGCCATTAATGATTATATTCACAACTAGACTCCCTAGATCTGAATATTTTGGTATTACCACTTTTCCCAGCATAATATCATCCAATTGTCCTACAACATGAACTATTGTAGGATCCTTTTTCTTCCTCCCAGGCTTTTTAAGACAAGCTTCTTTAATTTCCTTTCCATAAATTGGAACATCTCTTATTGCTTGAAATAGGGGAATTTGGACATGCATGTTCTTAAGTTGATCAATAATATCAAATGGCTGCTCTTCTTCTTTTTGTATAGGTTTCTCCATTCTAATCCTTTGGGGAAAAGGTGGTTTAGCTAATTGTTGATCATTAGCTAAGTTGGAAACATTTTCTGACGCAACAATATTTTGTGAATCATTTTCTGGAATTGGTTCTGCTACTGCAGGGAGTTTTGGTACTTCCGCAATAAGGGGTGGTTTAGGAGTTGGCAAAGTAGTACCTGATCTTAGATGAATGTCAACTATATCAAGTGCATAGGTAGGGTATTGTTGAGCATTGGTAGCATATATTTGTTGCTATGGCTATTGACTATTTGGATTTGGTTGAGGTTGAGCAGGTAATTGCATTTTCTTTTGGGGATTTGCATTTTGAGGTGGTGGCATTATTGCAAGCACATTTGTTGGAGGTGGTAGAGGTGGATAGCTAGGATTTGGGTTATTCCACTATTGAGGTGCTCTCCACTGATTAGTGGGTTGCCAATTTCCTTGTGGTTGTTGCCATTGGTTTGGGAATTGTGGCCATTGAGGTTGTTGTGGAGGATACCATTGATTCTATGGATTATTTGGCCAAGCATTATTCCAAGTGGGTTGACTATATGGTGGAGGACTTGGTACATTCTAGTTTTGCCACTAATTATTATATAGACTTGAAGTTTGTAATGGGTCTTGAGGCATACCTTGTCTTGTGGCCCATGGACGAAATTGAGAAACAAAGAATACTTGCTCGTCCTCTCCTTCTATCTTCATGTACTCAGTTGGAAGGTGTTGATTCTCCAAGTTTGTAACCAATTTGCACTAACAGTCCTTATTTTGTCTGCAACAATGAGGATAGTACTTAGCCAATTGTGCTTCTACATCTGCATGTTTCTTCTTAGCGTTCATAGTATCCAAGTGTGTAGAAACATCATTAATGATATCTTTCTTGAAATCTGATAAGAGGTTTGAAATCTCCATTTTTGAAATACCAGAGCCACTTCCTTTATTCAGTGTTGAGCGGAATCCCCTTCCTTTCTTGACTAATGCTCTAGAATAATTCATACAAATCTTCTGAAGATCATCCCAAGATTTTTGAGATATATCACCTTTAGCCATAAGGTCCAGAGCTTGAAGACAACTTTCATTCACTCCTCTTAGAAAAATCAGCTTATGTGAGTCCTCCTACAATGCATGTTGTGGGTTCTTCTGTAAGTTAAACAAGAAGTGTGTTGTGTAGTCTTCTAATGTCTCACCTTCCCTTTGTGACTTGTGGAAGATGTCGTCTCCCTTTGAATCACTCCCTTTCCAATATTCCTTATACTTCCTAAAAAACAAATCTCTCTTTCCATCCCAATTAGCTATTGCATTTGCTCCTAAGCCCATGAACCATCTAAGAACTAACTCTTTCAGAGTTGCTGGAAACAACTTTAGCATATGAATGTCTATATTATAGTCAAAGCTTCAACATAATATGTCAAACTTGAACAAAAAGGTGTCAGGATCCTCCATAACAAGTCCATAGAACTTTGGAAGTGCTGAAGTAGGTATGTTCTTAAGGTTGGGATTGTTAATAAGACTTGGAATCAAAAATGGAAATGTAGGAGCTGCCATTACTGGAGGTGTTGGATATTGAAACTGTGGCTTGAAAGTATTATTGATTGGAGGGATCTAAGTAACAGGTTGTCCTGGATTGGGGTTATTATGGAAGCTGGCTACTATTTCTGCAAAAGGATAGAGGTCAATTGTTCCTTGGGTTTCTTCTTCTTTTGTTGAAGATGATGCAACAAACTTAGGACTGGTGTCGAGAAATGGTAGAGATAATCATGCCATTGTCTCTCTCAAGGGTAAAATATCTATGTTACGGACTACCTATCCCCATTATGAAATGCATTTAGTTTGTCAACCTAGGGACATAGACTTGAAATGGGATAGCACAATTTATGCACTAAGTTCCTTTAAGAGTCAAAACACTTATGTTGCAAGAAGATAAAATGCATTAAATGAATCTATGCTATTGTTCCCAAAAGGTAAACACACTTGACTATTGAATGAAATAACTACAGAAGACATATGAAGTAAATCTAAGCTTGTCTCATAGCCCAAAACATTCACTATACTCATCTCTGCAAATGTCGCAAGAACAGACACAGATATAATGTTGTAGGAGTAAACAGTAACTCTATTTGAAAATAGGAAAAATACAAAAAACAAATCTATCTTACTTAATCTAATCCACCTTCCAAGTGGGCCCCCTTGGTTGGCTTCTTCTAACTACTCAACACAAGAAATAATCCAAAGTCACTCTTTCATTAAAATCCTCTCAATTGGTTACATTATGACTTAACATAACATGAAAACAAGAACAAAGTAACTTCGCTATATTCTATCTTCCTCTATATGAAGTAAAACAGTCAAAATCCCTTTTATATCAAGAATCGACACTTATGGAAAACATAACAGAAAAGTCTCATAAAGTTTCACCACATGCGGAGGAGATAAATCAACCATAACATAATACAATTACCATTGACAATTGAATAACAGTTCTAAGGAAATTTAGTAAGACTAATTCCCTAAATTCCTAGGACAATAGCTCCTTCAAAGCTCGGCATATCCATTGGAGTCATGCTGAATTCTCTCACTCTGGTTGGACTTCCAACTTCCTTCTTCAATGCAAATGCACCACTCCTCATACCACTCTGTATTTTCCTGAAAGGTTAGTACATTTGGACTATAGGCAAGTCAACTTTTCAACCCTTACTTAAATATTAGACCACAACTTGAAATAATTATATGAACTACTGCATTATATTTATAACAACAAGCAAAACATATCATTCAAGCTACCCTTGGATTTTGTGACTTTGGCTATACTTGGCATTGGTTCATATAATTATAAGCAATAAAATTTCTTAGGAATGTTCATCAGAGTATTAATAGAAATATAAAAGACCATAAAAAAATTGAGTCAATAATTAGACTCATCAATCCACATGTCTTTACTTTATATGTTGCCATTGAACTACACAGTGTAGATGTAGATAATAAATCTAATTTTGATTTGATATCATGTCCATTCTAATGTATTATTGTTAGCTCTTCTTTTATATATGATCATGCATGTGATGGTAAAACTTAGCACTCTAGGCCCCTTTTATGATGATTGTGCCCTTAGTTTTTTCAGATACTAGTCTAAGTCAACAAAAGATGTTGGATTTTATCACTTTGATGAAGAGAAAAGAAGGATGGCTCAATGGAACCAAAAAAGGCACACCTAAAATGCAGCTCTAGAATGAAAATGTAGCCTAATATATGAGCCAAGTCACTGATTTTTTAGTCATTTGTCTTTCATCATTTGAGCATTTGAGATGTCGGAGGTTAGTAAAAACTTCACTAGTACAAGAGAAACCATGGAGATATGAATAAAACCCTATTGGATAAGATGTGGTAAACTCATATAAGTATAGAGACATAAGCACTGAGAAGAACTGAACATGGTTTCCAGTTTGATGTTGTAAGATAACACTTGTATCAAAGCACAAGCAGCTAGGATAACTAGGAGTGTCATCATACATGCCATACACAAGCAATAGACAAGGAGATAATCCAAACCTCACCTAAGTGTTAGAATAAAGAGGGTTGAGGTATGTGTAGAATTCCAATTGTGATGGAGGCTCTTACCATAGACACATGGTTTATTAGATTACTTGCGATCATTGAAATCACACCACAAGTAGAAATCAAAGAAAAGGATGTTATGCCCCCAATCTTGAATCTCTAGTCAAGTAGACATCATCAATAGAATTTAGAATACATGGAAAGTGAAAATTAATGATAAAAAACAACACAAAATAAAATAGTTCAACATATTGTAGTCATTTTTAGTTTTCTAGGATGTAGTTTGCATTGGGTGTTACAGAACACCTTTGTGCTAGTGTCATAGTGCAAGTGCATAGTGGATAGTGAAAGATCTGATATGTGTTGAGAAACATAGTGATTTTCAGATTGGTAGTGTTAAAAAACATTGTAGGATTAGGGTGTTGAGAAACACCAAGTAGTGTTAGTGGTAAATTTCCCATCAGGAAGGATTGATAAACTGACTCAGGTTAAACTCAAAAGATTGATCAAGTGATGAAGTGTTGATAGCTCAGATAGGCATACGATCATCCCTAAATGATAGATGATAGTTGAAGACAAGACTAAGACTAGTTACAGCCCATGACATCATAAGGAAATAGAGAGTGAGATGGATACAATGATGTTGATGGAAGCAGGAGAGCTCAGCCACACGTTGATAGATGGAGCATTGATTATAAGTGGTGTCTGTTTGCCAAGTTTTCACCACTTGAGATTATTTTATTTTTTCTACCAAGGTGCCCGTTTCTAAGTTTTCACCAAGGCACTTTTTCACTTTTTGATTTTTTTGTTCTTTTCATTTTTTAATTTTTTAAATTTTTTTATATTTGATTTTTTTGGGGGATACATCAAGGCACCTGTTTCCAAGTTTTCACCAAGACAATCATTTTTTCAGGAATTTTTATAATTTTTAGGATTTGTTTAGGACTTTATATGCTTTTTAGAATTTTTTCAAGATCATAGATTATTGTATAGGATGCAAACTGTCTAGTAGTAGAATTTTTTCAAGTGTAGAGTGTTGAGAGGCTCTCTAATAACATCACCTTCTCAAGTAGCTAGCTAATAAGCTCTAGAACCAAATGTTGCATTGATGACAAAAAGACTCAGCCAGTTAGGTTTAAATTTTCCCTTTTTCTCTTGATGTTTTTGATTCTTTGGGTTCTCTCTTAGAACGAGATCACTGGCTTCAAATTATTGATGAAGAATTTTCTTATTGTAGCCTCTAGACATTTGCTTTTGATAGACCCTCAAATGGTCAAATGTTTCTTTTATGTTTTCATCTAATAGTTCTAGCTCTTGAAGTTGAGAAATTTTCTAAACATCATTTGTGATAAGCCCATATAGTGATACCCTAAGTGAAGATATCTTGAATTTGATTGGTAGGATAGCTTCAGAACCATAGACCAATGAAAATGGTGTAGCCCATGTAGGCATTCTAGTACTTTTTCTATAAGCCCATAGAGTTGGATTGATCTATAGATTACAATCTTTTCCTAACTTATTAACCGTTCAGTGTAGGATTTTTAAGATTATTTTGTTCGAGTCTTTTGCTTGTCCATTCCCCTAAGGATAATACATAGGAAAAAAATGATGTGTTATGTGAAATGGAGAGAATATTTCATAAATGTCATTATTCTTGAATTGACCCTGGTTATCTTTGAAAATTGAGGATGGGATTTCATACCTACGAATGATGTAGTTAAGGATAAACATGGCCACCTTCTTTCATGTTGTTTTGATAAGTGGCACTGCTTTAACCCACTTAGTAAAATATTCATTAATTGTTATGATGAACTTATTCCCATTAGAGGAATAAGGGTAAATCAGACCCACAAGATCAAAATCCCATTATTGAAATGGCTAGTGAGTGATGAAAGGTAGAAAATCCTGAACAAGAGCATGAATCAGGTTCCCATGAAATTGACATTTCTAACAGTCTTTAGCAAATTGAACATCATCATTATCCATTGTAGGCCAGTAGTAACCTTCTCTAAGGATCTTTTTCACCAAAGACATACCATTCAATTGTGATCCACAAATACCCTTATGGTATTCCCTAAGTGTTCTCTCAAACGCCTCACTCTCTAAACATCTAAGAAGTGTACCATTGAGACTTCTCCTAAACAAGTCATTTGTGATGATGAGATATTTGTAGGTGTTTTGGATGAGGTTCTATATTTCATTCTTGGATAGAGAGTCAAGTATGGTTTGGTCTTTTAGGTAGGCATAGATCTGACTATATCGGGAGGTATTAGAAGCAATGATGGTGTATACAATTTGGGAATCAAGCATGTCATAAGAAGGAAATGGAAGCTCTTCCACCAAGGAGTCATAGCTAAATTGGTTCTCTTCAAGTTGTATCATTGAGGCCAAGGTATACATGGCATCTTCTGCTCTATTCTTTGTATGTGGAAACTACTAGAAAGTGAGGAACACAAAGTATTTCTTTAAATCATCAACTAGATGTTTGTATGGAAAGAGATTTCCATCTCTATTTTTATATTCATCAGTGACTTGGTTGATTATTAGCTAAGAGTCACCATAGACATGAAGTTCTTAAATCTTCCATTTGATAGCTAGTTTAAGTCCATTAGCTAACCCTTCATATTCTAACACATTATTAGTGTATGGGAAGATCATCTTGTATACCTAGGGAATTTTTTAACCTTGTGGGGAGATGAACAAAACTCCAGCACCTACACCCTATTGTGTGAATGAACCATCAAAGTACATTTTCCAAGGATGTTGAGTCAAGTGTAGAATAGATTCTATTGGAAAGTTGGCTATACTAATGTATATGACTTATTATAGTGTTTTCATTATGGAAACAAATTCATATAGTAGTTTGGAGTCAGCACACTTAATGTAAAGATTAGAATTTAGTTAAGTGTTGAAGACTGGATAGTCCTGTAGCTTAGAGCATCAGCACACGTGTGTATGGATGAATTATGGTATGCACCCTAGAAGTTAAGTTATTTAGACTATCATCATGCTTATTCTATGAGCACATAATTAGATATGCAAGGATATGAAAGATATAATCAATTGAAGTTGCACAACCAGTGTGTGCTAGCAGAGGATAGAGCATGGAGCTGACAATTAGTATTTTGTTTTGTGGTTATAATATAAAGTTGTAAAGGCTATGTGCCTATTTTATTTAGGCCACTAACATATATACTTTCTTGTTTGTAAGCACACTTAAGCCAATTCATTTGGAAGTGTTATTTGTAATAGGTCTAAGGGCCGACCTAGTTGTTTATTTTGTATGAGCGTATAAATATAAGATGCGCTCATTATATTCACCATGAAAGTCAGAAGAGAGACAAGATAAGTAGATCAAAAGTGTGCAAAGACACTATGAGATATATTAGAGCTTTGTAAGAGGTCAAAGCATCAACGCATCAAAGCAACTAATCTGACAAGTAGTGTCACAGTGATAGTTCACCCAGTAGATATAGTGTGTATCTAATATCAGAAAGTTATAGCCCTCACCATTTGAGTAGTGAGCTCTAGGATAGTGAGTCCAATCCCCTAACAGGGATCATTTTAAAAGACCCCTAACAAGGTTTGACCCTTAACAAGGTCTACTGTACTTAAAGCATTGTAAAGCTACTCCTAACAAGGTAAAGGATCTTATAGCAAGGATCACAAAACAATAGTACAAAATATTAGTGGGTGTCAATTCCCACCAGGGTTTTACCTATTTAGGTTTCCCTATAATCATATTGGTGTCATGTGTTGATTTCATTTTCATGTTTATGTGAATGTTAATTCAGTACTTAAGCATTTAAATTCAGTATAAATATTAAAGTGAAAAGTTAAAATACAGTGAACATTGATTCACCCCCTCTCTTAGTGTTCCCATTCCTAACAATTGGTATCAGAGATCTAGTCCTCAACAAAGAAGTTTAACCACTTGAGGAGATCATGGAAAAAGTAGAAATGAAACATCTAAAAAGAAATCATGAAGCCGCTCTTGAAGATCTAGACAAATCAAAAAGAGAATTTGAAGAAGTGAATGAAAAAGTCAATGATGCAAAATTAGTTATCAAAAGGATAAGAAGGGATCTAAAAGAATGTTCCACCAATGATTTGGGGATAATGGTCAAAAAGTTGAATGAAGAAAATACATCCTTAAAAGAACAACTTGAATAATTTGATGACAAGCTGATTAACAATCAGGAAGCATCTAATGAACAGGTCAAAGAG
Source organism: Chamaecyparis obtusa (assembly GCA_027943335.1). NCBI lineage: Eukaryota > Viridiplantae > Streptophyta > Pinopsida > Cupressales > Cupressaceae > Chamaecyparis > Chamaecyparis obtusa. The sequence continues at coordinate 897,149 of BSBK01006955.1, forward strand.
AATCTTCAACTCAATGAAGAACTATGAATAGAAAACATGGATATCTTGGAACTAAGAAACACCAAAGCAAGCTTGGAAACAAAATTGAAAGAAGCAAAGGATCACATTGACAAATTGCACACCAGTTCTAATTTGATAGAATCTCAGTTGTATGCAAGGAGACCCAAAGGAGACACTAGCTATATTGGATACAATGAAGCACAAAACTAGATTGACAACATGCGAGAAAGAAAGGATACACAAAAGGACTCTACTAATACTGAGAAGACTGAAGATCAAACCAAAGACAATGGTGAACCTCCTAAGAATGAGTGCAAGCTAGGAGAACACAATTGTTTTGCATGTAAAAAGCATGGGCACATTGTAAGAAATTGTATAGAGGTAAGACCTTTTAATGGTTATTGTTATTCATGCAATAGATTTGGACATAAAGCTATGAATTGAAAGACTATCAAGAAGAACAGGATTCGACATGATTGGAAAAATCAAAATCAAAAAATAATATGTTCTCAGATTGTTACATGTTAGATTTGTAACTATAATGGTCACTTAGAAAGAACATGTAAAATGATGACTCATGTCAATGCGCTAAGGAATACAAGACCTCCTATCATTTTTCACTCTTGTAACAAGGCTAGACATATATCAAAGTTTTTTAGATTAAGGACGCAAGGTTAGGGAAGCATTAAAAAGGCCGAAGAACTGTATTGGATCCTGAAGGAGAAGTCAATTTTGTGAAAGCCTTAGAGGATGTGAGCTTGATTTGGTCAGAAGGAAAAAGTTGATGAGTATGTATTGGATGCATCCATAGTGGATGCACCCTCTACATCTAGATGAATGGCCCTTAGGGTCATAGGAGGAGCTAATTTAGCTCTAGACCCCTACGTGACTGGTATACTCATTCTCAGAGCATGCGCCTTTGGACTTAAGCTTTTGAAGTGTATAGGAACCTTTGTGCAAGAGTGCACATGCTGATTGTTAGTAGAACTCGAGTTGGAAATTTTGAAGTAACAGTCTGGTTTACGTGACTTGCATTAATGGTGAAATTATTACTTTAAGTACATAAAATGTTGTTTCATTACTCATTGCATTCAAATTCAGAGTGATTGGAGAGGAAAAAGAGCCCTGCAAGTTGTTTGAGATTGATCTATCTGAGATTAGCAATGCATTTGGTCGGTTGTAGAAACCCTAGCTCATTGCACCAATTCAAAAGTCTTCAGATTATCTTGAAAATCAATTGGAAAGTGATTAACAAGTAAGTCATGGCCACTCCCATTGTTTATAATGTCACTGAGAAGGAAAGATATATTTTCAAGAAGCACCCATTTAAATCAACCCTAGATGATTTAGAGGGAGCTTTCTCCTACATGCCTATGGGTGTCATGCATGTGGAAGACATTAGGGATTACATCTACTATAAGAAGGTACCAATTGGGTTGGATAGGTTAAGGGTGCACATGAATACCATGTTGAAACCAGAAAAAACCTTCATGAATGAATGGAATGATCACCCTATTGTTGAGTATGCCATGGAATATGAATTCTATGAGACAAAATGGATAAACATTTTATTAAATAGAATTCATGATGATCTATTTTGGATTGGTGATGTGTCGGTAAGAATCACACATGACCTGATACATGAGATGATAGGCCTATCTAGAAAAGGCACCATCCTTCATGTGGACAAGGATGTTAGGAGAATGGTTGAGAAAGCATGTAAGTCAAGAAATGATAGGCGCGGCATGACAATCAATCCTATTGAGCAAATAGACATCAAATTGATGTCAATGATACTGGGATATAGGTTCCTTCACACCAGCAGGGTGAATAATGTGCCTACGGGCACTATTCTAGCAGCTATCAAACTTGTGAAGGATGATGGAGAATTCAACTTGTGTGAGATCTTGTGCGCACAGTTGATTGATAACATCAAGGCTATCAAACATGACAAGATAAAGATATTTAGGTTTGGATCACTAATCATCTATATGTACCTTCATATAGTTGGGAAAGTATCAGACTTGTATTTAGACAAGTCCATTCCAACCATGCCACAGATATCCCTGAAAGCATCCACCAAGAGCACATTAAGGGATTATGTAACTTTGGAATTGAAGACCTTCAAGGCTAAGATGCAAATGAGGTACGGGATTCTAGAAAGCATTGTAGAGAAATATAAGAAAACAATATGCTTTATGGTTGAAACTGATACTACTTGTATGGAAGCTGTTGAACCAAGAACTAAGTGGATTCATCCACTTGGTTATGAAGTAGAGGAACAACTCCTTGAAGCATATGCATAGGTACTTCTATCAGCCCCCAAAGATCCTAATGAACCTAGGTGGGGAACTTATGAGGAAAAGACAAGAGAAGTAGATGCAAACCTAAACAGCATAGTAACAAAAAGAAAGATTGCTAAAGTCACATCAAAGATCTTGAGAATACATGGTGTGTCTCAAGAAGACCTTGATAAAGAAAGGGAGGAGAAGATAGCATTGGAAATTAAGACCGCATGCACAATAGAAGCTGATTCTAATGATCCTAAGAAGAAGAAGATAAAAATTGAAAAATATGATAGTCAGAAGGGTAAAGAAGATACCACTTCTTCTGCACCTAAAGATACTATTAACCTTACAACTCCTCTGGAGTATAAGCCATTAGTCAATAGAAAGAAAGCATCCAACACTAGTCATCCATCCTCGTGAGAAACAAGGAGCATAAGAATTATTGATGAGGGAAGAATTGATCAAGTAGGGAAGTTTTATGATACATACAGTATGATTGACAAATCAGAAATACATGGTATGATTGTCAAACATATGATCAAGTTCAAAAAGACAATTTTGGAGTTAAAGACTTTGATTTTGGATAAAGTGTGGGATATTTTAGAGTTCCAAAAGAGACAAGAAAATGAAGAGGATCTAAGGATTAGAGAAAAGATCTTAGATGAAAGTCTTCTAGTATGTTCTCTAGAATAAAAATCTATGTTGCTAAACTTGGTAAAGCCACATTTGAGAACCAAACTAAGGACACTTTACATCATGGACAAGAATTATGATTTGGTCGCCAAAGAAATAGAGAAGGAATTTGAGAAGATGTTTATGGATAGACACATGTATCCTCCTACTGCACCCACAGTACAAGTAACCAATAAGGAAGATAAAGCAACAGAGCCTATTAATGTACCAATGATAGGTCCACAAGTCTAAGCACCCATAGCAGAAACTCAAACAGAGTTAGACAAGTCTATGCCCATCACAGAATCACACAAAGATAGCACTATTTTCATTAATAATGTGGAGATAGCCATGGTGGCTATAGGTAAGGATTTGGACAAGTTTGAGGAAGCTTTTGTGAGTACACAAGAAGTTGAAATCCTATGTAGCAATACACCTCCCACTCATCAAGAAGAAGTTCCTATAGAAGACATATCTAATGAGACAATAGAAGAAAAGAAAGACGTAGAAAAGAAAGAAGAAGAAAAGAAAGAAGAAGAAGAGGAAAAAGGAAGTAAGGATGAAACTTTTGTTGAACTAGTTAAGGTGAAACAAGAAGTGATGGAGAGCACTCCCATCACTCCCTCCTCAACATTGTTGTCAAGTCTGATACTTGACACAAGTAGTTTGGACTCATGGAGAAAAGAAGACCTGATTAAGTTCAGTGTCTTAGCTCTGGAGAAGGAAAAAGAAAAACAAGTAATGAGGTATCCCCTTCTAGTAGAATCAATAAAATTTTTGAATAGTCTACTTCCAGAGTATAAGAAAGTGCTAAAGGTACACTCAGTTGATGATGTCAGTACAATCATCTCACAGTTCAAAAGCAATTTTTCTAGCCTAGAAGAATCTGTGTCCATAGTGGTAGAAGAGAAATACTTATATCATCTTAAAATGGAAGCACTTCCATGATAAGAGCATTTAGCCCTCTGAGTAAGTGGTTTGGGGTCATGTTAAGTACCTTGATTGGGTCTTTGCATGTATTTAACTTTCTCCCCTCTTTTGACTTCTTTTTGGACTTGATTTCTTCATTCTAGGTGAAATTAGGGTTAGGATCTTGAGGATTCTCCTGAATTTCCCTCTTCCATGGATTTATTTTCTAGGTAGGACTTAGAAATAGGTCCTCCTAGCCTTCATCATATTCATCATGGCATTTTATGTCTATCACTAGCATTCTATCCATTTCTGGTATCATTTCAAGGTCTTCGGGCATCCCCGGGACCTCCTGCTCTGATTCTGATTGGATCTAGGCCCAATGTCAAATTTGAGGTTGATCCTAACTAGGGTAGGATCAAGCTCAAACTTGACTAGGTTAGGATCAAGGTCAAACCTAACCAAGTTAGTCCCAACCTTGATTTTGCCCCCCTCTTTCAAAATTCAAAAAAATTTGATTTCTGGGTATCGGGTTTTCGGGATATTTGTTTTTCTGCCGCTGGGTCAGCCATTTCAAGTTTCAAAATGGTAAATCCTCTAATTGAATTTAATCTAGGTATATTTTCTAAATTTTAGGACCTAATTGGGATTTAATTCTCTAAGGTAGCCCCTCTAGAGGATTGTTCCCTAGTTCACTATAAAAGGAGGCCTTCCTCTCTCATTTTGATATCTGATCACATCTCATCTCAAGCAATTGCAATTCATTTTCATGTTCAATAAATCTCTCAAGTTCTCAAGTGAAAGAAAGTGAATTCAAGCAAGAAAGCATTCAATTATTCAAGTGTTCAAGCATCCATCCCTCAAGGAGATCCATTGTTAGCCATTTAAGGATTCAATCTCTTTGGAGCCCCCTTGAAGATCCATCCTTCTACATTCATCCAAGCCTTCTCATATGCAAAGATAAATTCAAGATTGGTATTGAAGATCAAATGGCATTGATTGAAGACATCCTACATCCATGGAAGCACTCCTACTTATGGATTTTAGGATTCAAATCCTTTACAAGGACTTCAACATAAATGAGGTGATTTATTTCAATTACTTTGTTTATGCATACTATATTTCTATTCAATTTCAAGGTTAATTCCTAAATTGGGGTTTGACCAAGGCAAAACCTCCATACAACAAAAACCCACATTTTCTTGTAGGTACAGGTGTGGGATTTTAGATCTAAGAGTGAATTTGGATACCCTTTTTGGCAAACTTTCGAGATCTATGAACAAGGTCAGAATCGACCTTCAAATAAAGAATCTAACCTTTGACCTTTTATGAGGGTCAAAGTCGACCTGAGCTCATCTTGGAGAAAGATTTTTGGGTTTTCTTCATCTCAACATTTCCAGTTGGGAATAGGTTACAGAATTGCCCCAGAGTACACATAGACATCAGAAAATGACATTTTCCAGATCTTCCCTAATTCAAGGTTAGTATTTGCATTCAAATTATTTTAGATTTCAAGCATAAATCCTTTATAGGGAAACATTGGATTCTCTCTCTCTTTCATATTCTTTATAGATTGATTCGATTGTGCATTAACCTCTTGGTTGATCAAATTGGATCTCTCCTTTGGGAATTTGGATTTAGAGGTAGATCTCATATTTCCCCCATACACATCCACATCTATCAACATCCTTTATATTTGAATAGAAGTGAAGCCATTTTATTTCTATTCATTTTGGTGAACCCGACTAGCTTACTCTCTTTCTTTTTTGTGTTAGATTCCTCTTTGTCTTATTGTATGTTCACCTTCACTATTCATTTTGGTGAACCCGACATGCTTACTCCCTTTCTTTTTGGTGTTAGATTCCTCTTTGTCTTATTGTGTGTTCACCTTCACTATTCATTTTGGTGAACCCGACAAACTTACTCTCCTTTCTTTTGTGGAATTGGATGCCTTCTTGTGCTTTCCTTTTATCTTGTTAGTATTATATTTTTCCTTTGTGTTAGATCTTGCATGGTAATTAGATTTCATATTCATGCTTTATGTGTTATTAGTTTAGTTCATTTGCATTACATTGGTTTATGAGCTTTACTACCACTGGTCCTACTTATAACATTCTGGTAAGATGAAGTCATAGACTCAGTCCCAACCTTGATTTTTCCCCCCTCTTTTAAATTTCCAAAATTCTTAATTTTTGGGTATCGGGTTTTTAGGATATTTGTTTTCCCACCTTCGAGTCAGCCATTTCAGGTTTCAAAATGGTAAATCTTCTAATTTCATTTAATCTAGGTATATTTTCTAAAGGTTAGGACCTAATTGGGATTTAATTCTCCAAGGTGGGCCCTCTAGAGGATTGTGCCCTAGTTCACTATAAAAGGAGGCCTTCCTCTCTCATTTTGATATCTCATCACATCTCATCTCAAGCAATTGCAATCCATTTTCATGTTCAAGCAATCTCTCAAGCTCTCAAGTGTAAGCAAGTGAATTCAAGCAAGCAAGCATATAAGTATTCAAGTGTTCAAGCATCCATCCATCAAGGAGATCCATTGTTAGGCATTGAAGGATTCAATCTCTTTGGAGCCCCCTTGAAAATCCATCCTTCTACATTCATCCAAGCCTTCTCATATGAAAAGATCAATTCAAGATTGGTGTTGAAGATCAAATGCCATTGATTGGAGACATCCTACATCCATTGAAGCACTCCTACTTGTGGATTTTAGGATTCAAATCCTTTACAAGGACTTCAACATATGTGAGGTGATTTGTTTCAATTACTTTGTTTATGCATACTACATTTCAATTCAATTTCAAGGTTAATTCCTAAATTGGGGTTTGACCAAGGCAAACCCCCCATACAATAAAAACCCCCATTTTCTTGTAGGTACAGGTGTGGGATTTTAGATCTAAGAGAAAATTTGGATACCCTTTTCGATGAACTTCTGAGATTTGTGAACAAGGTCAGAATCGACCTTCAAATAAAGAATCTAGCCTTTAACCTTTTATGAGGGTCAAAGTCGACCTGAGCTCATCTTGGAGAAAGATTTATGGATTTTCTTCATCTCAATGTTTCCAGTTGGGAGTAGGTTACAGAATTGCCCCAGAGTACACACAAACATCAAAAAATGACATTTTCTAGATTTTCCCTAATTCAAGGTTAGTATTTGCATTCCAATTATTTCAGATTTCAAGCATAACTCCTTTATAGGGAAACATTGGATTCTCTCTCTCTTTCATATTCTTTATATATTGGTTTGATTGTGCATTAACCTCTTGGTTGATCAAATTGGATCTCTCCTTTGGGAATTTGGATTTAGAGGTAGATCTCATATTTCCCCCATACACATCCACATCTATCAACATCCTTTACATTTGAATAGAAGTGAAGCCATTTTATTTCTATTCAATACTTAAAGAAGAGACTAAATGAACTGATGAGCAACTTTGCACTAGACTTGAATTCACTTAAGTCTGGTCAAGCATCCTTGAAAGAAATTGTAGATGAGGGAAGAAGAATCATTGAAAAAGTATGGAACAAGATAAGCTTACTAATGCTCATTTCAAAATAAATGAGGTAGAAGCTATGATTGAGCAAGTAAAGAGTTCAATGAAAGACAAATCCATAGATGTGAACATGTGCAATAATATCTACCAAGGATAGATAGACAAAATTGAGAAGGTAGAGAAAGAGATGGCACAGATAAGGTCTAGACAGACTCAGATGAGGAATGCTCTTGCACCCTCACTAGACATTCATAATCAAAACATCAAGGAGATTGATGCCACCATGATAAATTATGATTATGGTCCCAATAGTGACTTGGAGAAGATGTTGAAGCTTCAATATGCATTATGCACCCATCTCTAGATAGTTAACTCTCTCATAACTTTTTGGAAGAAGGAGATCCAGAACCTCAAGACAGCATATCCAGATGTTTTGCCTCAATAAGTATGTATAGATATAGTTTTTTGATACACCTTTGTCATTAATGTCAAAGAGGGAGTTGTGTATAGAATATGGATTGTATAGGGAGATATAAGATTATGTAAAAGATATGTATAGAAGACAAAAGTGCTTTGTATTAAAGACAGTTAGCAACTTGGCCATATTCCTTTGTTGCCATCAATGAAAAAGGGGGAGATTGTTGGAAAGTTGGCTATACTAATATATATGACTTAGTATAGTGTTGTCATTATGGCAACAAAGTCATATATCAGTTTGGAGTCAGTGCACTTAATGTAAAGATCATAATTCAGTTAAGTGTTAAAGACTGGATAGTGTATAGAGTTCATGTAGCTCAAAGCATCAATGCACATGTGTATAGATGAATTATGGTATGCACCCTAGAAGTTAAGGTAGTTAGACTACCATCATGCTTAGTCTATGAGCGCATAATCAGATATGCAAGGATATGAAAGATATAGTTAGTTGAAGTTGCACTGCCAGTGTGTGCCAGCAGAGAATAGAGCATGGAGCTGATAGTTAGTATTCTTTTTTGTGGTCATAATATAAATTTGTAAAGGCTATGCATCTATTGTATTTAGGTTTCCAAGATATATACTTGTTTTTTTATAAGCATGCTTAAGCGAATTCATTTGGAAGTGTTATTTGTAATAGGTCTAAGGGCCAACCTAGTTGTTTATTTTGTATGAGCATATAAATATAAGATGTACCCATTGTATTCACCATGAAAGTCAGAAGAGAGACATGATAAGTAGAGAAAAAGTGTATGAAGACACTATGAGATATATTAAATCTTTGTAAGAGGTGAAAGCATCAGTGCATCAAAGGAACTGATTTGACAAGCAGTGTCACAGTGATAGTTCACCCAGTAGATATAGTGTGTATCTGATATTAGAAGGCTGTAGCCTTCACCATTTGAGTAGTGAGCTCTAGGATAGTGATTCCACTCCCCTAATAGGGTCTGACCCTTAACAATGTCTACTGTACTTAAAGAATTGTAAAGCTACTCCTAATAGGGTAAAGGATCTTCTAGAAAGGATCATAAAACAATAGTACAAAATATTAGTGGGTGTTAATTCCCACCAAGTTTTTTACCTATTTGGGTTTCCTCATAATCATATTGGTGTCATGTGTTGATTTCATGTTTATGTGAGTGTTAATTCAGTATTTAAGCATTTAAATTTAGTATAAAGATTAAAGTGAAAAGTTAAAATACAGTGAACACTGATTCACCCCCCCCCTCTCAGTGTTCCCATTCCTAATAGATTCATCAAGAAAATCCACCACAATAGCTTGTGTGTCTTGTAATGTTTCTTCTGCTAGTTGACTAGAAAATGCTTTCCCTTTGATTGTCTTTTGGTCAACATACATGATATCAAATTCACTAAGGATCATGACCCATTTAGCTAATCATCCAATTAATATTTCCTTGTTCAGTAAGTACCTGAGAGGATCAATTTTAGGTATCAACTATGTAGAGTAAGATAACATATAGTGTTGGAACTTCTAAGAAGTGAATACTACTACTAAATAAGCCTTCTCAATTACTATGTAGTTGAGCTCATAAGAGACTAGTGTTCTACTCATGTACTAAATGGCTTGTTTTCATCCTTGATCATCATGGTGTGCAATAAATACTCCTAAAGAAGAATCAATAGCTGAAATGTAAAGCAATAAGGGTCTTCCAGGAGTAGGATCCATTAACACATGAGGATTAGCTAGGTATTCTTTGATTTGTTGAAAATTCTTATTGTAATCCTTGTTCCACTTGAATGTGACACATTTATACAAAGTCTTAGTGAAGGGTTGTGCCTTATCATCTAGTTGTGAGATTAATCTTCTGATGGACTGTAATTTCCCTTGTAATGTCCTCATTTGACTGATGTTTCATGGGGGTTGCATCTCTATTATTGTCTTGACCTTTGCTGGATATACTTCAATTCCTTGTTTTGAAAAAATATAGCCAAGCAGTTTGCCAGAAGTGACCCCAAAAGTGCACATATTTGGATTGAGTATAAGTTTGAATTGTTTCATCTTGGTGAGGATTCTTTTCGAATTAGAGAGGAGCATGTCTCTAGTGGAAGATTTAGCAAGTGTTTCATCCACATATTCTTGCATTTTTTTATGAATCATATCAATAAATGTGGTTGTCATAACACAATGGTATGTTGCATTAGAATTCTTTAGATAAAAAGGAATGATATTCTAGTTAATGTTGTCTTTTCTTGATCTTTAGGTGTGATGCTGATTTGATTGTGGCCTGAGAATCCATCCATTAAGGAATTTACTTGAAATCCAGTAGTGAGATTCAAAATCATGTCAATGTTAGGCAATTGGAAATCATCCTTAGGGAAAGCCTTGTTTAGATCCTTGAAGTCTATGGAAATACGTATTGACTTGTCAACTTTGGACATAGGCACAATTTTGGATATCCAGTGAACATAATCTATATCTTGAAAAAATATGGTTTTGATTATCTTTTCAAGCTTAGATTTAACCACTAATGCAATATGTGGATGCATCTTTCTTAGCTTTTGTTTCACTAGTTTTATTCTAGGAGAAATGGATAAATGATGCATGATAAGGTTTGTATCTAGGCATAGCATATCAAAATAAGACCATGAAAAGTTAGTCTTCTTTTCAATGAAGAACAAGATGAATTTATGCTTCTCTTCTTCATAAAAATATTGTGCTAGATGTATGATTTGGGGATTTTTTGTTGTACACAAATTTACCTATTGCATAGGTTCTATAAGCACTAACGATCTTTCTTGGAAATTCTCAAGGATAATATCAAGTATCTCATCCATGGGAACCTCACAGAGATTTTCACCTTTGGATGCATTGTTTATTTTTACTATTTTAGAGTTTGACACTACCATAGAGTGGTTTTCACCATTAGACTGCATGTTCTTTTTATTTTTACTTTTTTTACTGAGATGCTTGATATCTTCCACCACTATTTTTCCTCTCACTAAACTAGTGGAAGAGTGGAAACATTCAATAGCATTAAGGTAATAGTACAAGGTATGGTCATTGGAAAAGGACATGAGGTTTACTAGCTCAAAAATATTCCAATCAATTAGCTGAGGGTAAACAATGGGTAAGGAACCAATGGGCTCAAGAGAAAAGACTTTGGTATCATCATCATCATTCATAGCTCCTAAGAATAGGTCAAGAAAGTTATCTTCCCTACAATTGTCTTGAGCATGACTCGTTGAGGGATTGCTAGAGGAGCTACAAGAGATATTTTGTGAACGTACTTGTCAAGGTCCAAAATCATGATCAAGATCTTGTTGCACTTCGTCTGGTTGAGTAAAGGCTCTCTATAATGAACCATCATGATCCTAAACCTTCCAAAATTCCATGTAGCTTATTTAGGGTGGGGTCTGATGCCCATGGTTTTTTTATTAGTTGGGATAGATGGTCATGTAACTTTAGTAGGAGGCACCCTGATTGGTTTGATGATTAGGTGATCTGGGATAACCTCTAGATCAAACTACATGTTAGAGATGTTACAAACCTCAAAAGTGTAAATAGGGGCATATTTATGAATCACATAAACCTAAATGTTAATATTAGACTAAAAAATGATCTCATTCTTATTCATATGAGTCATTTCTACTATTGGAAGATCTCCCCAAGTATTGATCTAGGCTCATAGGGATTTCTTCCTGATGTTTTTTGTGGTTCAAAGCTTTCTACTCAATTTCATCCAAGTTGGGGTCAGTTCTGTCAGATTGGTTGTCTTGAATGTCCACCACTTGAATAGGTACATGGATGTTTATATTCTAAGAGCAGTATCCATCATCTAATAGATGTAAGTAGGAAAATATTTGCTCTCTATTCTCCTTGGATGATTCAATTAATTAGGGAAGATCAATGATGTGTAATCTTGACAAGATGCCCCTAGTTAGGGTTTGGTTCCTTGGTATAACATTCTTGATTTAGTTTATATCCTGATGAAGTATGTGTCTTAATTCTACTAAGCTTCTCTTTAGGTATTTCCTCTTCATCAGTAGGAATATGTAGTAGCCTTTCATAAGTTTTAGGGAGAACATCCTCATTTTCATCATCAAAATCCTCACCTCTATCAAACACTAGACCATTTTTCAAAGATGGTGCAATTTTTTTTCATAATATCCCATGCCAATTTTGTCTCTAGAGTTGCATAATTCAGCATGTATTGGTTCAAGGAGGCCTTTACCCTTGCTGAGGGGACTTTTTCCATCATACCCCATTTTTTGCATGACCTAGTAGCCTACACCATACTTCTTAGGAGAAATCTTAGCATATTTTACCTCTTGTTCAGCTTCTTCACCTTTGCATAGCCATTTCAAAACAACTATTTCCTCATTCTCTTGTTCTAAAGGGACTTTCACTTTAACCATGCCAATTCCTTCATGAATTGTTAGGGTAGCAATACTAGTAGGTTGAAAAGATGGAGATGGCTTTGTTGGCAAGTTGACTATACTGGTGTATATGACTATATTGGTGTATATGACTTAATATAGTTTTTTCATTATGGTAACAAAGTCATATAGTCTTTTGGAGTCAGCGCAGTTGATGAGAAGATTAGAAATTAGCTAAGTGTTGAAGACAAGATAGTATCCAAAGTGCCTAAAGATTAGAGACTCAACACACATGCATATGATAGAATTATGGTATGCACCCTAGAAGTTAAGTTGGTAAGACCATATTCATGCTAAGTCTAAGAGTGCATGATTAGAAGATTTAGTATGAGGAAGATACAGAAAGTTCAAGTTGCACAAACAGTAAATACCACAGAAGAACAGAGAAAGCAACCAACTATTGGTATTTTGGTATGTGGTTATATTATTATGTTGTAAAGAATATGCCCCTATTGTAATTAGGTTACCAACATGTAATTATGTTTGTTTGTAAACACGCTTGATCCAATTCAATTGGAAGCATTGTATGTATTCAGTTAAAGGGCCGACCTAGTTATTTATTTTGCATGTGCATATAAATATGAGATGTGCCCATTGTAATTAGTATTGAATTTGATATAGAGTCAAGATAAGAAGAGCATAAGTGTGCAAATATTTGAGAAGATGTATTAGAGCTTTTCAAGAGGTCAAAGCATCAACGCATCAAAGGAACTGATTAGACAAGTAGTGTCACAGTGCCAGTTCATCTAGTAGATATAGTGAGTATCTAAGATTAGAAGGTTGTAACCTTCACCACTTGAGTAGTGAGCTCTAGGAAAGTGTGTCCACACCCCTAATAGGGTTATTTTAAAAGACTCCTAACAAGGTCTGACCCTTGACAAGGTCAATGTACTAAATACATTGTAAAGAAACTCCTAATAGGGTTAAGGATCTTCTAGCAAGGATCATAAAACACTAGTACAAAATATTAGTGGGTATCAATTCCCATAGAGGTTTTTACCTATTTGGGTTTCCCTATAATCATATTGGTGTTATGTGTTGATATCATGTTTCATGTTTATGTTGGTGTTCATTTCAATATTTAAGTATTAAATTTTAGTTTAAAGAATAAAGTAAAATATAGTGAACACTAATTCACCCCCCCCCCCTCTCAGTGTTCCCATTCCTAACAATTGTTATCAGAGCTCTAGTCCTCAACACAGAATTTTAACCACTTGAGGAGATCATGGATAAAGCATAAATGAAACATTTGAAAAGAAATCTTGAAGCTGCTCTTGAAGACCTGGACAGATCTGAAAAAGAAATTGAAGAACTTAAAGAAAAAGTCAGTGATGCTCAAACAGTCATCAAATGGCTAATAAAAGATTTAAAAGAATGCTCTACCAGTAAATTAGGGATAATGATCAATTACACACTAGTTTTGATTTGATAGAATCTCAGTTATATGCAAGATGACTTAAAGGAGATACTAGCTATATTGGATACAATGAAGCACAAAACCAGATTGACAACATGTGAGCAAGAATGAAAGTACAAAAAGACACCATAGATGCCAAGGAGACTGGAAGTCAGACTAAAGATAATGTTGAACCACCTAAGGATGAGTGCAAGCCAGTAGATCAAACTTGTTATGCATGTAACAAGCATGGACATATAGCAAGAAACTATACAGAGGTAAGACCTTTCAATGGTTATTTTTATTCATGCGATAAAGTTGGTCATAGAGCTATGAATTGTAAGACAAGTCAGAAGAACAAGACACAACATAATCAAAGAAATTAGAATCAGCTAAATATAAGGAGTTCTTAGAATGTTACATGTTAGATATGTAACTATAATGGTCACTCAGCAATATAATGTAAAATGGTGACCCATGTCAATGTGCCAAGGAATATAAGGCCTCTAGTCATTTGTCACTCTTGTAACAAGACTAGACACATCTCCAAGCTTTGTAGATTAAGGATGCAAGGTCAAGAAAGCCCTAAAAAGCTCAAAGAACCAATATTGGACCCCAAAGGATAAGTTAAGTTTGTGAAATCCTTAGATAATGCAAGCATGATTTGGTCTGAGATAAAGAAGGATAAGGCTGATGAACTTGTATTGGATTCATCCATAGTGGACGGACCCTCTACATCAGGATGAATGGCCCTCAGGGTCATAGGGGGAGCTAATTTATCTCTAGACCCTTGCATGGCTGGTATACTCACTCTCTAAGTATTGATGAAGGTTTCTCCCCTTAATACCACAAATACATAATAGAAATAGAGAAACAAAAACAATATGCAAGAACAGAAAATAGGCTTCTCATTATCTCCACATATGTGGAATTACAAATTTTTAGAATTACAATATGAAAAGCCACATGGGCATTCCCTTACAATATTATGTAGGACAAAGCCTCAAATCAATACCTAGATCTACTACCCAGAACTATCCCAAACTACCTAAGACAACACTATAGCCCTCCTTATATAGGCAATTTTCCATCGCATGGGAAGGTTCCAAAATTTTAGCCAGCAAGGCTGACCAAACTTAGAATTATTTTATTTTACAATTTATTACATCAAAGTCAACTCAAAATAACTTTTGAAACCCAAAAAGAAATTTTGAAGGAAAATCATTTTCTGCCATTTCAGGTGACCCAACTTCCGAAGACCATAAGTCATCGCCAGTTGACCCGATTGACTATTATAACCCCATTCTAGAAAGGCCACAAAGTGCTCTACAGCCTTGACTCACGCAAGTTCTTGTCACCCAAATTATCAACCTCATTCGGGTCCTCTAAAGTCTTCAAAATTGAGTTCAAAGTTTTTGTACCCTGTTGCCAACACTGAAAATCTTCAATATCTACAAAGCTAGACTTGATCTATCAATGAAACTTTACTGGCGAGCTGATATGACCAAAATGAACCTCCAAGGAAGAAATCAAAACATTCCAAGATCAGATGACCAACTTACTAAAAATATTAAGTTTCCAAAAATAGCAGCTCTGCACAAGATAGCCCTTATTGAAAATAAAATGAGAAATATTTTTGGATGATGCAAGATTGCTCTTACACCCAAGATGCTCGTGCATGAGACACCTGGGGTAATTTGAGAAATGACCCTGTCACAACTCAAGTGTGCAAAAGAAAACCAAGATGGTTAACCTCCTCCTTCGTTAGCCATGATGAATCTTCAATAGGTCATTCTTTCCATTTGACCAAATATTCTTCATATGTCTTGTTCCTTGTGCTTCTGCCAACACGACTGTCTAGTATGTCTTCAATCTCCTTGATATCTAAACTAGTTATTGGAATACTCCACTATGCTGCTGTAACCTCATCTTCAACACCTCCTTCATGATACTTTGTCAAATTTGAAACATTAAATAATGGTGAAATATTTAGCTCAGTAGGTAACTTAACCTCATATGCATTTCCTGAATCATGCTTCTTCAAGATCTTACATAGCCCAAACTTCTTCATTTTCATCTTCTTATATGTACCAACTAGAAATCGCTCCTTCCACAAATGAACCATCAGTTCATCTCCAAACTAAAATTTCTTATGCCTCCTTTTCTCATCTTCCTTAGCCTTATACTATGCATTCATCTTGGTAATATGCTTCCTCACCTCCTCATGGATGTTCTTCAAATGTTCTGCAAAATCCTCAGCTTCAACACTACTTATTTCTCCTTTATCTATCTTTCTCAACTCAGATGCATTTCTAGGACTACTTCCATATACAATCTATGGATGATGTGATGAAAAAAACTTCAAATCAATCTTCAACTCTTCACTTTCTACTAGTGTCATTCTATGTGATGCCTTACTTGGCAAAGTAGCTCCTGGAATCAAGTCCATCTGATGACTAATCTTTCTTACTAGTGGTAATCCATCAGGCACATTATTGGATACAATATCCTGAAACTCATTCAATAATTCTGTAACTTCTATAGGTACATCTTCTACTTCCTCTTTCCCAGCCTTTGGAATTAAGGTAAAACACATATGCTCATGCCACATACCATCTAAGAAATTTCCTCTATCTACAAAATTTATTCTTGCATTACCACATACCTTTTCTTCTATTTCCTTCAATGATTTTAGCTTATGTCGCACTCCATCCATTGTCAGGGAATAGGTATTCACATGACCATTGTGTACAACACATCTATCAAACTACCAAGGCCTACCCAACAACATATGACATGCAGCCATAGATATGATATCACATAGTACCTCATCATCTTACCCACCAATCTTGAACTTCACTAGGCATTGTTCATTGAGGATGACCTTGTGCTCATCCTACACCCAGGCAACCCAATATGGATGTGGATGTTTCTACCTCTTGAGCTTCAACTTTTTCATCATCTCTTCTAACACAAAATTATTAGTACTGCCACTATCAATAATCACATTAAATAGGCTCCTTTGCTCAGGTTCATTCCCACCACTCAATAGGACTTTTCTATTAATCAATGCTTCTCCTCTTTCAGCATCTTCAAAATTTGATGATCTGGCATCTTCATCTACATGTGCAACTCTATCCTAGCCTTCATTCCTCCTATCTATCCTTCCTTGGCATTGAGGACATTCAAATACCCTATGAATTTCTTCTCCAAAGTGAAAACATGTTCCACGAAAGCCTCCTCTTCTAGATCCTTGTCCTCTTCCTCTTCCTCTCTAATCTCTATTATTCTGATCATAGAAATGATTGAAATTATCTCCTCTCTAATTCTAATTGTTACTAGCCTCATCCTACTTTTTTGGATCTTCATTTCGATCTCCATATGACCATCCACCAGATCTTCCATCACGACCTCTTCCGCTTTGTGTACTCTCAAATTTCTTGTTTAGCTTTTCCTCTACTTTTAGGGAAAACTGGTATGCCTCTTCAATACTATTCATTCAAACCAGATTCAATTCTTCCTAAATGCTCAACTTTAACCCATTAAGGTAATAGGAAACTTTCTCCTTGTTAACTTCTATGTGGCCTATTCTGATGAGGATTCAATAGAAGTCCTCAGTATACTCCTGAATAGATCTTCCTGCCTACTTCAAACTTTGCATCTTCTTCAGTAGGTCAAGCTCATAATCAACAAGAATGAACTGCCACTTCAATTTATCCACCATTCAATCCCATCTTATGATTTTATCTTTCCCTCTTCTATTTCACTCCAATTGAATCTCTTGCCATGAGATCTTTGCATGACCTTTCAGTCTGGCCTTCACGAATTTGACCCTATCATGATCCTCAATATCTTCATACTCAAAATATTCTTCACATTCATTGATCCAGTCGATCAACTCCTTTGGGTTAAGATTTCTAGAAAATGTCAGAACCTCAATCTTAGGTCTTTTCCCAATCTTGGAAATGGCCTGAAAAAGTCTTTCTTCATCTAGGTTCACAACTTCAACTTCTTCTTCGGCTTCATCCTCGCTTTTGTCTCTGACATTAAGATTCATTCCTCTACAAATCTCTTCTTATAATGCTCACACTTGTCTCTAGAGCACTCTAACCTTAGGTGTTACAACACTAGCTCTTCTGCCACATTCCCTTTATGGAGGCATTTTTGTGATGTGTGCTAAAACCCTAACCACAGTCCTAGTGCAAACTACCTCATAGTCGGTGATCTATTTACATAGAAACCCTAACCCACAGTCCTAGTGCAAACTGCCTCACAATCGGTGTTCTTTTTACACACTCAAGAACTCCTGCTCTGATACCACTTGATGAAGGGTGCTCCCCTTAATACCACAAACATGTAACAGAAACAGAGAAACAACAACAATATGCAAGAACATAAAATAGGCTTCTCATTATCTCCTCAAATGTGGAATTACAAATTTTTAGAATTACAATATGTAAAGCCACATGGGCATTCCCTTACAATATTCTATAGGAAAAATCCTCGAATCAATACCCAAATCTACTACCTAGAACTATCCTGAACTGCGTAAGACAACACTACAACCTTCCTTATATAGGCAATTTTCCACCGCGTGGGAAAGTTCCAGAATTTTAGCTAATAAGGCTGATCAAAATTAGAATTATTTTATTTTACAATTTATTAAATCAAAGTTGGCTCAAAATAACTTTTGAAACCCAAACAAAATTTTTGAAGGAAAATCATTTTCTGCCATTTCAGGTGACCCAACTTTCGAAGACCATAAGTCATCGCCAGCTGACCCGATTGACTATTATATCCCCATTTCAGAAAGGCCACAAAGTGCTCTACAGCCTTAACTTGCACAAGAACCTATCACCCAAATTCTTGACCTCATCTCAGGCCTCTAAAGCCTTCAAAACTGAGTTCAAAGTTTATGTACCCTGTTGCCAACACCGAAAATCTTCAATATCTACAAAGCTAGACTTGATCTATTAATGAAACTTTATTGGCAGGCTGATATGACCAAAATGAACCTCTAGGGAAGAAATCAGAATATTTTGAGATTGGATGACCAACTTACTAAAAATAGCAAGTTTCCATAAATAGCAACTCTGCACAAGATAGCCCTTATTGAAAATAAAACTAGAAATATTTTTGGGTGATGCAAGATTGCTCTTACACCTAGGATGCTCCTACATCAGTATGCACCTTTGGACTTAACCTTTTGGAGACTAGAAGAATCTATGTGTAAGAGGGCACTAGTAGATTGTTTGCAAATGGAAAGTTAGAAATTTTTAGTGATGGCTTGGTTTACGTGACAAGCATTAATGGTAGAATGTCTACTTTAAAGTACATAGAAGTTTGTAGATCTCTCATTGCATTTGAATTCAGAGTGATTGGAGAGTAGAAGAGCCCTTGCATTTTTTTCTGAAGGATTACAGATTGATTCACCAGTGTTTGATAGTGCATTTGATCGATTATGGAAACCCTAGTTCATCGCACCGATTCAGAAGCTTTTGAGATTACTTGGAAAGTAATATACAAGTAATGGCTACTCCCATTGTATTTGATATGGTGGAAAAGAAGAAATATGTGTTTAAAAGGAATCCATTTAAATCCATGCTAGATGACCTAGAAGGTGCATTTTCCCAGACTCCCATGGGTGTTACACATGTGGAAGATATTAGGGCATATATATACTACAAGAAGGAACCAATAGGTTTGGATAGAATAAGTGTGCACATGGAAACAATGATGAAACCTGACCAAACCTTCATGGATGAGTATGTGCAGTTGAATAATCATCCTATAGTGGAATATGCTATGGCATATGAGTTCTATGAGTTAGAATGGATCAAGATCCCACTCAACAAGATCCATGATGACCTATTTTGGATAGGTGAAGTACCAGTGAGGATAACAAAAGATTTAATTCATGAGATGACAGGACTCTCAAAGATAGGCATCATTCTTCCAGGGGGCAAGGATATCAGAAAAATTGTAGAACAGGCTTGTAAATCAAGAAGTGATAGGTGTGGAATGACAATAGAGACTATAGAGGAGAAAGACATCAAATTGATGTCCATGATACTGGGATATAAGTTCTAGCACACCAGTAGAGTTAACAATGTATCAGCGGCCACCATTCTAGTAGCAATAAGGTTGGTAAGAGAGAATGGAGAGTTTAATCTATGTGAGATCTTGCATGAACAGCCAATAGAAAACATTAAGGCCATCAAGCATGACAAGACCAAGATATTTAGGTTTGGGTCTTTAATAATCTACATGTGCTTCTATATTCTTAGAAAGGTATCTGATTTGTATCTAGACAAATATTTTCCCACAATGCCACAGATATCTCTCAAGGCATGTACCGAGAGTACATTGAAGGATTACATGACATTGGAGTTGAAGACATTTAGGGCCAAGATGCAGATCAAATATAGAATACCAGAGAGTATTGTAGAGAAATACAAAGATAGTATTTGTTTCAAGGTTGAGACTGATACAACATGCATGGAGGCTATTAAACCAAGAACAAAGTGGATTCATCTACTAGGATATGAAGTGGAAGAGCCTATTCTAGAGTCTTATGCTCAAGTTATTTTTTCAGCACCTAAGGACCCCAATGAACCTACATGGGGGATTTATAAAGAGAAAAAAAGAGAAGTAGATGTTGTATTGAACAATGCAGCAACAAAAAGAAAATTTTCCAAGGTTACTTCAGAGATTTTAAGAATTCATGGAGTGTCTCAAGTACACCTAGACAAAGAAAGGAAAGAGAATATTTCTTTGGAATTAGAGAGCGCAGTTGCAGCAAAGATAGAATCTGATAACCCAAAGATGATGAAGGTGAAAATTGAGAAATCTGATGATCAGAAGGGTAAAACAAATGATACCCCTTCTGTGCCCAAGGAAACCATTGACCGTACTACTTCTCTTGAGTATAAGGTAATGCCTAAGAGGAAGAAGGAAATTAGCACCAGTCATCCATCCTTGCGAGTAACAAGGAATAGGAAGAACACTCAAGAACCTCCAGAAGTAAGTTTCAAACCTAGTCTCAAAGTGTTGAGTGCAAGGATTATTGATGAAGGTAGGATAGATCAATTAGGGAAGTTCTATGAGAAGTATAATGAAATTAACAAATCAAAAATTCATGGAATGATTGTCAAACATATGCTAAAGTTCAAGAAGATAGTCCTAGAACTGAAGACTATGATTCCAGATAATGTATGGAACATATTAGAATTCTTGAAGAGACAAGAATTGGAGGAAGATTTGAGAATAAGAGAGAAGATCTTAGATGAGACTCTATCGGTATGTTCTCTAGAAGAAATGACCTTATTGTTGGATCTAGTAAAGCCACATCTTAGAACAAAATCAAGGACTTTGCACATTATGGACAAGAACTATGATCTTATTGCAAAAGAAAATGAGAAATCATTTGAGATAGTTCTCCTAAATAGGCACATGTTCCCACCCACTGTGCCCACAACTCAAGTGCCCACAAAATTTTTAAAAGAGTCAGAGACCATAAATATACCATATATAGGTCCATAGGATTCAACACATACAATTGACACACCTACAGAGGCAAAAATGTTTGCACCCATGACAGAGACACACAAAAATGACTCAATTTTTATTGATAATGTAAAAGTTACCATGGCAGCCACAAACATTGATTTAGACAAGTTTGAAGAAGCCTTTGTAAGCACTCAAGAGGCTGAAAATATATGTAGCAACACTCCTCCTAGTCAACAAGAAATACTGATTGAGGATGTGACAAAAAAGAAAGAAGAAGAAAAAGAAAACGAAGTAGAAAAACAAAAAGGAGAAGTAGAGATAAAATAAAATAAAAATAGATAAGTCATCTATTGAAATGACAATAAGATTCAAACAAGAAGTAATGGATAGTACTCCTATCACTCCAGTACACTCAGCTTCATTATTGTCAAGTTTGACACTTGACATAACTAGTTTGGATTCATGGGGAGAAGAAGACTTAATCAAGATCAGTGTCTTAGCTATGGAAAAAGCCAAAGAGAAATAAGTGATGAGGAATCCTTTATTTGTGGAGTCAGTAAACATATTGAACAACCTATTGGATTCAGACAAGAAAGTGTCCAAGGTCAGTATAGTTGATGATGTTAGCATCATCCTCACAACCTTTTAAACTAACTTTGATATCTTGTAAGAATCTACTTTGATATCTTGTAAGAATCTACATCTCAAGTTGCAGAAGAGAAGTATAGAATAAAAGGCTAAGTGAATTAGTTATTAACTTCTCACTAGACCTTAGTTCACTCACTGTTGGACAAGCAACTTTGAAAGAGTTTGTAGCAAAAGGAAGAAAAATCATTGCTGACTATATGGATCAAGACAAGTTAACTAATGACCATTTCAAGAAGATACAAGAGGAAAAAGCTATGATAGAGAAAGTAAAGAAATCAGTGAAAGACCCATCCACTGATGTAAATATGTGCAATAATGTATATCAAGGACAAATTGACAAAATTGAGAAGGCAGAAAAGGAGATGTCAAAAATAAAGGCTAGGCAAAATCAGCTTAGAAATGCCATTGCACCCTCACTAGATATACTCAATCAGAATATCAAGGAGATCAATGCCACCATGGTGACGTATGATCAAGATCCTAGTTTAGACTTGGAGAAGATGGAGAAGCTACAGTATGCATTATGTGCCCATCTCTAGATTGTTAATTCATTGATTACATTTTGGAAGAAAGAGATCCAAAACTTGCAGATAGCATATCTAGATGTTCTCTCACTATAAGTATTTGTAGATATAGTTTTGAAGCACCTTTTTCATTAATATCAAAGGGGGAGTATGTATAGAATATGGAGTTATAGATATGTATAAGGGAGATATAAGATAGAAGTTTTTTGTATAAGAGATCAGTTAGCAACTGTGCCATATTCCTTTGTTTCCATTAATGACAAAGGGGGATATTGTTGGCAAGTTGACTATACTAGTGTATATGAATTAATTTTGTGTTTTCATTTTGGAAAAAAATTCATATAGTGTTTTGGAGTCAGTGCACTTGATGAGAAGATTAGAAATTGGCTAAGTGTTGAAGACTGGACAATATACAGAGCACCTAAAGATCAGAGCATCAGTGCACATGCATATGACAAAATTATGGTATGAACCCTAGATGTTAAGTTGGTAAGACCATATTCATGCTAATTATAAGAGTGCATGATCAAAAGATTCAGTATGAGGAAGATATAGAAAGTTCAAGTTGCACAAACAGTAAATGCATGAGAAGAACAGAGCAAGAAGCCGATTGTTGGTATTTTGGTATGTGGTTATATTATTATGTTGTAAAGACCATGCACCTATTGTAAGTAGGTTTCCAACATGTAATTATGTTTTTTTGTAAACACGCTTGAGCCAATTCAATTGGAAGCATTGTATGTATTCAGTTAAAGGGCTGACCTAGTTATTTATTTTGTATGCGCATATAAATATGAGATGCGCCCATTGTAATTAGTATGGAAGTTGATAAAGAGTCAAGATAAGTAGAGAATAAGTGTGTGAAGAGTTTAGAAGATGTATTATAGCTTTACAAGAGGTCAAAGCATCAATGTATCAAAGGAACTGATCAAACAAGCAGTGTCACAGTGCTAGTTCATCCAGTAGATATAGTGAGTATTTGAGATCAGAAGGTTGTAGCCTTCACCACTTGATCTGTGAGCTCTAGGATAGTGTGTCCACACCCCTAACAAGGTTATTTTAAAATAATCCTAATAGGGTCCAACCCTTGACAAGGTCACTGTACTAAATACATTGTAAATAAACTCCTAACAAGGCTAAGGATCTTCTAGCAAGGATCATAAAACACTAGTACAGAATATTAGTGGGTGTCAATTCCCACAAGGATCTTTTAACTTGTTTGATATTGTTAGAAGTGTATGTTGAGCCTACAGGAATAGTGACATTGATTTTATTGTGAGAAAATTTAATGCACTGGTGATATGTGGAAGGTAGAGCCTACATTTCATGGATCCGTGGGTGACCCAAAAATAAATAAATTATGTTATAGGAAAGTCCAAGACTTGGAAGATGACATCCCTTTGGATAAGACCTACTCAGATAGGAAAGACCACCATACCTTTTGAAGAACGTTCCTCTTCAACATATTCCTTAATTGTTATTTTATGTTGAGGATCAATGGCATGTTCTGAGAAACTAGGAGATTTGACCAAATTGAAAGTACAAATATTCAAACCTATGCCTCCATCTATCAAAATGTGCTTTACCCTATGCTTGTTTATAAGGACTTCAAAATGGAGGGGTTGCTTATGCGGGTGACTGAAAAAATTTTCATCTTCTTCTGAAAAGGTCAGATAATGAGGAGAAGTGAGATGATCGACCATGGACTGGAACTTATCTATGTCTAGGTCCTTAGGTACATTGGTCACAAGAAGGGATTGGTCTATAATCTCCCTATGAGAAGGAGAGATTTTGAGCATTTCAAGGATTGGAATTTGAGCTGATGTGCATTGGAGTTAATCAAATAGATTGTAATCACATGTTGTAGAAGAGGTAGTGGGTTTCAATATTTGAGTTTTTATTTGTTTGGAAGATGAGGAGGATTGACTGGCTCCTCCTAGAGAGAATTTTCCTTCAGAATGAGTGACCTTGTTAGATGATTCAACTTGAGCCTTGCCTTTGATCTTGATAACACTGATAGTACGGTTAGAGAACTTGAGCATGTGAATCACATTGTCATTATTAGGGTATGTGTAACCAAATTTTTTATCTTTTTCTTTAGATGAATCCCCTTTCTCATATTTAGGAAAAGGATCCTTGAAAGCCTTATGATCGGTGTTTGTTTGTGGGGGTCAATCACAATTGTCTCATTATTGATTAGATCTTCAATGAGATGTTTAAGTTTCATCTAGTCATTGGTCTTGTGACCTTTATTGAGATGGTAATCTAAATAATGGTTATCATTCCACCACTTAGGATTTGTCTCAAGGTCATATGGTTTAGAGTTGTCAAGAAAAAAGATGATCTTGTTGGTTAAAAGTTTCTTCAATCCATTCTCAAGTGATTCTTTGAGAGGAGTAAAGTCTCTCTTAGGCCTAGGGATCCATGGCCTATTTCTATTGGTCTCAATTTTAGATCTTGTTGGGTTTATCTTATTAGCTTTCACAGCTTAGATACAAGTGGATAATTTGAAGATTGGCTCTTTGGGCTTGGTAGAGGTAGACGTTGAATTCATACCTATGATTCTATCATTAATGATGTCTTTGGTTTTATTATAGAACTTGTGCTTATCCTTGTTATGTTGGTTGTTGGAAGAGGATCTGTGCACTTTATACTAAAGAGTAATCTTGCCCTTATGAGAAAGGACATCCTCTATGCTTATAGATGATTCAACCAACTTGTCAAATGAAGCATGTGTTTGTATTTGCAATACATAGTTCATTTCAGGAACTAAAGCATTGATGAATATATCAATTTTCTCACTCTTGGAAATCTGTCAAGGATATCGAGTGAACATCCACTGCCATCACTAGAGGAATGTGATAAAGGGTTCTCTCAGGTGTTTCCTAGTATTGCATAAATCAAGCATGGTGATAGTATGAGAGATATAATAAGAATATTTCTAAATAAATTGTCAAACCATCTCATCAAAGGTTTTAATGCCAGTGGAAAGAGAAGGGAACCAATTCATGGCTTGGCCACCAAGACTTTGAAGAAAGGTTCTCATCAGATAGGTTTGTTCATGCATAAATTCCATGCTTAGAGTGCAAAATTCATGCACATTATCTTGAGGATCCTTATTGCTATTGTAGACTAGGATTTGAGCGTGCACCTAAACCTGTTTTGAAGGCCAAAGACAAACAAACGTCATAGCATATTATCAAATCAAATTTAATGGTAAACAAACTAAAATCAAAGCCACCTCAGTTTAAGCCTAAAACGGATGCGCCCATGCACCGTTTGATATGCTTGGATATAAATGGATGTGGGTGTGCAAACTCAAGCACTTGGAGCATGCAAATAGGATGATTTGAGGATCAAGAAGACCCAAAATGACACAAAATAGGTATGAGGAACCTATTTTGCCTCAAAGGCCTCAAGAACACACAAATATGCAAAGCTAAAAGATGAACTAAGATTGATTAAACAAGAAATGAATCTATGTTAATCCAATTAAGCTAATTTAAATGTGATTTAAGCTTGAAAATGATCTAAAATGATGAGTTTATGCTTATGCTAGAATGAAAATGGCATTATAACTTTGCTATTGAGTTTGAGAGTTGAAAGATGATTTTCCTTAGGAAGTGAGGGTATTTATAGGAAAAGGGAAGGGCTTGGTTAAAAAGGATGAGTCAGAGTTAGGGCTAAGGTTAGGGTTGAGTCAAGGACAAGTGTCCTGACAAGTGTCAAGGGAGGATTGAGTTGAAAGTTTGAGGGCATGTGCACAATTTGGTAAATGTGCCCAAGGCCAAGAGGTGGCAAGGAAGGGATAAGAAGGTCTTAAATGCATAATGAATGCATGTAAGAAAGATAAGGAAGGCTTAAATGCATCCTTAAATGCATTTGCAAGAGGTGGCCAAGAGGTGGCCATCTTTGTTGACTAAGGAGGATGACTAAGAGGAGGTTAGCATAAGTTTTGGTAAACCTTTTGCTAATGGAATGTGACAAGATTAGAAAGGGGATTAGGATTAGGATTAGGGGATTTTAGGATTAGGATGGGTGAAGAGGTTGGGTTGAGAAGTTTTTAGAAGAGTCTAGAATTCTCCTAGGTTTTATGGAATAAAAGTTTATTCATTCCAAAAGCTTAAGTTTGGGAAAATTTATTGAAATATTTTCAATAAATATGAAAATTAAATATTTAATCTTAATTAAATATTTTGAGTTGAGATTAGGGTTAGAAAAGATGGGATTAGCCTTTTAATCGAAATTAAGAAGGGATTAGAAGATTTTGGAAGAGGTTAGTGGTCTTAAGAAAATTGGCCAAGTTTTGGTCAAAAAATAAATTAATTATTTTTTTGGGGGATTTTTGGTCAATTTATTAATTAAAATAATTAATAAATAGGGGATTAATGTTTAAATAAGATTTAAACATTTTTGGGAGGGGTTTCTTAATTAAATATTTTTAATTAAGAAAAAGGGATTTAATGACATAAAAATAAATTAATTAATTAAATAATTAATTAATTAATAAATGATGATGTCATCAGGGATTTTTCAGAAAATAAAAATACTTTATTTTCTAAAAGATTTTTAGGTGTCTACATTTTGCCCCTCTTTGATGCGATGCCGCAAGTGGCATGGCTTCAAAGACAAGAAAATAAGATGCCCCAGGCTAGAATTTAGAGGAATAAGGGATTGTGCCCCCTCGAGAAAATAACGCAAGGAGCAAACATTGTGGAATTTTCTCGAAAGGAAACAGAGAAGGAACGATTGAGGAAGCAGGGGAGATAAATTACCAAGCTTCCAAGAGCAAAGATGGGTGAATGCAAGATGAGATGGAAATGCAAGATGCAAGATGCAGCTATATGTAACGATGCAAGATTAATCTATATGATAAATGCAAGGGACCAGATAGCTCCAAGTGCAAACGGGAGTGCACAATCTAGATTTAATATAGCTATGTTAGAGACCTGCCAAAGATACTGGGATCACGAGGCCTGTCAACAACGTCGTAGAGGACTGACGAGGACTGACGCTAAACAAACACACAGGGTTGCCCCAACATCACACATGAAGTGCAGAGGCGACATGGTGGATCCGATGCTGAAGGAACCACAAACACACAACTGACTCATAGGCAGAAGCGAAAGATCAAAAGACCTTGCCCCAGATTATCCGCACACGCAGCACACCGTGATATAAAGAATCATGGTGACCCTGGTGGGATAAAGAGAAGCCAAAAAGATTAACAAGACCCAAAGGACAAAAAATTCAAGATCAAAATGATAACTCCAAAAAGACATCCTTTGCCAAGGAGAGAGATTAGGTTTGATTGATGGTGGGAAGATTGGTCGGACAGGAGGAACGATATATCCTCAAGGACCAGGATGGAAGATTAGGTCAGACAGGAGGAACGATATATCCTCAAGGACCCATGGGTTGGTGAGAGAATAAGTGTAGTTGTTCGCTGGCAAAAAGCTGAAGTTCAAGGAATAATCAGGATGAGCAAGGATAAGTCATCAATTGATGTTGCTAAAGCACAAGGCCTGAGTGGGACTACAAATTTTCTGAGGCTGGGGATGGGACAAGATATTTGATCAAATGTTGCTGCAGGACGGACAAAGGTTATGTACAACAAGGAGGAACGATATGCACAAGGGATATGTACAGAAGCTCAGGATTGGGGATAGGAAGATCACACTCGGCGGGACTCTCACTAGGACGGAGACAAGAAGGATAAATACAGGGAGGAAAGCACTGTACAGGAAAGGGAAAGGGATATGGTACAAGATATGGTACAAAGCTTTGGAATAGGATATGGATTGCAGATGGGTTGGAGGAAGATGGAAGCCGAATGCTTGGAGGATAGGGGAGATGGAACTGCTGGGAGATCTGTTATGGATGGAGGAAGAGGACGGTAGCTGAAAGGACAACTGAATAGATAAATAGCCCAGTTTACTATGTTGGCACCTGTTTACCAGGTTTTCACCAACATACTTGTCCAAGGTGCTTGAATTGCCAAGTTTTCACCGTTTGGACAATTATTTTCTCTTTCTCTTTTCTTTTTTGCTTTTTTGCTTTTTTTTTGCTTTTTTTGCTTTTTTGAATGTTTTTGGATTTTCTGATATATGCAGGATCAGGTTCAGGCATAGAACCTCTTCAGATGGATGATGTTGATAGGATCATTCAAGGGCTCACCTTCTGGTGTTGATAGCTGATAGGCTCCCGAGCCGAAGGATGCGGTGACAACATAGGGGCCCAACCAAGTAGGCTCAAACTTGCCTTTCTTTTCTCTATTTGCTAGGACCTTCTGATTTTCTTTAAGGACCATGTCACCGACCTAGAATTGTCTAGGATGGACCTTTTTGTTATAACTCCTTTTGAGTCAATTTTGGTATGCCACCAGGTGATCATAAGCTTGCTGTCTCTTTTCATCTAGCAGATCTAGCTGTGTGAGCCGGGCCACACGATAGTCTTCATCAGTTGTATAGTTCTTCATGGAGACGCGCAAGGATGGGAGCTCAACCTCAATCGGTAGAATGGCTTCAGCACCATATACAAGAGAGTATGGGGTGGTGCCTATGGGAGTGCGATAAGAAGTGCGGTAGGCCCAAAGGGCAGGATTGATTTGGAGGTGCCAGTCACGACCAGAATCATTGACAACCTTCTTGAGGATTTTCAAGATAGTTTTGTTGGTTGCCTTAGCTTGGCCATTTCCTTGAGGGAAATATGGACTAGAGAAACGGTGATGGATGTGGAGCTTGGCACACAGATCATCCACATGCTGGTTTTCAAAAGGTGTGCCATGGTCTATGAAAATGGTAGATGGTATGCCGAAGCGGCAAATGATATGGTAGAGGATGAACTTGGATATTTGGATGCCAGTAGTAAGGGTGAGCGGAATCGCTTCAACCCATTTGGTAAAGTACTCTGTGGCTGTTATGATATACTTGTATCCATCTGAAGAGAGGGGGGTGATCAAGCCAACGAGGTCGAGGCCCCAACATGAAAAAGGCCATGGTGGTGCAATAGGCTGTAGATCCTGTGCTGGTGCATGTATCAAATTGGCATGCTGTTGACATGGGAGACATTTCTTGACAAATTCACACGCATCGTGTTCCATTGTTGGCCAATAATATCCAACTCTAAGCAGCTGCTTTGCTAGAACCATGCCACTCGTGTGGGCACCACAAATTCCAGCGTGAACTTCTTGTAAGGCCAGGACGGCCTCGTTTGAGTCTAAACATCTAGATAGGACATTATGATACCCGCGACGATATAGGGTGTTGGCTACAAGAGTGTAGCGGGAAGCTCTGCGAATAAGGTTTTGGCATTGGTTATTGGTGAGATGGGGAGATATGATACCATTTTTTAGATATGCATGGATGTCGTGGTACCATGGGGATTGGGGACCAACCAAGACACACACCATGTTTGCATCGGTGTTCTCATAAGCTAGCAAGTGTAGCTGCTCGACTAGAAATTCATATTGTGTTGCGTCACGTGGGATTTCCAATAAGGATCTGATGGTTGCCATTGCATCTGCTGCTTTGTTTTGAAGCCTTGGGATCTGATTGAATTGTAGATGTAGGAAATGCTCTTTTAGTTTATCCACCAGTTGCTTGTAGGGTAGCAATTTGTCATCCTTTGTCTGATACTCATCAAGGACTTGCTTGATAATGAGCTGTGAATCTCCAAAGACTTGTAGTTCTGTGATGTTCCATTGGATAGCTGTTTTGAGACCTAAGATGAGTGCCTCATATTCTGCAATGTTGTTGGTACAGGGGAATCCCAACTTGAATGATTTTGGAATATAGTCACCTTGAGGTGTGATGAATAGGATTCCTGCCCCAGAGCTATGGGATGTGTTGGAACCATCAAAGTATAGTTTCCACATGGGCTGCTCTTCAATCATGCACAGATGTTCATCGGGGAATTCCATGATTAGTGGATAGGCATCCACCAGTGGTGCTTCTGCTAGTTGATCGGCAATGACTTGCCCTTTGATTGCTTTGCGATCTACATACTAAATGTCAAATTCGCTGAGTAACATGACCCATTTTGCCATACGGCCTATGAGGGTTGTCCTTGATAACAGATACTTAAGAGGGTCCACCTTTGATATGAGCTTGATTGTGTGGCTAAGCATGTAATGTCTAAGTTTTTGAGTGGCAAAGACCACTGCTAGGCATGCTTTCTCCATGGGTGAATAGTTAAGCTCATAGCCCACAAGAGTGCGACTAATGTAGTAGACAGCTTGTTCTCTATTTTCATCATCATGCTGTGCTAGGAGTGCCCCTAGTGCTGTAGCTATTGTTGAGATGTAAAGGATGAGTGGGCATCCTGGAACTGGTGGTACAAGGATCAGAGCATTAGCTAGATACTCTTTGAGCTTATCAAAGCTTCTTTGACATATGAGATCCCACTTGAAGTTGGTGTCTTTGCATAAGAGATGTGAGAAGGGTTGGCACTTGTCTACTAGTTGAGAGATGAATCGCCGAACTGATTGAAGCTTGCCCTGTAGGCTTCTGAGCTATTTGAGATTTCTTGGTGGAGGCATCTCCGTTATTGCTTTTACCTTTTTAGGATCGATCTCTATGCCTCATCTAGAGACGATGAAACCTAGAAGCTTGCCAGATGTAACACCAAAGACACATTTCTTAGGATTAAGCTTTAAGCCATAATGATTCAGACGATCAAATACACGCTCTAGGATGTTGAGGTGCTCGTCTCTTGTTTTGGATTTTGCAAGGATATCGTCCACATAGTCCTCAAGGATCTTGTGGATCATGTCATGGAAAATGGCTGTCATTGCTCGCTGATATGTTGCTCCTGCATTCTTTAGCCCAAATGGCATCATGTTGTAGCAAAAGGTACCCCATGGGGTTGTGAATGTTGTTTTATGTTGATCTGCTTCCGCTATATGAATTTGGTTGTAGCCTGAAAAGCCATCCATTAATGATAACATCTCATGACCCACTGTGAGGTCTACAAGCATGTCTATGTTTGGCAATGGGAAGTCATCCTTAGGGCATGCCTTGTTCAAGTCCCTAAAATTAGTACAAATTCTGATGTCGCCAGAAGGCTTTGTGACTGGCACCATGTTAGAGATCCACTTTGAATAATCTATTGCTCTGATGATCTTAGCTTGGAGGAGCTTCTCAAGCTCTGCTTTGACGAGCAATGCTACCTTTGGATGCATTTTCCTTAGCTTTTGCTTCACTGGCTTGATGTTTGGATCTACTGATAGATGATGAACAACAAGGTTTGGATCAAGCCCAGGCATGTGGGCATATGACCATGCAAAGTTGATGATGGATTCCTTGAGCAAGGCACTGAGAGCCATTTCTTCTCCTTCTGTTAGGTTGACTGCAATGTAGGTGATCCTTGGACATTCTTCTGTTTCCAAGTTGATTGGTTTGGTTTCCTTTATGATGATTGGCGACTGCTCTGGTCTATAATCTTGGATAGCGGGAAGAGGCAAGGCTTCATCCTCTAGCGCCTGAATTGCTAGGTTTTCACTAGAAGATACGCCCTTTATTTTTACTATTTTGGAATCAGAATGTGCCCCAAGGGGGTTTTCACATAAAGACTCATGATGTTCTCTTTCTATTTCATTTTTGTGACTAAAGCTTGCCTCTTCCCCAAAATATCCTTCTGGGTGAAGTTGATAGACAGAGGTTGATGTTGGATCCTGTTTGCTTGCTGGATCTGATGCCCCCATGAATTCTAGGAGTGCTTGTGCACTTTGGAACTCATCGATGTGTGTGATGCTTGGTTGGTCCCAATCTATGAGGTCGGAGTTTGTGAGGGGAAGATCTATGAGGTTAATGGAGAGTTGTTGGAGAACAGAAGTCCCCAGGAGGGTGTCGTCAGCAAAGATATCATCATAGGATCAGATGTCTTTCTCTTCGGGGATGTCTTCAATTTTCACAAGGTCATCCTGGCTATTCGAAAAGTTCACGTTGGTCATGTTAGTGCCCGCAGTTGTGGTATTGGGCTCTTGTTCAAGCAGGCGAGGGGTATTAAAGCCAAGTCCTTGCTGTTCTGGATTCTGGGATGGTATGATAGGAAACAAATTTTCGTCCTCTTGTGGTCCTAGACCACCACCTTGATAGTTATATTGTTCTGTGACATTCTTGTAGGGGATTGGATATTTCTCTTTGAAGTACTCAAGAAGTTGTGTGTCACGTGATGGGGGATCTTTGTATAACCATTTGTTAATATCTGGATCTATCTCTTTGTTGTTGATGGTACCATGAGACTTAAAAGTCATGTTTCTGATTTTCTTGAGCTTATAATGTTCCTCAACAGGCTTGTTTTGACAACTTGGGCATCCTTGAGTATGTGGATCACGTGGAAGAGCCCCTATAGCAAATGCATCACTGAGGCTATATTCGCCACAACCCTGGTTGTTGATCTTGACGGATGATAAGGTGGAAGAGAGGATGGTCTCTGGATCGTGATGGGATTAGGATGAACTAGCAATAGAAGTACCAATATCAGTTCCAGGACAATGAGTAGAATGAGGGAAAGATGCTTCCATCGCACGGTAGTATGCGAAGGGGTTAGGATTAGCGTGGATGGTAACCTCAGTGCCTTGATGTGGAAACTTGATGCACTGATGGTAAGTAGATGGTACAGCCCTAATGGAATGGATCCATGGGTGGCTGAGAAGAATATTAAATGGTAGGTCGAGATCAACAACGTGGCAGACAGTATCTTGCGTTGCTGGGCCTAGCTGGGTAGGCAAGGTGATAGTACCTTCAGAGGTACGCTCCAAGTTATCATATGCTTTGATGGTGATCATCTCATGTTGTATGTCGGCCTCCGTGAACCCGATCTTCTTGATGAATTTTAATGTGCACAAGTTGAGGGCTGAGCCATTATCTATTAAAACCCGTTTGATGGCAAAGTCTCTGACCATGACGGCAATGCGGAGAGGGAGAGTATGGTCAGGAGCAACATCTGGTATATCAGATTCTTTGAAGGATAAGGCACATGCTGCTGATAGGTGTCCCACAAGAGTTTCAAACTGGGTTGTGTTAATGTCCATGGGGACATGGCCTTCTTTTAGAGCTTTGTCCAGGATCTCCTGATGGATAGGTGATGTGCGGAGCAAATCCAAGATAGATATTTGGGCTGGCATGTTCCCAAGATGCTCTATGATATTGTATTGTGCACTTGGTGCATTATGCTGTGTTGCGCGTGCATTTGATGCTGGCCTGGTGTTAGACTGTGCTGTGGATGCAGTAGACGTTGGCCTTGGAGGAGCAGTTGATCTCGGAGGAGCACCGGCAACAGTTATCCTACCACTGCGGGTAGTTGCAGCACATTGTCGATCCGGCCCTCTGACGTGGATGGTATTGATGGTGGGCTCATCTTGGATGGGCTCAACTTGAGTTATGCATCCGACATACTTGTCATAGTTGATGTAGGCCACTGTGTGATCTTCTTGCTTGCCTTTGCCATGATTTTGGGGCTGATTGGCATTGGCTTGATTCTTCTCGGCATCGTGTTGAGGGAACACATTTTGATATATTTGCAAACTGGCGTTGGGTGAAGCTTGAGCTGGTGCATCGACCTGGATCTCCTTGCGATCAATGAGATCCTAGATGTAGTTCTTAAGCCACATGCACTTCAATGTTGTGTGCCCCTTCACACGATGGTAATCACAGTATTCATTTTCTTTATACCAATCAGACTTTGGTGCGTTGTCATCCTTCTGTGGGATGGGCGGATATGTGATCATATTTGCTTTGGCTAGCCGATAAAAGATCTGATCCAGAGGCTCACCCAAAGGTGTGAAAGTCCTCTTTGGATTGTTCTGATTGTTGGGCTTGTTCTGCCTTGGGGCAATGTTAACTGTGTTAACAGGATTGCCTTGACGTGCTGGCTGTTGCTGTTGGTATTGCTGCTGATACTGTTGCACAGGTGACTGATGAGCTTGAGGAGGCTGCTGATAAATAGGTGCTTGATATGTGGGAGCTGGTGGTTGCTGATAGATGGGCACTTGTGGCGGTTGGTATGTTTGAGCTGGTGTAGGACTAGCCACAATGAATTGTACATTCTTAGTGTCAGTGGCTCCATCTGTAACAACATTCTTGTTACGATTCTAGTAACGGGATTTATCATTGTTGGGTTTGTTCTTGGAATCATCCTTGAAGTGACGA
This sequence comes from Chamaecyparis obtusa, assembly GCA_027943335.1. NCBI lineage: Eukaryota > Viridiplantae > Streptophyta > Pinopsida > Cupressales > Cupressaceae > Chamaecyparis > Chamaecyparis obtusa. Next base: position 931,618 of record BSBK01006955.1, read on the forward strand.
ATAGTGCCTTCATCTAGGAGAGCTTTCTCGATGCCTATGCCTTTGCTCTTGATGTCTTGGTATGTCTGGAGACAGTTCATTCACATGTGATGGGATAGCTTTGGATGTAGGTTATCAATGAAGATCTTTGTTAGATGCTTCTCTGGCGGCTGATATGATAACCTGGTTGTAAGATTCTGCCATCTTTCCAAGTATTCCGCAAGGCTTTCTCCATCTTTTTGCTTTGAGTTGCATAGGTCTAGCAAGGACAACTCATTCTCCACATTATGGGCATAGTGTGTGATGAACTTCTCAGAGAGTTCAGCAAAGGTTTTTATTGTCCCATGTGGTATTTTGTAAAACCACTCAACAGCAGTTCCTCCCAAGCTTTTGGGAAACAGGCGCAGGAGATAGTTATCACTGTAAGCCACTTCTTGGCATGCCATGTAGAACTCTTTGATATGGTTTACTAGATCTCCTTTCCCCCGATACTTGTCGAACTTGGGCATCTCAAAATGCTTGGGAAAAGGGATAGTTGCTATGGACCGATCAAAGGGATATGAGCACACCTCTTCGAACTTGTATGTTTTATTCTCTGTTCCGCTTTGTAGCTCCTTTAGAGAATTTTTCATTGCTTCCCACTCAGCATTGAGTGGCGAGGGAACTGGGACTTCTGCTTGTGATGGAAGTTGTGGAATTGGATATGGCGCTTGCTGTGGATAAATGGGTTGGAACTGATTTTGGGGCAATGGTTGCTGGGGATATTGTTGGTGTGGCATAGGGGGATATTATGGTAAATGATATGGAATCGCTTGATGTTGTTGGGCTGCTTGCTGTTGTTGAACTAGCGGTTGTTGTGGGATTGCTTGCTGATATTGGACATTTGGAACTTGCTGTTGTTGCTGGGGGATGATAGGGTTTTGTTGCTAAGGCTGATAGCAAGGGACTTGCTATTGTTGAGGAATGATGGTTGTTTGCTAAAAGGGGACATGTGGTTGCTGTGGGGGAGGCTGTTGGAACGATGCTGCTTGCGGGTATGATGATGGTAGTTGCTGAGGTTGGCTTTGGGTTTGGCTGATATAAGTTGGGTGCATGCCTGTGTTACTTAGAGGTGGAATAGATGTGGGGAAGCTAGAAGCAAAGGGTGATGGGGTAAGATAGCTGGAGAAAGTTGGCTGTTGAGGTGGTGGAACTTGCTGAAAGGTATTTGGGATTTGGGATGAATAGCTTGAAGCCAGCGGTGGTTGGGGTAGTTGCCGCTGTGCTGCTTTGGCGAAGGCGGTTTGTTGACTTGCAACCATAGATGTAGGGGATTGAGATGGGATCCCCCATGCCTTCATTTCTTCTTGTGTAAGGCCCCATTGAGAGCTTGTGTTAGGGTGTACTGCAGCGGATGATGGAATGGTAGGAGCAACGGGAGCTTGGGACACGAATGATGTTTGAGAGAAAGGAGCTTGTTGAGGTTGTGGTTGAGCGGATGCTTGTGAGGAGGAAAATGAAGGAAACACCCAAGAGAAAGATGAGGTTGGAATGGAAAGCGATTGCGCTAACCCCAAAGAAGAAGGTACGGGTGCTTGGGGGGTGAAGGGTGACGGTGCTCCTTTGATGGTGAAAGGTGTTGCTTGACTTGCGGATGCCAGCGGTGTAAAAGCTTGTGTGAGAGGTGGAAGCTAACTTTGGGTTTGCATTTGGGCTTGGGCAGCCATAGCAGATGATGAAGCAAAAGGGGTAGGAGATGGAGCGGATGGCGCTGCAGCTTGTGTTGTGGGACTGGCGAGGCTTCCTTGCAAGAAAAGGGGAATGGTGGAAAGCTCTTGGGGTGTTTGCATGATAGGATCAGAAAATGATTGGACAAACGGAGAATACGCTTGTGCTGGAACTTGGATAGTTTTGATGGGGATGCGTGGATAGAGAGATGGTGGGATGGAGGTACTTTCTGGTAGATAGTGTGCAAATGTGCTTTGCTGATGTTGCGGTACAAGGGCATTGGTCGCTGGTGGGCTTTCTGGAGGATTTACAAATGCTTGGTTTGCCAAGGGGGATGAAGGGATGTTTGGATCTTCACATGGGTTACTGGCTTGGATGTGGGGATTGTAGGTCATCATGGCGTTGGTGAAAAGTTTGGGATCGGATGAGGTTGTTGGTGGATAAGGATTCATGCTTCTTCTTTTCCGAGATCTGGTCTCAACAGGCATGGAGATGCAAGTGCTAAATGTATGCAAGATGTTTGGCTAAAAGATGTTGATGGATGCAAAGTTGATGAACTTCTAAAGATGATGACTTCTAAGATGCAAATGCAAAGATAGGGATCAAGATGGCGATGATGGAAGCTGGATGGAACGGATATGGATCAAGACGGTGGAGGAAAGATAGGTTGTTGGTGGAAAGCTGGTGAAAGATTACTGAGCGGTCAACAAATGAGCTGCTATTTTTCCCAAATGGAGGATCAGAGATATGATGGGGTCAACCTAAGATAGACTGATGATCTTCGGTCAACAAGTTTCTTATCAATGCACTCCAATCTCTTGCTCAAGATGATGGCTATGCAAGGACAAGGTTTGATTTCTTTATGACAACACGTTGTGTCAAAAAAGAGGATGATGGTCTCTGATCTTGGATATAGGATAGGAACAACTCAAAAGGTAGAACACTAAGTGTTGGTGGATCTCTAGATTTGGAACAAAAGATGATGGATCTGCTGGAAAGATATGGAAAGCTGATGGGGGGAATGCTGGTGGAAAAGGTTTTGAAGGGTGAAGGGACAATGCTCTAGAAGGATGATGCAAGTGCAAATGACAAGGACTGATTCTAAAATGCTGGTAGGAGGATGAATGCAAATGCAACTAAGGTTTTGATTCATGATGCAAAGATGAAAGCTAGAATGAAACTAAGATGCAAGGGTGTTTGAGACAAGATTTCAAGATCTGAAGATGGAACAAGACATGAACAAGGATTTGGCTAATCTTCTGGCTCAAGGTTGACAAAGTGATGGTTAACTCGGAAATGGAAGGTGAACTGTTTGATGTGGGCGTTATGGGCAATGTTCTCAAGTCTGGCTTGGGATTTTTCCTCTACTTGGGTTGCTTGGATAATGGATTGATAGGTCTTGGTGTTCTTCTTGGCAACTTTTCGCTCTTGATAGGCTTGGGATTTGGGCAACTTCGCTTTAGGATGTATGCTCTTGCTGGGCATCACTTTGGAAAAGAGGCTTCTGATTTTGAGGCAAAGGTTTCCAATGGCAAAAGTTAAAGTCAAAGCAATCTCCGCAAGGGACAAAGCAACCCTGCGGGATACAAACAAAGACAACTGACTCTGACAAAGCTTTGAAAGTGTATGTTTCAACAAGTGTTTTCACGGAGTCTTTGACTATCAAGCACTTCAAACAGATCTACCTAAGGAAGGTGAGTATCAAAATCACTTGCCCACAGCTTGGTATCTCCCAGAAGGGAATACAAATGGTGAGTAATCTTGAGGCGACCCGGTAAACCCCTTGGAATCGGTCCTTGCACAAGGATTTTGATACTTTCGGATGTAGATAGGGTAGCCTCTATTTTATCAGGTTTTTAATAGTTCCGTGATGTCTCCATACCCGGTTTTGCTGATCATCCGTGACTCACTTAAGAGCCTTGCCAATAATGCTGGGGGAGAGGAATGTTTACCATCCCCAGACACGTGTTTGGCACGAACGCCCGGCGATTAGGAGATATAAGTGATTCTTTTGGACTTCACTTATTTGTATACCGGCCCGAGGGGATACCGGTTTGAGGTCGTTCTCCGAGGAGGAAGTGCTTCTCCTTGGACAGGCCTCGCTAAAAGTAGAACAGGTGAACTTGTCCAAGTTCAAATGTTCCACGTTGCTTACTCTAACAAGGATTATGCAAGAATTGAAAAACTCCTACATGCACATCAAGCAGATTTTATTCATTTTCCCAAATTTGATTAAGTGATGTTTGAACTTTGAAATGAAGACACTCGTGATTAGATTTTGATTTGTTCCTTTCTCCAAAAAGTAAATTGAGTGTTTGCAAGTTTTTTGACTTGGGCATTCAAGATTGAGTGTGCGTGTTGATTAAGAACTTTTTTTAAAAAGCTTTGTTTTGATCTTTAAGGCATTCAAGATTGTGTTTGCTTTTCAAATGGAAAATGACGCTTTAGGACCTAAGTTCTTCCTTTTAGCTTCATTCAAAATTTTGTTTTGACTCGTTTGAATGCAGATTTGATGTTATTTTTATGCCAAAAAGATATGATCATTCCTACTTTGCATGAATGCATTGTTAAAAATCCTTGATGTTGCAAGGATGCAAATGCCTTGATTAATTTTTTTGTTTTGTTTGTTAGAACAAATTTTGCAAATTTTAGTCCTTAATGCATTCAAGAATGATTTGGGGGTTCATTTTAAGCACTAAAATAAGGTGTGTATGATTTTGCTTCCTTATGGATTTTATTATTATTTTTGAAAAAAAATGGCCATGACCTCCTTGCTAGAAGAAGAAGAAGAAAGGAGACGGAATAGAAGAAGAATATAGACAAGAAGAGGAAGAAGAATATAGACAAGAAGAAGAAGAATGGATCTAAGTGCTACGTCCACCTATAAGCTTTGAAAAATCTGAAAATGGTCTAAAACTCATCAGAATGTTTGCAAAGAACCCGTGAAGTGGGTCCCACCGGGCGTGCCAGAATGTAGACTAGGATTTGAGCGTGCACCTAAACCTGTTTTGAAGGCCAAAGACAAACAAACATCATAGCATATTATCAAATCAAATTTAATAGTAAACAAACTAAAATCAAAGCCACCTCAGTTTAAGCCTAAAACGGATGCGCCCATGCACCGTTTGATATGCTTGGATATAAATGGATGTGGGTGTGCAAACTCAAGCACTTGGAGCATGCAAATAGGATGATTTGAGGATCAAGAAGACCCAAAATGACACAAAATAGGTATGAGGAACCTATTTTGCCTCAAAGGCCTCAAGAAAACACAAATATGCAAAGCTAAAAGATGAACTAAGATTGATTAAACAAGAAATGAATCTATGTTAATCCAATTAAGCTAATTTAAATGTGATTTAAGCTTGAAAATGATCTAAAATGATGAGTTTATGCTTATGCTAGAATGAAAATGGCATTATAACTTTGCTATTGAGTTTGAGAGTTGAAAGATGATTTGCCTTAGGAAGTGAGGGTATTTATAGGAAAAGGGAAGGGCTTGGTTAAAAAGGATGAGTCAGAGTTAGGGCTAAGGTTAGGGTTGAGTCAAGGACAAGTGTCCTGACAAGTGTCAAGGGAGGATTGAGTTGAAAGTTTGAGGGCATGTGCACAATTTGGTAAATGTGCCCAAGGCCAAGAGGTGGCAAGGAAGGGATAAGAAGGTCTTAAATGCATAATGAATGCATGTAAGAAAGATAAGGAAGGCTTAAATGCATCCTTAAATGCATTTGCAAGAGGTGGCCAAGAGGTGGCCATCTTTGTTGACTAAGGAGGATGACTAAGAGGAGGTTAGCATAAGTTTTGGTAAACCTTTTGCTAATGGAATGTGACAAGATTAGAAAGGGGATTAGGATTAGGATTAGGGGATTTTAGGATTAGGATGGGTGAAGAGGTTGGGTTGAGAAGTTTCTAGAAGAGTCTAGAATTCTCCTAGGTTTTATGGAATAAAAGTTTATTCATTCCAAAAGCTTAAGTTTGGGAAAATTTATTGAAATATTTTCAATAAATATGAAAATTAAATATTTAATCTTAATTAAATATTTTGAGTTGAGATTAGGGTTAGAAAAGATGGGATTAGCCTTTTAATCGAAATTAAGAAGGGATTAGAAGATTTTGGAAGAGGTTAGTGGTCTTAAGAAAATTGGCCAAGTTTTGGTCAAAAAATAAATTAATTATTTTTTTGGGGGATTTTTGGTCAATTTATTAATTAAAATAATTAATAAATAGGGGATTAATGTTTAAATAAGATTTAAACATTTTTGGGAGGGGTTTCTTAATTAAATATTTTTAATTAAGAAAAAGGGATTTAATGACATAAAAATAAATAAATAAATAAAATAATTAATTAATTAATAAATGATGATGTCATCAGGGATTTTTCAGAAAATAAAAATACTTTATTTTCTAAAAGATTTTTAGGTGTCTATAGCCATCATACTTTTCATATTTTTGGATCTCTGCCTTGGATGGGAAAGGTAGTATATAGAGATTTTTTTTGAAGTGGAAAGGACTAATTGATTCAAGTGAGTACTTGTTAGAGAGTTTCTCCTTATCCCTCTTTAGTTGGTAAATCTCATAATGTAGATCTTGAAGTTGTTTAGTAAGTGTCTTGAGAGGAGACTCTTCCTCTTCTTACAGTAAGGCATTGACATCAAAGTCTGGAGGAAGCTTCACACTCATAGAAGCAAGATGAAAGAAATAGTGATCTTTATCTTGACTCATGATGGCTTGCATCACTTTGTGAAAGTGCATGTCTTCTTGGCACTTTTGAATTTCTTCTTGCATGTGCTATTCATCCTCAAAGGAATTAGATTCATGCCTTTTGTGGGTACCTAACTCAAAGTTTAGCATGTTGATGTAATCAAATCTCTTAGTGTTAGCAAAGGGTACTGGCTAATAATCAAAAACTCAGTGTAAATATTCTTCTTGAAAAGATGGTCAAGTAGTGTCATAAATTACTTTTCCTAGGGGATCAGTTGTAGCCTTATAGGAATGACTACAAGTTCTGACTGGCATGGAAGATGAGGTTAACGAACTGATAAAAATAAGGTAACTTAATCTTTTATTAATAGATTGAGGTAATGATAGAGTTGTACCAAGAATAAGCAATTGATAGTAAAAGTGGTTGAAACAAGGTGCAAGGTACATAGATTGAGGCTTGAATTCATGCTGAGTGGCACTTGTGACCAAGTTGATATAGCTATTTGAACTAAGTACAAGGTACTGAGAATGAGGGATGAATGTTTGTTGGGTAGAAATTATGATAAAGTTTTATCAAAGTGTGATTTTTAGATAAAGCACTTGAGACGAGGCTAGAGCCCTTCCAAGATCTTAAAGAAAAAGAAAAGAGATACCAAATCACTAACAAAAGGTCAACCAATTAGGGATAGCAGTTTGCAGATAGATAATTGTTGATCAAAATAACAAAAAGAGACAAGAGGACACCTAGGCAATCAAGATCTGAGAATCTAGGAGTAGGCTATGATAGTTAGTCAGACATAGGATCACAAGACAAGATGTAAGAAAATGAGAAATTTATCACTATTTTCAAGAGTTTTGATCAACCTGAACATGTTTGGCTTCGAATCCATAATGAGTCTTAGCATCCCTAAATCAAGTTTAAGTATTTATAAGAAAGCAATAGCGTGATCAAAGAATAGTCTCCAAACAGTCCACCAAAGGACAAAGAAACTTTGGGGACACAAGAAATTATGAAGTCTAGCAAGGTATAGCAATGTGCCAAATGTATCAAGTGTATTTTCACAATAATCTTCATGGGTCTTTATCACACTAAAGCACGTAAAGCACACTCTACCTAAGGTTAAAAAGGGAATTTTTTCAACCTTTTCCCATAAATTTATGCTCATAGCCCCACAATTAAGTGTTTAAATGGCATTTCCTAGGACTATGCAAGTTATGGATCAATTGGAAGAGATCAATGCTCATAGCACATGTCTTTCCACATAACCGCATTCAAGCTTTATCATTGAATGGAGCACATATGGTGAGAAATCTTGGGGTGATCTAGGTAAGTCCACTTGGATCAATCCTTTCAGAAAGGAAGTCACATAGCTAAAATGGTTTGCCTCTAAACCCTAAGGTTTTTAGTAAGGGTCTTCATTCATGACTATCCCTTATAGTTCGACAACTCAAATTGAGGCCTATATCCCTAAAAGCACCCAAAATGTATAGTATTACAAGCAAGATTGAGACCTCTCATTCATATATAAGTTGGATGCACTCCCCTTATAGTCTTTTAGACAATATTGAGACTAAGATGGCCCTACAAGTCCCTATATGAGTGTAGGCTTTCTTAGCAAGATTGAGGTAACTAGGCCCTACACATGAAGAGGCATTGAAAGTAGATAATATCCAAGTATTCCCTCTCTTTGGATTGAAGGAATATTTTTATTATAGTGGGATGGATTAGTTGTGTCTGCTTGTTTCCCACTTGGTTCATTCTCCAAAAATTGATGTCTTGGTAGGCCCTCTAAAGGTAAATGCAAGTAAGAATAGATAGCTGATGGAGGTCAATATTTCTAATTTTCCACAAGGAAAAAAGCATACTCTCCTACTCCATACTTTCTCCCAAACACATCAAACACATGTTCATTTACCCAAGATTCCTTTTACAAGTAACAAATCAAGTAGGTCAAGTTTTTTGATTTATCCTCTAGGAGGTGAAGAGCATACTCTCCTCAACTAATCACAAGAAAAGAAACCTTGTAATTAGAACTAGGTGCCTAGAAAACCAAATATATGAAAGCACAATGTTTAATTGTATCTCCAAGGCAACCTGCAACACAAATAACTTTAGTAGTCTCCAAAATATGTCTTCAAAAAGGGTCCTACATCCAAAAAATCCTCATTAAGGTCAATGTTTCCTTTTATCTATGGTCATAATACTTCACCCACAAAGCATTAGTAGTCTTGAAATAAGCAAGTGTTGATGTCTTTGAAAAATGATTTCTCTATCAAATACCATGCAAAAACCTGTTAAAACTTACAAAACAGAAGTTCAAAGCCAAGACAAAGCTAAATCAAGCATCAAAATCCAAAAATTTCAATTGCAGGACTCTCAAAAATTCTCATTGTTTTTTATACAATGAAACATAGTCCCTCACCATATTTTCATACGATAAAAACCATAAAGCCAAGCAATAAAATCTAGGGAAATTATATTGTGCAATGAAAACCAACACTACATATGATGAAACACCCTACACCATATTATCGTATGATAATTCTCAATGTCACATGTGATGAAATCAAGTATTGTATGATAATTTGGGTCACTGGGTATGATATTCGTCACAATTTTAGAAAATAAATAAAAATAACTTGCAAGAAAAGGGGCAATTTTTTGATTCAAGCCCCATGGTGATGTGTTCTTAAAATATTGGTAATCAAATTAGAATGCAATCAATACTCAATAAACTATTAAATCAAATATTTATCTATAGGAGGCCATATCAAGTGAACTAACTAAATTCCCAAAAGTGGCTTATTGCTTCCTAGTTGAAGCGGGTTTAATCCTTCTTTGAATGTTCATGAGATTGGCATGAAGGATTAGTGACTTGACTTCTCTATAATAGAATATTCAAAAACAACCTAGAAATGAACTAGAATGTGAGGTTAAAAAAGCTAAAATGAGAGATTTAAGCTACAATGGATGTAAACAACTAGCATTCTAGAATGAGAATGCAAGAAGCTATGCTACGATTAACAATGCAAGAAAGAAAACTCGATTCAACAATGCAAGCTATGCTATGAGAAACAAAGAAATAGGAATTAAAAATAGAAAGATTAATCTATAATTAAATATTACCATATGGAACCCTTGATCCAAGAAAGAGCTTCTTTTTAAAGGAATCGCCCCAAGAATGAAGGTTGGAGATTAAGAGGCAAAAGATGTTAGGTAGAGATGATTGGTGAGAAGAGATCAATCCATGTGAGAGGATTCAAAAATTTTGATTGGTCAATCTTGATGTGAGAATAAGATAAAATAACAAATCCCCTTTTAGTTGTCAAGTAAACAAATTAAGTTTGCACAAAGTTCTCTTTTTAATAAAAATGCAAGGACTTTATATTAAAAGTAAGTTTTGATAATTAAATGATTTTTTCAAGTTTAGAAATGATTTAGGCTTAGAAATAATTTAATTATGTAGGGGGATTAATTAGGGTTACATAATTACATTTAGTAATTCTTCCTTTGAGATTTAGAATTTATTTTAAGACAATTTTGATCAAAATTAGGGGCTTAGGTTCTACTAGAAAAATTTTAGTTGATTACAGTCATCCACAATTTTTTTCTATCTATTCAATCTCCTCCCACCGCTCAACATATTCTCTTAGTTCTTCGATGGATTCACTTGTTCTTCTAGAACTTGCAAGACTTGATCCTGCATCTATCTCTCTATGTGTACAATTGCCTTGAATATTGTCTCTACCTTTGGTAAGGCCTCCTTAATCTTTATGGTCTCAAATTTTGTTAGCTTGGACACTACCATCTCTCTTGTGAAGTTCTTTATCAATGAAATGATCTCTTTTACAACATGCACTTTATTTTTATAAGATGGTGTCAAAGATCTCAGTATCTTTGCAATGACTTCTTCAGTATAGTTTCCTCTATTGTTCATGATTCCTGCCACACATTCAGTAACCCTCTAAAAAAGAATCCTCATTGTCTCATCTTCTTTCATCTAAAGTGATTCCATCCTCACTCTCCAATTATACAGTTTGGCTCCTTTAGTATATGTATCTCCTTCATAAAATGCTATGAATGTTTCCCATATATCATGTGCTCTACCTAGATTTATGATCTCAGTGAATTCACCTTCTGATAATGCACTTATCAATGCTTCTCTAGCTATCATGTTGTATTGAAATAGTTTATTTTCTTCTTCAGTTGTCTTAGGGTCTTCCAACTCATCTTCATCCTTGAGTGTGAAATCTTTCTTAATTATTATCCATTAATCCAATCCCAAACAAAACAAATGTGTCTTCATCTTGTCCTTCCATACATCAAACTTGGGACTCTCTTTCTTGAAGTAAGACATCTTGGATCTTTTTCCTCAAGTAGTCAAGCTTTTTCTCTAAGGACCAAAAACTCTGATACCATTTGCTAGAATAACAATGTCTCAATAAAATGTGATGGGGGTGAATCAGTTGATGCCAAACTTATTAATCTTAATTCTAATTATAACCTTATGCTCAATTAAATGCAAGGAAACCATAACACATAAGAACATAATAACACCAGTATTTTTTTTAGGAAAACCTTGTTAAGGGAAAAAAACTCTGGTGAGAATTATGACCACAAATTAGTACTATGAATATAGTAACCCGATTAAGAGTTCTAGTCCTATTAGGAGCTGGTTATAATAATAGTGCAGTCCCTATTAAAGGATAGACCCTGTTAGGAGTCAAAACCCTATTAAAGTTATTACAACTATTGGATTGGAAAGAAAGGGTACTGAGAGGGGAGGGGTGAATCAGTGCCCACAAAAACTTTCTATTCATAAACCTTCAAACCTTAAATAGAAAATAGTAGTAACCTTCAAATATACTTGTATCCATTGCATGTATCATTCATTCATTTAACTTGTAAAAGTAAATAACATGAAATCAACAATATAATCAACACATAACACAAGTATTTTGGTAACACAAAAACCCTTGTTAGAAGGTAAAAACTGCGGTGGGGATGACATCCATAAATTCTTTACTACTGCAAATAGAAAAGGTTTGCCTATTAGGGCTACAAGTGTTCATCACTTATGTGATCTTACCCTATTAGGAGTAACAGATTAGATCAGCTAGATCTACCTAGTGATAGGATTTTAGCAACACTACTTGAGTGTGCACTCAGTTAAGAGATTTACAAAAGACTGTTAGGTCTACTCTGTTAAGAGATTTTACCAAAACTCGGTTACAATTATTATAGAATAATAGGTAACTATCTTCTAATGACAACTCAACTTGTTTGATATAGATCAATAAAGTACAGACTAGATATCACCTTGAAATGTGAAAATCTCTTCTCTGAACTACTCAGTTAGCCTACTCTGATTATGGTCAATATGATTTCCTCTAAATATTGTTCTGCTCTGTCAACTAATAATCTTGAAGTTCGGCTAGAGCTTCAAGTGCTTCTTCATTCATACATTAGTTACATCAAAATGATGCAAAAATACAATTATATAGCATACTGCTTTATGTCGCTTATACAATTAGGTTTCAATATCTTAGACAAAACCCTAAGATCAACGATGTATAAAAATAACCTAGATCGATTCAATTACATAAGATCTTCATCGCATTTAATGAATATCTCAACAATAAATTATCCTTGATCTTGGTAAAAAAAAAATTGATGCTATTGTAACCGTTTGCATAGATGAATGTGCCATTTCTGATTCCTATGCTATTTCTTGTGATCCTCAATAAATGCTATAAGTACTACTCAGTAATTACACTGATGCTTGGTGTTTACTACCTTGGTGTTTATTGCCACTTGGTATCGGTGTCTGATGCTCAGTAATATTGTTCTATGCTCAGTGTAAAGACTTAACTAACTGGCTTGTAATGATTTCTTTTACCGACTAGGTTGCTATAAATAACTGACTGATATCCTTGATACTAATGACAACCATTAATGCTCAAATAGAGATAACAATCTCCCCCTTTGGCATTAGTATAAAAATCTTAATGTATACAAACCTTATGTCTCAAAAGTTATATCTCCGCCATATACATATATACTTAACAAAAAATTTCTATATGCTCCCCCTTGGTGCATGCTCCTAGTAATGTGTAGTATACTTAGCATCTGTTTACATATTTGGCATATACATTATTATCCCCCTTTTTTATATTAATGTCAAATACAAAAATGTATACTTACAGCTTATCAAAAATGTGCTGATGGGTTTTCTTCAGTGATTCCAAGAGTTTTTCCCATTCCTCTTTCAATTTGGTGAGAGAAATGTGCTCAAGACCGACTAGTGCAAGCATGTCAAAGATGTTCTCCAACACATAAATCTTTGGTGTTGCAAAAAGTACCTTTTCTTTGACAATATGTTTCTCAAAAAAATTTAGGTAGGGTAGGAGCTCAGTTTTTAATTTAGTGACCTGATCATTAATCCTATCTTCTTGGTTCCTAAGATCCTCTATCAACCGCATGAGTTTGTGAACTCTGAGTATATACTTTGCAAAAGCTTGTGGCTCGGTTGTAGCTGCATGTGCACTGGCCTTGATTTCATTTTCTAGCTCTTTGATCTTTTCACTTATCTTAGCAATGAATGGTTCCATAGTGCATAACTTCAGTAAGAATTGACAAATTAACTAAATGATGGATTTGATCTCAGTAATTACCTCAACTAATTTAACTTTGTTGATTGCCACTTCTTGGTTGATTTTTTTTGCAAGTTTATTTTGAATATTTGACTCTTCCCTTTCCTCAATTCTTTTATCAATATCAACATCTAGGGCATTGATTCCTTTAGCAAGAGTAGCATTTTGATCCATAATCAGAATATCCTCATCTACATGTACCTCAGGTACAACCTATTGTAAGATATCTCTTACATTTTCTAATATTTCCTTGCTCTTACTCTCTTGTCTCAATTTCTCTTCCACTTCTTTCATTGTGCATAACTCCCCATATTTTCTTAGTTCTTTAGGGCTAAGGGTCCTTGGGTCACATTCGGGTATCACAATAACTTCATCTAATGTGACTAGCCCTTTTCCTTTCTTTTTCTTTTTCTTCTTCTCCAGTTCTTGTGGTGAATTATTTGAAATTAGAACAATGGCTTTTTCTTCTACCCTCAGAGTGTTCTACCCAGTTGGCACATTGTCTTCCTTGTTTTTCTCCTCGGTAACTTGTGTGTCAGTTGACTGAGATGGAGACTGAGTTGCTTTGGGCTCTTCTTGTGTCTTTGTTTATGTTCTAGTAGCCTCTTTTTCTTTAGGTTTGTTTGTCTCTCTAGGTGTTTTAGTGCTTTGTTTGCCTATTGTATCTTGTGGTTTCTCGGGGTATAACCCATTGGTTTGTTCCTTTGATAAAATTTCAAATGCTTCTACAAGTATAGGAAGCTCACCCAGTATTGACATGAATGCACACTCAGTATCTTTTTCTTCATCCTATGTATTATCTTGTGCAATGTTCATATCCTCATCATCATTGTTGTCATCAGGATCACCATTTGTGATGTCCTTAATGAGTACATCATTATCATTTTTCTCCTTTACCTGGATCTTTGCTAGATCTGGTGCATCCTGTGAACTATCCTTAATTTCTTGTGAAAGTGTTGTATCAATTACCTCAATAAATGATACCTCTGACTCTTTAGTCTTCTTTGCACATTATATTCAATGAATATACCTTTAACTTTGGAATTCTTTATCTTTTTAGATAAATTCTGAAATGCAATTTTCTCATTCTACTCTCTAATTGCTAAAATCAAAGTCTAGATGAGTTGAGAAGACTCATCAAGTTCTGATAGATTCTCATCCAATACTAGCATAGCTCAACCTTTTATTTTGAATCTCTTCACATAGGTATCCATTAGCTCTTTAATTTCATCAAGAGATATGTTCGGTGCTACCGATACTAGAATTTGTTCTCTCCTTTTTCTCTCAGTTTCCAAGGCATAAGACCACTTTTGATTTATTCTCTCCTCTAATGCCTTGGGTAGTGATTGTTGAAACTCTAATGGAGCTGATTTGAAGTGAATCATCATCTGGATGATCACTTCCTCAATTTTGTTTTGATCTTCATTTGACATACTATCAAATCTGTTAAGTTTTAGATTAGAGAGATCTCCATGCTCAATTATGTCTACAACAACCTCATCAATTGGTCTTTCTTTGTTGTTGACCACCTTGAATTGACTTTTTTCATTTTCATTTTCATCTTCCTCGAGATCTTCTTTACTTCTTATTAACCTTCTTCTTTTCTTCGATGCCTCTGCTACAACCTTGCATCCTCTCTTTGCATATATTTTTGTTGATGTAGCTACCTTCAATTTTAGTATCTTCTCAGCTCCCTTCATCTATGGTGGTGAAGCTATAGTTGATGCCCTTGTGCATGCACGTTTTTCACTAGAAACTACTTCTTCTTTGGAACTGGTGTGGGAGAAACTAGTGTGGAGTCTTTGTCATTGTCAGACTTGGTTTCTTCACTATCATGTGCTTTGTCAATTAGTAGTAACTGACCTTCGGTTGGGGGTTCAACCGGTGACTCCGCAGATGAGTTAGATACATCTCCAAAATTCTTAGTTAATTCTTTCTTCATTTTCTTTTCTTTCATGGTGATTTGACCAATGATAAGTCCTATTTTTATTCTTGATTTTGATTCTTCAATGGTTCTAAACATTTCAGCTTTCTTGTCTTTTGGTAATGCCAGTAGTTCCTTGATTGATTTCAAACCAAAATCATGATCCATTTCATAGCCCATAGGTGCTAGCCATTTTATCCTCGGTTCAATAGCTTTAATCATTGTTTACTAGAAAACAAATGTCCATCTCATATTTCTTGACCAATGAATTCAGAATCCTACTTCTTAGATTCATCTTTACTTTAAAATCCTCAAAATAACTATCCATAACATCTTCAGCATTATCTCTTAGACTTTTCATAATATCAAAGAGTTGTGATGTGATTGGTTTATCATCTATCCAATCTATGTGACCAAAAGAGGGAAATAATTTTTTGAGATAGAAAATAAACATACTAATAGTGAACCTAAATTATAGGTTTGTACTCTAAAAAGTTCACTTCTCTAAGTCATTATATCCAAGGGAATCCATGAGAGGGAAACCTTGAGAAAGTGACCTAGAGCTCCCTACGCATGGAATGCAAGGGTATTTTAAGTTTTCTCTCAGCTAGAGCTATTAAGCCTATAACCTTGCTAGTAAACCATGCAATGGGAGATTCAATGAAGAAAAGGGCAAGAATGCCAATATCCACAAGAAATCTAAATGAGAATGCAATGCAATACTATGCTAGAATGAAGATGCAAGCTAAGCTATAAAAATGAAAAATAGAAGTATTACAAATCCTTGCTAATTAAACTATGTGAGCTAATCTATAGCATGAAGGAAACTAGATTAAAAATGCAATAATAATGAAACTAAGCTATGATGCAAAAATAAAAATGAAATGATGATGCAATATTTCAATATGAGAGATCTAAGAATACCATAGCTCCAAAATGCCAAGATTGAGAAGCTCCAAGATTCCAAGATCTAAGATGCCAAGACTCCAAGAGAATGATAATGCAAGAGATGAATTATGCAAAAGATAAATCATGCAAAAGATGGATCTTGCAAAAGATGGATGATTAAGAATGAGGTGAGAGTCTCCTTTTAAAGGATTTTAGAAATGAACGAATGGTCCAGATTAAGAGGCAAAAAAGAATTATCAAAGCTGGAGATTAAATCTTGGTTGATCCATGTGCTCAAGATTCTCAAGAGGCAAAATCAATGGACATGATTAAGAGGCATAAAAGATATGTGGAAGAGATTAAGAGGCAAAAAGAGATTCCACTCAACTTGAAAAGTGTGCATTCAATGTGTAGACAAAAAGTCTTTTTATTTTTATTTTTATTTTATTATTTATTTATTATTTTTAGAAAAGTGGTTTCCATTAAAAAGATTTTTTATTTATTTAATTAAAAGAGATTTTTAATTAATTAAAAGGGAGCATGTTCTCTTAATTAAATAAGATTTTTATTTTTTTATTTTTTTCTCTTTTTATAAAATAAGAATAGTGTTTTATTTGTGCAACTTAGGATAAGAGGAAAAGTGGGGGCTTTTTATTTAATAAAAGGGAAGGGAATTCCTTTTAAATAAATAAAAACTTAGGATAAGATGGTTAGCCCATAGAAAATAATCGAATAAATGATAGAACCAAGATTTGATCTAGAATAAGCAATTTATGATTTAGCAAAAGGGGCTAATAGTCTAGATGACCATTTTTAGGTGATTACAACAGGTATTTAACTTTTGTGACCTGATGGTTTTCATTTTTTCTTCAACCTATCTCAGTAATAGCTTGGAAAGGTCTATTTGATGTCCCTTCTTTATCATTTTATGAGCCATATCAACTGCACTATGTGGTACACTATTTACTCTACTTGACTAAAAAATCTTGTACTCAATTACATGTACCGCAAACTTAACTCTGGATCCACAATGGATGCAATCTTTAGTGCTCTACCATCCCATGTTGCACCAGTATTTTTCTCAACATCAACTCATGATGAACTTCTGAATGCTTTGGTCTTATTGGTAGTAGGGTAACCAGTAACCCTGCTAATCATTCTATGTGTTACTTGGATTGGCCTATCTAACCAGAATGTGCCTTCATGATAATGGCTTAACAAAACCCTAATCCATTCATTCTTAAAATTTCTCAAGAAATTTAGGACATTGGTGAGTCCAAGTGTTTCAACCAATTTATGCTCTGGTTTCATTTTTATTTGTTTATCACAAAGTGCCTGATATGCAATGCACATGTTGAAATCTCCTATTTCACCAATTTTATAGTGAATGTATGATCATGTGTCTTTAGTTAACAAAACCCTAGGTGGGATGCTTGAAAAAGCACCCACTGAATCTATTTTTGATGCAACTTTCAGGTGTAACTTATAATGAGGCTCCTTGTAGCTTGCTAACATAATTATATTAACTTCCTCTTCCACAACTTTAGAAGAACTCGTAGTAGATGCCATTTCAACAAACTAAGTTTTTGGTAAGTGTGAAGAATATGCTCGATGGGGTTTCAACTTACTTGGAATATGTCAATTAAGAATGTACTCAGTTCGATCTACAATAGCTTGAATGACCTTGGAAGATTCTTTGCTCAAACACACTCTATGAAATTTTAGCTCTTCAAAATTGCAATGTGAAAAATGAACTCTTACTTCCGTGTATTTATAGAATTTTCATATTCCCATTCAAAACTTTATGCAATAAATGCGTAACCTACTTTTCAATTTGTGACAACTGTTAGCTCAGTGACAACTAAAAACTTTCATTATCTCGGTTAACACATGATCTCTTTTCTTGGTTGATACTGATACTCGGTTAACCTTGAATAGTGATTACCAATGGGTAACCAATGCTCAGTCTATCTTTTACTGATTGTATAACTTTCTTAGCTCAAAACATATAAACCACAATGCATCTTTATTTATTCAAATTTGGTATGTGCTCATCATTTATAAGGAACTATATGTAAAATATGATCATTTGAAATGTCAATCCCATACATACCTATATCACCTTAGGTTGAGGTACCGATGTCACCTAATCTAGTGGATGAGGTTTCACCGACAGCATTACTTGACTCAACATTCTCATTAGATGCTTTTCTCCACATAGTGTTCCTGATTCTCATGATATCTACAATAGTGTTTCCACTCTAAAATACATGACCTTCTTCTGGTGCTTGATCTTTGTAGTCCTTTCTTAAATGACTGACTTTATGACAATGCAAACATGCCATTCCAGTGCTTGTCCAGCTTCGTGATTGTCTAGCCCATCTTTTCCTGTTATAGTTTGCTGCAATGTGCCCATATCTACCACATGCAATATAGTTAGCCCATGTGTTATAATCCCAAACATAAGAGTTACCTTGTCTCTTTGGTTGATAAGGCTTGTGTTGTGTCTTATGCTTAGGAGTCCATACTTATTTCATCTTAGCCTTACACTCTCGTGCAATGTGTCCATGTTCATTGCAAGTATAGCATAGTTTGTCCATAGTAGGATTGTTAGCATTCTTATTCAGTTTAGTTCTACACTCATAAGCTTGGAGGCCAAACTTTCCACAATAATAAAAATGTCCATTAAACTTAGGAGTAATATGAGGTTTACATTGTTCTTTGCTTCTACAAACATTAGAAGTATGTCCTAGTTTTCCATAGTGATAACATGACAAAGTTTTTGGCCTTTAAATTTGATTGTTGTAGACTTTTTCAGCTTGTTGTGATGATTCTCCTTTTCCTATATAGCCTAATCCAGCTTTGCTTCCATATCTTCTTTGATTAACTAGAAAGTCATCAATCCATTTGGAACTTTCCTCAACCAATTTCTTCATTTCATTGTGCTACTGTTGAGTTTTTATTTCATTTCTTAATCTCTCAATTTCTTCCCTAAGTATTGCTACATCTTCAAGTCTCCTTGATATTTCACCATTTACTTGGTTGACTTCTTGATTCACAATCATCATCTGATTAGAAATTTCAAAATGGTGCTCAGTGAGTATATGTATCTCACTCTCTTTTTCTTGAAGCTGTTCAATTATCTATCTTCGGTCTTCAATAGCTAGATTTCTTTCTTGCTAAGCATGTCTATCATTGTTCATTACTTCTACCATTCTCACCATCTATGATTCTTGATTGATTTATAGTGCTTTCACTTGTTTGGTTAAATGCAGATTCTTTTTAGACAAATTAGAGATCATACTTTTTGATCCATCAGAAATACTCCCTGAACTAGATCCATTGTGATCAAATAAATGATTGATCTCTTCTTCTCGATAACCAATCTCATTTTGTAGAATAGCTAGGTTCTTCCTTTCAACCAGTAGTTTTTTCAGTGCATCCTTAACTTTCTTATACTGTTCAACAAAAATCTAATTCTCTATTGTTTTATCTAACTTATACCTCTCCATGACTAGATCTTTACCCTTCAGTGGTTAAACTATCCAATAAGAGAACTATGCTCTGATACCAATTGTTGGATTGGAGAGATAGGGTATTGAGAGGGGAGGGGTGAATCAGTGCCCACAAAAACTTTCTATTCATAAACCTTCAAACCTTAAACAACAAATAGTAGTAACCTTCAAATATAACTTGTATCCATTGCATGTATCATTCATTCCTTTTAACTTGTAAAAGTAAATAACATGAAATCAACAATATAATCAACAAATAACACAAGTATTTTGGTAATGCATAAACCCTTGTTAGAAGGTAAAAATTTTGGTGGGGATGACACCCACAAATTCTTCATTACTATAGATAGAAAAGGTTTGCCTGTTAGGGCTACAAGTGTTGATCACTTCTAGTGATCTTACCCTATTAGGAGTAACATATTAGATCAGCTAGATCTACCTAGTGAGAGGATTTTAGCAACACTACTTGAGTGTGCACTCAGTTAAGAGATTTACAAAAGAATGTTAGGTATACTCTATTAAGAGATTTTAACAAAACTCTATTACAATTATTAGAGAATAACAGGTAACTATCTGCTAATGACAACTCAACTTGTCTGATACAAATAAATAAAGTACTAACTAGATATCACCTTGAAATGTGAAAATCTCTGCTCTAAACTACTTGGTTATCCTACTCTGATTCTTCTCAATCTGATTTCCTCTAAATATTGTTATGCTCTATCAATTGATAATCTTGAAGTTTGGCTAGTGCTTCAAGTGCTTCTTCGTTCATACATTAGTTACATCAAAATGATGCAAAAATACAATTATATAGCATACTACTTTATGCCACTTATACAATTAGGTTTCAATATCTTAGACAAAACCATAAGATCAACGGTGTACAAAAATAAACTAGATCAAATCAATTACATAAGATCTTCATTGCATTTAATGAATATATCAACAATAAATTATCCTCGATCTTGGCAAAATGTTTTCTGATTCTATTGTAACCATTTACATAGATGGATGTGCCATTTATGATTCCTATGTCATTTCTTGTGATCCTTGGTAAACACTATAAGTACTACTCGGTAATTACACTAATGCTCTGTGTTTACTACCACTCGGTATTGGTGTCTAATGCTCAGTAAAACTATTCAATGCTCGGTGTAAAGACTTAACCGACTAGCTTGTAATGCTTTCTTTTACTAACTAGGTTGATATAAGTAACCAACTAATATCCTTGATAATAATGACAACCATTAATTCTCAAATAGAGATAACAACAACTATTCACTGACCAAAATACAAGAGAAGGTTACATTCACCTTCAAGACTCAATGTCCTAAATCTAAATAAATATCATCGTGAATACCTAAACTAGTTTCTAGTACATAAACTGCCAAAATAGTTCCAACCTTGTGCCTTAATGCAAAATCCTTTGATCTACATCACAAGTCCTCTCAGCCCAAAATCTCACACAATAATCCACATGCTTTGAATATCCCAATAGCTACAAGGAAAGACTTCCTTATATACAAGTTGCAAACATAATTCCTACGTTGGCCATTATAGGACCTCTCCTATAAAAAAAAATTATTACATAGACCCATGTGAGATACACACAACATCCTTAAAAATATTATAGTAATTACAAATCATGAAATAGTCAGCCACAAGATTAATCCATACTTAATTATTCAAGTACATGCTACCACTCATGGGTCATCTTCCAAATAAACCTTTGTTGGAATACACGTCTGTGTCTACTTTGATTTGTACTCTGTTCATTGTATACACTATTTTGTTCACTACTTCTCTCTAGAATACCTTCACCAACATTCTCAAACAACATAGCTCTTGCTACTTCAATCACTGATTTGTTCCATCTTCCTGCAATACCATTTTGTTTAGGTGTTCTAGGGGCTGAATACTGTCTTTTAATGCCATTTTCTTCACAAAAGTTGTTAAACTCTCTAGAAGTAAATTCTCCACTTCTAACAGATCTTAAACATTTAATCTTCATTCCAGATTCATTCTCAACTTTATTCTTAACAATCTTAAACTTATCAAATGCTTCATATTTTTCTTTAAGAAATGCAATCCACATCATTCTTGTAAAATCATCAACAAGAATCATAAAATATCTTTCTCCATAGAATCCTCTAGTTTTGGTAGGTCTGCTCAAGTCTGTATGAACAATCTCTAGCTTCTTTGTAGATGTAAACTTCTTACTAGGAAAAGAACTTCTCTTCTGTTTAGCCATTACACATTCTTTGCAAATCATGTTAGTAGGCTTCAGAATTCTAGGTAAATCTCTTACTGCAAGTGTAGTACTTACTTTCACAATGTTATCAAAGTTTATATGAAAAAACCTTCTATGCCACAACCAACTATCATCAATCTTTGTAATCAAACATGTCATCTGAGTAGGATTCAATTGAAATACATTACCTCTGGTTCTAGATCCAACTCCAATCATATTTCCATCTTTATCCTTTATCACACAAGTTTTCTCAGTAAACCAAACTTGATATCCCTTATCAACTAACTATCCAATACTCAAAAGATTATGTTTCAATCCATCCACAATATAAACATCATCAGTATTAGTCTTTCCATCAAGAGTAATAGATCCTATACCTTTAATCAAACAAGGTGCATTGTTTCCAACTCTAACAACTCCACAATCATATTCATTCAACTTTATGAGCTTTTTCATGTCTCCAATCATATGATGTGAACAACAACTATCTATAATCCAATCACCTTTCTTTTCAACTTGAGAAACTAAGGCTTTTTCTTCCTTAACATCGGATTCAAGATTTTCTTCTTTAATTGCTACAAATCCTATATCATTATTTTTAGTATCACTTTCACTTAAAGTTCTTTCTATACTAGCTTCAAGATCTTCATCATTAGCATAATAACATTCTTTAGATCTTTTAGGTTTGAAATTACTTCTGTACTTTTTAGCTCTCTTAGGACATTTAGATGCAAAATGACCATATTCTTGACAAGTCCCACATTTAAATATTTTCTTATCGTCTAGTTCTCTTTTCACAAGCAAGGCAATACCTTCTTCAATCTTCTTGTCTTCTTCATTTCTAGATCTGTTGCTGCCAGCATAATATCCGCTCACACTGATGCTTCTTGACAAAGTAGGGTGAACACTAATAGCACTGAATGTTGTCTCCATTCTAGGTAAGTCTCTTGATAATCTCAGGTTCATTTCTGCTGCTTCCAATCTTCCAAGAAGAGTCTCTCTTGTAAATTTTGTTGTACAAGGTATCACTTGTTCAATCATCTATGTTGTCTACTTAAATACAGGAGTCAATGTCCTTAGAATTTTCCATATCACTTCTTTCTCTATCTTTGTTCCTCCAAGAGATTTTATACCTGAAATGATCTCTGACATTCTACCAATATAACTTCTAATAGATTCATCTTCCAACATTCTTATATCTTCAAATACACATGTCCAATTATGTAATCTAACTCTTTTTACATGTTCATCACCTTCAAAAGTAGAATGTAAAGCATTCCAAATTTCATGAGATTTTTTCAAATATTTTACCTGACTGTACTCATTCTCTGGTAGTGCTGTCAAAAGTGCTTCTCTTGCAAGTATGTTACACATGAATAGATCTCGCTCTTTCACAGTACATGTTTCAATATTGTCCTCTTCAATGATAGATTATTCTTTGTAATCAACCAATAACCTGGTCCTAAACATAATAGGTGTGTCTTCATCTTTTCTTTCCAGCTATCAAAATTTACTCCATCAAACTTAGGGCTTTCTTTCCTGAAATTTTCCATGGATCTCCTTAAGCTGTTAGACTTCTTTTTCAAGAACTTGTTGCTCTTATACCAATTGTTAGAAAGTAAAGTCCACCAAGATAACTGAAAGGGGGGGGGGGGGTTCAATCAATTATCAGATAATTATAACTTTTATCATCTTCAATAACATTAAACCATATAAGAAATATAATTACCAACCATAGAAAGATATTCATACACAATAACACAATGACACAAGATATGTTGACTAGGGAACCTCTTGATCAAAGAGTAAACCCTAGTGGGAATGATGCCCACAAAAGATGCACTAATATGAATATTCCTTGTGAGAGGATGGACTCTGTTAGGAGTCTTATGAAATACATTCAATACATATGAATTCATGTTAGGAGATTTTGAATCCCTGTTAAAATATTCTAACCCAGTTAATAGTTATAGAAGACAGCAGGACCCACTACCCAAATAGCTTCAGGGTAAGATCACTGAACACACTATCCAAATAATCTTTGCATTACTCAATAGAATAATATGTTACCTCTTCTCTGACTATGCCAAACCACACTCACTGTTACATTAGATCTCAATTTCAGATCTCTGTACTTCACCTATCTTCCTTCATAGTTTCGCTCACATACTTAGCTCTTTTCTTCACTTCATGCATACCGCATCACATATCATCACTTCTACTACATTCCTATTACATGTTACTAAATAATTCACACTACAATAAGGAAATACATTCCTTCCTTTATACCACACTCAAATAATTACAAATGAGTCAGCATACAATTACAAAATAAAAGTTTCCACATGCTACACCAAAATTACATAAAACTGTCAGCTTCCAAATACAATAAATCTTCACTCGTGCATCCTCAAAGTCTACACTATCATCCACATCACTATCAATGTGTCTCCAACTTCCCTTTAACTATGAAAAACCATATTCCATCCCAATTAGGAGATATCATCTGATTTCCATAAACCGCTACTTAGAAACAGTTCCTAAACACTACTTCTACCAAAATGATCATAACTTCCATGAATCAATGCATTACTATCTACGCTCTTAACCATAGACATATGACATATCAAAGAGTATAACCTCAACATCGCATAGATCCAACTACAATAACTCACATGCGCTAATCCAAACTCTATCTGCTTCTCTGCAAGTCTTTGGTAAATCACTGTGTTGACATCAATGACAATCATAGTCATGAATGTAACAACAACTACTACTACAGAATGGCTGCCAAACACTTTAGCATTCATTCCTAACAATCTCCCCCATTGGCATTGATGGAAACATAGATGAAAAACATCTAATGTTCCAAAAATCCAATATTGCAACACTGCTTCTTCAAATCCTCTTCATCAATCAAATATTGCTTCATTATCCTATTCATTTCTCTCCAACAAATGTCTCATATTGTTTTTCATGCATACTTCTCCCCCATTGACATCAATGACAAAAATTCCATCACTAAGTCAACAACAACTCAATGTCAAAAGACACTTTTTAGAAAAAACATTTACTAGAGTCCTCATGACTCAGCTCAGATACACATACTCCCCCATAAAGGAAGTACCAACATCCAGTCCAGAAGAAAAATAAGGCTCATATACCACTGGAGGGATGTAACCAACTGCATCACTTGTCAAAAGTAGGCTCAGGCATAACCCCAAGCATACCTCTTAGATACTCAAATGTATCCTTAGGCAAAGGCTTTGTGAATATATCTACTATCTGCTCCTTTGTACTTATGTACTCAAGTTTGACTTCTTTTTGAACTTTCTCTCTTACAACATGATACTTAATCTCTATATGCTTTGTCTTAAAATGTAATACAGGATTCTTAGACATACTAGCTGTACTAGTGTTATCACAATGTATAACAACAGGTTCAAAAAATTTAATTCCAATATCCTTTAACATCTACTTCATCCAAATTATCTAGTTACAATTATTTGTTGCTGCTACATATTCTACTTCCATTGTGCTTTGTGAGATACAATTCTACTTCTTACTTAGCCAAGAAACTAATCTTCCTCCAAGGAAAAATGCTCCTCCACTGGTGCTTTTCTTATCATCAACACTACCTCCCCAATCAGCATCTATATATGCACATAGGGTAAAATCATCAAAATTTTCATACCATAATCCATAGTCCATTGTGCCTCTTAAATATCTCAGTATCCTCTTTACTATTCCATAATGTGATTCTCTAGGTTCAGCTTGAAATCTTGCTACAATTCCAACTGAATGTGTTATATCAGGTCTTGTATGAGTCAAATACTACAATCCTCCAATCATAGATCTATATTTCTTCTATTCTACTACAAGAGTCTCATCTGTGCTAGATAACTTATGTTCTGTCACCATAGGTGTTCCAACTAGTTTACAATCCTCCATTCCAAATCTTTTCAATAAGCCATTCAAGTACTTTTTTTGACTTACAAAGATACCATCATTGTTTTGTGTTATCTATAATCCCAAAAAGTATTTCATCTCACCAATCATACTCATTTCAAATTTAGTCTTCATTTCATCAGCAAATTTGTCAATAGCTTCATCTTCTCCTCCAAATATAATGTCATCAACAAAAATAACTATTACTAACAAACCATTTTTAATTTCTTTTGTGTATAGATTGCTATCAGTTGTTCCTTTTATAAATCCCAATTTTAACAAATATTTATCTAGTCTTGCATACCAAGTTCTAGGTGCTTGTTTAAGTCCATATAAAGCTTTCTTTAATTTACATACCATGTCTCCTTCTTGAGTTAAAGGAAAACCTTCAGGTTGCTCAATGTAGACTTCTTCTTCCAATTCTCCATTTAGAAATGTTGACTTCACATCCATCTGATACACTTTGAATTTCTTGTAGGCTGCATATGCCAAAAAAATTCTTACTGCTTCAATTCTTGCAACAAGTGTAAAAGTCTCTTCATAGTCAATTCCTTCTTGTTGTGAGTAACCCTTACATACCAATCTTGCTTTGTTTCTTACTACTTCTCCTTGTTCATTCATCTTGTTTCTGAATACCCATTTAGTTCCAATAACATTCTTGTCTTTAGATCTAGGGACTAGTTCCAATGTCTTGTTCTTTTCAACCTGATCTAGTTCTTCTTTCATAGCATTAGTCCAACTTTCATCTTCACAAGCTTCATTAGTAGTCTTAGGTTCAATTTGAGAAATCAAACATAACTGTTCTTGTGCCTTATTTCAAGTAACAACTCCTCTTTTGATGCTCCCAATAATCTACTCAATAGGATGATTCCTTCACAAACTCTTGCTAGGTGTCACTATCTCAGATCTCTCTTTAGATGTAGGTTCTTTAATAACTTCACTGTGGCTTTCATTCAACAAATCACTGTCATTTTCATAAAACAATTCAATAGTTCTCGCATTAGGCTTAGGATGAGCTTCTTCATCGGATTCATAATCAAGCATTCTTTCCTGAATTTTGAACTTTTCATCAACTTTAACATTTTCACTTTCAACAATAGTCTTAGTTCTTTTATTGAAACATCTATATGCTTTTCTTTTCAAAGAATATCCAAGAAATATACCTTCATCACTTTTAGGATCAAACTTTCCAATATCATCATCTCTCTTTATATAACATTTGCTTCCAAAAATTCTAAAATACTTAACTGAGGGTGCATGTCCAAACCATAATTCATAAGGTGTCTTGTCTATGTCTACTCTGATTTGTACTCTATTCATTATATACACTGTTGTGTTCACTACTTCTCTCCAGAATACCTTCACCAAATCATTCTCAAACAACATAGCTCTTGCTACTTCAGTCTCTGATATGTTCCTTCTTTCTACAATACCATTTTGTTCAGGTGTTCTAGAGGCTAAATACTGTCTTTTAATGTCATTTTCTTCACAAAATTTGTTAAACTCTCTATAAGTAAATTTTCCACCTCTATCAGATCTTAAACATTTAATCTTCATTCCAAATTCATTCTCAACTTTATTCTTAATAATATTAAACTTATCAAATGCTTCAGATTTTTCTTTAAGAAATGCAATCCACATCATTCTTGTAAAATCATCAACAAGAATCATAAAATACCTTTCTCCATAGAATCCTCTAGTTCTGGTAGGACTGCTCAATTTTGTATGAACAATCTCTAGCTTCTCTGTAGATGTAAACTTCTTACTAGAAAAAGAACTTCTCTTCTATTTAGCCATTACACATTCTTTTCAAATCATGTTAGTAGGCTTCATAATTCTAGGTAAATCTCTTACTGTAAATGTAGTACTTACTTTCACAATGTTATCAAATTTTATATGACAAAACCTTCTATACCACAACCAACTGTCATCAAGCTTTTTAATCAAACATGTCATCTGAGTAGGATTCAACTGAAATACATTACCTCTGGTTCTAGATCCAGTTCCAATCATATTTCCATCTTTATCCTTTATCACACAAGTTTTCTCAGTAAACCAAACTTGATATCCCTTATCAACTAACTATCCAACACTCAAAATATTATGTTTCAATCCATCCAAAAAATAAACATCATCAGTATTAGTCTTTCCATCAAGAGTAGTAGATCCTATACCTTTAATCAAACAAGGTGCATTGTTTCCAACTCTAACAACTCCACCATCATATTCATTCAACTTTATGAACTTTTTCATGTCTCCAGTCGTATGATGTGAACAATCACTATGTATAATCAAATTATCTTTCTTTTCAACTTGAGAAACTAAGGCTTTTTCTTCCTTAACATCAAATTCAGGATTTTCTTCTTTAATTGCTACAAATCCTATGTCATCATTATTTTCAGTATCACTTTCACTTAAAGTTCTTTCTATACTAGCTTCAAGATCTTCATCATTAGCATAATAACATTCCTTAGATCTTCTAGGATTGAAATTGCTTCTATACTTTTTAACTCTCTTAGGACATTTAGATGCAAAATGGCCATATTCTTGACAAGTCCAACATTTAAATATTTTCTTACCGTCTGGCTCTCTTTTCACAAGCAAGGCAATACCTTCTTCAATCTTCTTGTCTTCTTCATTTCTAGATCTGCTACTACCAACATAATATCTCCTCACACTGATGCTTCTTGACAAAGTAGGGTGAACACTAAGAGGACTGAATGTTGTCTCCATTCTAGGTAAGTCTTCTGATAATCTCAAGTTCATTTTTGCTGCTCCCAATCTTCCAAGAAGATTCTCTCTTGTAAAGTTTGTTGTACAAGGTATCACTTGTTCAATCATCTGTGTTGTCTACTTAAATATAGGATTCAATGTCCTCAGAATTTTCCATATCACTTCTTTCTCTGTCTTTGTTCCTCCATAAGATTTTATACCTGAAATGATCTCTGACATTCTACCAATATAACTTCTAACAAATTCATCTTCCAACATTCTTATATCTTCAAATGCACATATCCAATTATGTAATCTAATTCTTTTTGCATATTCATCACCTTCAAAAGTAGAGTGTAAAGAATTCCAAATTTCATGAGATTTTTTCAAATATTTTACCTGACTATACTTATTCTCCAGTAGTACTATCAAAAGTTCTTCTCTTGCAAGTATGTTACACATGAATAGATCTCTCTCTTCTGTAATACATGTTTCAAGATTGTCCTCTTTAATGATAGTCTTATTATTCTTTGTAATCCACCAATAAACTAGTCCTAAACATAATAGGTGTGTCTTCATCTTTTCTTTCCAGCTGTCAAAATTTACTCCATCAAACTTAGGGCTTTCTTTCCTGAAATTCACCATGGATCTCCTTAAGCTATTAGACTTATTTTTCAAGGACCTACTGCTCTGATACCAATTGTTAGAAGGTAAAGTCCACCAAGATAACTGAGAGGGAGGGGTGAATCAGTTATCAAATAATTATAACTTTTATCATCTTCAACATCATTAAACCATATAAGCAATATAATTACCAACCATAGAAAGATATTCATACACAATAACACAATGACACAAGATATGTTGACTAGGGAACCTCTTGATCAAAGAGTAAACCCTAGTGGGAATGATGCCCACAAAATATGCACTAATATTAATATTCCTTGTGATAGGATGGACTCTATTAGGAGTCTTATGAAATACATTCAGTACATATGAATCCCTGTTAAAAGATTCTAACCCAGTTAAGAGTTATAGAAGACAGAAGGACCCATTGCCCAAATAGCTTCAGGGTAAGATCACTGAACACACTATCCAAATAATCTTTTCATTACTCAATAGAATAATATGTTACCTCTTATCTAACTATTCCAAACTACACTCATTGTTACATCAGATCTAAATTTTAGATCTTTGTACTTCGCATATCTTCCTTCACAATTTTGCTCTCATACTTAGCTCTTTTCTTCACTTCATGCATACCGCATCACATATCATCACTTCTACTACATTCCTATTACATGTTACTAAATAATTCACACTAAAACAAGGAAATAAATTCCTTCCTTTATACCACACTCAAATAATTACAAATGAGTTGGCATACAATTACAAAATAAAATTTTCCACACGCTACACCAAAATTACATAAAACTATCAACTTCCAAATACAATAAATCTTCACTCATGCATCCTCAAAGTCTACACTATCATCCACATCACTATCAATGTGT
Organism: Chamaecyparis obtusa; assembly: GCA_027943335.1. Lineage (NCBI taxonomy): Eukaryota > Viridiplantae > Streptophyta > Pinopsida > Cupressales > Cupressaceae > Chamaecyparis > Chamaecyparis obtusa. The sequence goes on from BSBK01006955.1 coordinate 961,414, forward strand.
CTCCAACTTCCCTTTAACTGTGCAAAACCGAATTCCATCCTGATTAGGAGATATCATCCGATTTCCACAAACCGCTACTCAAGAACACTGCCTAAACACTGCTTCTACCAAAATGATCATAACTTCCATGAATCAATGAATTACTATCTATTCTCTTTACCATAGACATATGACATATCAAATAGTATAACCTCAACATTTCATAGCTCCAACTACAATAACCCATGTGTGCTAATCCAAACTCTGTCTGCTTCTCTGCAAGTCTTCGGTAAATCACTGTGTTGACATCAATGACAATCATAGTCATGAATGCAACAACAACTGCTACAGAATGGCTGCCAAACACTTTAGCATTCATTCCTAACACAAAGGTAATGAAAAGCCCAATTTTTTGTTTGGATTTATCAATGAGGTTGACAATAATATTGGCTTCAACACACTTCATCATAGTCAACAACATGAATGGAAGAAGGAAAAAAGTGTGTAAACTCAACGAAATTGGTTGAGCGGGATGGAAAAATATTGATAAAGTTTCACAAATTTTGATTGGGATATGCAACATATTTATTTAATTTATCATTAATAGCCTCAACAAATATAGCATTAGAATCAATGAAATCTTGAATAATATATTTTCAACTAAAACACTTTTCAATATCATGATCAGGTTGAGGATGGTATTGACAAAAAAATTTGTGATCAAAGGATTTGGGGGTAGGTTTTGATGTGTCAATTGGTAAAAATAGGAGGAAGAATTAACACTTTATCATTAAACAACTTCAACATCATATTATGCAAAGATTTAAAAATCTAAGTAAAATTATGAGAAGGTCTAAAAATGTATGACAGAGGAGCCACAGATTTGTATGTTGTTGTCACTTGCTCATCATCATTGTTAGATGAATTATTGATCTTAATGAATTTATTTGGTTTCTTTAAAATTTCATAAGATGTGGAATCAATCTTATCAAGTGGAGCCATTGGAGTGATCCTGTCAAACTAACTCACTTGAAACTGATCTAATTATGAAGCATTACACATAATTGAGTAAAAGAAGAAAATTCAAAAAGTGGAATCTTATCTCTAATGTCTTGTTGTAAATTAAAAATAAAAATACATGCACATCAATATCAATCACATGATAATAAATCTAAGTGTGAAAATGCTTAAATCTACCAATGAAATCAATTAGTTTTTCTTTAACATCTTATTTCCAATGCATTAAATCAGTCAAATAAATTTTAGGACCAATATTGTTTTGAAATTTTTGAATGAAATCATTAAAAACATTTTGAAAGGAATTAATAGAATAAGGAGTAAAAGAAAGATACCATTGCAAGTCCTTATCTCATAAGGTTATAGTAAACAATTTAGCCATAAACCTATGATCGTGAGAGAAATCACTACACAATGTTTGAAAGTATTTGACATGGGTCAAAGGATCACTATCACTAGGAAGGCTAAGCTCAAGAATATTTTCTACCTTGTAATGTTGATAGGATCAAAAGAGATGATCAAGATGTCTAGGAAATTTTTGAGGAAGAGATGGCCAAAAACAAATTGTATCGGCATAATATTGAGTATGTGAAGGTTTTCAAAGGGAATGATTAATGGTGATAAATTCTCCTTTGTGGGTAAACTTTATGCAATTATGAATAGGAGAGGATATAGCTTGCATGGAGGAAAGCCACAAAATTCCAAGCTTAACCTAATATTGATCTGAAGTAGGAATGAAAATGAAGGTAGTGTAAACAACCTTGCCAGCAATAGTCACAAGAAGATTAATAGAACCTTGAGGGAGATAAAGAAAACCATTACAAGTTTCAATCCAAAAACTAGATGTATCATAGGTATCATTATACAACCCTTTACTAAAAATATGTTCTTCAATGATAACATTCATGATGGAAGAGGGATGAATCAAAATACCATGAGAAGGGATATGAGAAACCCTAGCGGTAATGTAAATAGGACCATTAGGTGCTTGAAACATATCAGAATCATCAAAGGTGATAGGAAATTAAGGTTTAGGTGAAGGTTGAGGTTGAGACTCAACTTGATTAACCATATGATTAGCTTCTTCTACTTATCATGATAACTAATATTGGTAACCAAAGAAGAAGGTTGATTAATGACATTTGTTGAATGTGAAGGCAAAGGATTGGTGTAAATTTATACATTCTAGTTAGGAGGTACTACAGACTTATTCAGACTATTTTCCTCATCATCAATAGATATAGCATTGGAATCAATAAGGTCTTGAATAGAATTCTTCAAAGCATAACACCTTTGAGTATCATGAGCAGGTTGACTATGGTATTGAAAGAAATCATTTTGATCAAATGACTTAGGCATTGGTTTTCAAGTGTCAATAGGATGGATAGGAGGAAGTTTAAGAATGTTGGAATTAAATAAATTTATCATCACCACATGAAAAGGTTCAAATAAAGTAGTATACTTATGATTAGGATGATACACAAAGGAAAATGTAGTCATACCTTTGGAAGTAGCAGCCACTTGATCATCAATTATGTTTGTTAACTTGTGAATCTTTATGTAGTTGTTAGGCTTAGAGAACATATTTTTAATAATAGTGTCATCACTCTTATCCACAGTAATAGGAGCAATTAGACTAGAGATCTCAAGGTGGATCACTTGTAACTGATAGTGGTGAAGCATTGCACAAAGATGTGAAAAGGAAGTATACTCAGTAAGGAGAATGTTATCTCTAATGTCCTTTTGTAAATTAGAAATAAAAAAATGTTGAATATCATGATCAGACATAGGATAAGAAATTTGAGCATACAAATGTTTAAATCTACCAATAAAGTCACTAACTTTTTCTTTAACATTTTGCTTATAGTGCATTAAATCAGTCAAATAAATTTGAGGACCAATATTATTTTGAAATTTTTGAATGAAGGCATTAGTGATCATTTGAAATGAATTAATGAGTAATGAGGTAAATAGAAATATCATTGCAAAGCTTTATCCATAAAAGTGTGTGTGAACAACTTATCCATGAGTCTAAAGTCATGAGGAAAATCACTACATATAGTTTGGAAAGTCCTAACATGAATCACAGGATCACCCTTACCATTATAAGTATCAAGATGAGGTATCTCCATATGTTATGGGATAACAAAATGAAGGATATCTAAGGGGATTGAAAATATCACATGTAGGGATGTTGTACTTGGATTGAGTGAATTGACCTACTTATTTTTGTAAAGAAGTGACAATTTGAACTAAGATACTAATGGTAGTATTAGAAGACCCAATAGTATGCATAAACATATTGTATGTACTAGGAAAGTTGTAGGCAGCCGAAGGAAAATGCAAGGATGTCGGTGGAGAATTAGAAGCAATGGGAAGAGAATTGGAATATGTGAAAGGGATAACATTGTATGAGGGTAATAAACAAGGTATGGAGGTGGGAGGAACACTCAAAGGAAGTGAAGGATTAAGGAGACCAACACTCAAAGGAGTGGAAACTTTTGTATAATTTTTCATGAGAGGTGGAGTATAAGTAGGAATAATAGGAATGGTAGTAGAAATTGGGATACAAGGTTCAACGATTGTGGAAGGAGGAGTGTATCCTAACTCTTGAGAACATTATGTCAAAGGCTTAGCATGAGTATTAATAAGGTGTGAGATACCATACAAAATGGATATATTATTATAATAATGAGTAATAAGCTTCTTAATAGCCTCAATAGAGGCAAAACTATGGGGATTTGGGTTCTCTTGCGCAAGCCAATTTTCTAATTTATCAAACTCATGAGAGAGATTATCAACTTGGGAAGGATGAATTCTTAAGGCTTCATCTTCATCATGGGAGAAATGAGAAGAATTATGCTTTGTTATGGGATTGAGATCTTGAGGGAAAATATTAGTATCATCATGGGTCCTAGAAAGAAAAGAGGAATCATGGTCAAAAGAGCCCATGAGTCTATGGCTTCTCCTAACGAGTATGCTAGAGGTTGGACTTAGTGTAATAAATCTCATAAAAGAGGAGATCACAAAAGGAAGCTCTAATGAGATCTCACCACACAATTATCAAAGTAATAAAGAGCATAATAAGAGAGATCTAACCACACAAGTATAGCTAAATGTAACTCCAAAATCAAAAAGTGGAGATGCGTCAGTTTCACTAAAAGAAAGAAAACAACCAATGCAAAAATGGAAATTAGGGGATCTAACTCCAAGAAAGAGGTATAGGATGTCAGGTTCACCAAAAGAAATTGAACATGTAATGCCAAGAAGGAAATAAGAGAGATCAAAGGATCTAACTCAAAAATCAAAAGGCAGAGACGCGTCGGGTTCAACCAAATGGTTAGGGTGAAAATGGTGTCGATGAATTTAATAATATAAACTATGTGAGATATAATCATTAATTAACCATTTCCACACTAACATTCAAAATACAAGAGAAAGAGAGGCTTTCAAGTGTAACTCTCAATATAACCTAGGTTAGATTAGAAAAACCTAAGGAGATAAAGGGATGCTAATGCTAAACCCAAATTATATTGAGGAAGTACACAAGAAAGTCCTCTTTCATGAAATGTAAGATTTGATTAATGTTATGTAAATGTACTTGTAAAATTGAACTAATTGATTTAGCAAGATAAGCAATAGAGATCTAGATGCTAAATGTAAGCAATCAGCCCAATTAAGATGTGAAAATAGATTTAAGAAAAGTTATGAAATAGATAATGAAGTACTCACCTTGAAGTATGAAAAGGAATATGCTTTTTTACTCTAAAAATTGTTGTTCTAGACCTATAACTGAATTTTTGACAATGGATATGTGATCACAATTGAAAACCCAAAAAATAATGAAAATATCAAGCTACCAGGAACAAGTCAACCATGTCACCTTGTTTCTGAGGCACTTTTCTAAAGTTGACCTAGATTGTTTTGATACATCTCTGTCTACAACTTCTAGATCTATACTTACAATTCTTAGATCATGCTCCTACATATAGAAAACTAGATTTTTAGGGTTGGAGTGCATAAGGGCTTGCCTTGGTCAAGCCCTAAATTGGGGAATCAATCGTGAATTGAAATGTAAATGTATAAGTGAAACAAGAAAAATGTAAATATTCACATTGCTTGAATAAACCCTTGTCAATAAGGATTTTGTTGTGTTTGTATGATCTTTGAACTTGCAATGTAGGAAATCTTCACAAATTTTATGGATCTACCAAAATCACTTTATGGAGCCATTGATGTAAGTGTGCATCAAATGAAGAATATGATGAATGTGTCAATGTATATCTCCTTCCTTGATGTCCAACAATATGATATATCTTGAAGAGGAAAGACTCCCACAAAGGATCCTTGAGTCTTTGAAGACATGAATGCTTGATTTCTTGAATTCTATCATCAAATTGTTCTCTCCTTTTCTTCTCCTTTCTTTCATGTTTGCTTGTGTCCCTCAAATGAGGTGTTTAGGCTTCCTTTATACAAGTTTCCATGCTAGAAAAAGAAGTGAGCCAATGAGGTCACCACATTTTGAGAATTAAATCCCCAAGACAACATCAAGCCCAAGGCTCACAACCCCAACGGAATAGGTCAAACTATTCCTGAGGAACAAGTCGACTTGGTCCAGGGTTGGCCCATAGGGAGCCAGCCTTGAGGTCAAAGAATGCATAGTTGGAAAGGGAGAATATGTGACTAAACAAGAGAAAAAGGCAACTAAACATGAGTCCATCCATGTTCCAAAAATTTGATAAAGGACGGGAGCTAAAAGGTCTTAAATGAGTAGTATGTCCATTTTAAGATGATACACATGTATTGATAAATAATAGGGATATTCAAGGACAATGTTAGGATTAGAAGACATATATCTAACCATTACATGCAAAATTTAACTAATAATGCACAGGAATAAAACACATGGAAATAGAACAAGAAGACACAAATATTTAATGTGATTAACATAATCTTGGGATACATCCACCAAACAGAGAATCTTCCTAGTTTATTATCTATTAAATAGAAAATTAAAGTCTGATTCTATTTCACATTACACCATCACTTATATATAGGCCCTTTAAGAGGTTTACAATGTCATTTAGCAAGTTAATCATAAAAAATACTTGACGAGTCAACCTAGCAAACTACTTGACAAGTCAACTCAAAAATGCTTAATGTGTTAACCCCATGATAAATGGAAAGTGTAGAGTACTTTCCTAATTAGTCATCACAAACCAACAATCTCCCACTTGGGGACTAATCGGACTCCATTCTAAAAATCTCTCACTTGGAGACTAATCTTGTAGAAGCATCGCTACCCTGAAGCTCCCACTAAATTGATGCACTCTAGATTCTATTGTTATTTTTATTTTTTTCAGTCTTGTAGACCAACCAAAGCTAAAAAGGAGTTCAAGTCCTCCCTTGTCACTACCTTCGTAAACATATCTACTATATTTTCACCTGTATGTATCTTTTCCAACTTTAATTGTCCATTATCCAATAATGACTGAATGAAGTGATAACTCAATTGTATGTGTTTGGTCTTTGAATGCAGGGAAAAATTATTTGTAAGATGGATGAAACTCTTGCTATCTATAAATAGATAATTTTTAGTCTATGATTTTCCCAACTCTTCCATGAAAAATTATATCCATACCATCTCCTTAGCTTCCTCTCTAGAAGCAACATACTCTACCTCTATAGTGAATAAAATAATCACCTTTTTCAATCATGAAATCCAACTCACTTATGTCCCACCAATATTAAATAAATAACTTGTGGTACTCTATCTAGTATCTAAATCTCCTTCCAAATCTAATTCAATATAGCCTTTTAAATCAATTTTTCCCCTACCAAATCAGAGTGAACATAGCCTTTTAAATTAGTTTTAGAGCCCCCAAAACATAAACATTTTTTGGATGTTCTCTCAAGTATTTGTGAATCTTACTACATTCCATTTCTCAACTCCAAGATGACTCATATACCTTCTAACAACTCCTACAACATGTACAATATATGGTCTAGTGCATACCATGGCATACATAAGACTACCTACAACTGAAACATATGCTACCTTGGGTATTTTGTCTTCCTTCTCTTGTGTCTTTGGACACATCTCCTTAGTCAATTTGCAATGACTAGGAAAAGGTGTGTTGATAGCTTTTGTATTCTCCATGCGGAATCTCAACAACACCTTTTCAACATAATCAGCCTGAGATAGAGCCAATTTTTTTTTCTTCCTATCTTTGCAAATTTTCATACCAAGGATTTATTTTTCTACCCCCAAATCTCTCATGGAAAAAGAATGTGCTAACTACTATTTCAACCCCTTAATGTGATCCATGTTAGACACTTCTACAAGCATATCATCAACATATAAATATAAAATAATATAGTTGTCATCATCCAACCTCTTAAAATAAACACAATGGTTTTAATAACACTAAATGCAATCATGCTCAATAGTAAAGCTATCAAATTTAATATACCATTGTCGAGGTTCTTGCTTCAATCCATATAAACTTTTCTTCAATCTGCACAGTAATTTTTCCTTATCTTTGACCTCAAAACCTTGTGGTTGTTGCATATATATTTATTCTTCCAAATCACCATGGAGAAAGATTTTTTTAACATTAATTTGTTTCAAATTCAAATATTCAATTGGAAAATACTTAAAACAGTGCGTATAGAAGTCATTTTAACAACTAGAGAAAATATCTCATCAAAATCAATACCCTTTTTTCTGTGCAAATCCCTTTACAACTAACCTGGCTTTAAATATTTTCTTACCTCCATCCTCCTCTTTCAGCCTATTAACCCATTTATTTGGTAAATCCTTTTTACTTGTAGACAACTTATATAATTTCCAAGTCTAATTTTTCAGCAAGGAGTTCATTTCTTCTTCCATTGTAAGCTCCCACTGAACCTTTGTATCCACCTACATAGCTTCATCATATTCTTCTGATTCACCATCATCTGTTGATAAAATAGAATACAAAGCGGGAGAGAACCTTTTAGGAGTTATACTTAGCCTTGTTGATGGTCTAACATTCATTAGAGTTTGTGGTATTTGTTGTTGTTGTTTTTGCTAAGCATGAGGAACCACTAGAATGCCATCTTTTGGATTATCATCTAGCACAACATAATCATTTTCTTTCTTCTCATGATGTTGCAGTTGATATTTGTACAAAACTTTCTAATTGAATATGGCATCCCTACTTCCTCCAATTTTATGATTTTCAACATCTCAAAGTCTATAGCCAAATTCATTAATACCATATCCAACAAATATATATTTATTTAACTTAGCTTCTAGCTTGGTTCTATTTTTAGAATCTATATGTGCAAATTCTTCACAACTGAAGGTTCTAAGAAAAGAATAACCCACCTTATAGCATGCCCATCCTTCCTCCAAAATACCACAACCCAAAGGAGTAGAGGTACCTATATTGATTAAATAAATAGTAGTTTTTACAACCTATGTCCACATGTTTAAGGGTAGCCTAGCATGAAACCTCATACTCCTTGCATGCTTCATTATTGTCATATTCATGCCTTCAGCCACTCCATTTTCTTGTGGATTCCTTGGAGCCATTTTTTTCCTATGAATACCATTAGAGAAACAATAATCTTCAAACTCTTTGTTGCAATACTCACCACCATTATCAGGTCTGAGACATTGTAGTCTTTTACCAGTCTCATTCTCAAACAAGCTTTTACATTTTTTAAAAGTTTAAAATACTAAAAATTCTTGTCTAAGGAAATAAATTCATACTTTCCTAGTTGCATCATCAATTAATGTAATGTAATATAGAGAGCCACTAAGGGAAGATACATGAGTTGGTCCTCATACATCTGTATGCACAAGCTCTAATTTCTCATCTTTCTTTTCCTTTCCACTCTTCAGAAAACTAACTCTCTTTTATATTCCATACACACAACTTTCACATAAATCTATATTGACACATTTTAGACCTAGTAAAACTTTATTTGAATGAAGTAATTTCATACATTTTTCACTCATGTGCCTAATTTTTTTGTGTCACAGTGTTTTTTTGCAATCCACAGCGACTGTTTCATATTCTACCTGATCAACTGTAGCAACTGTTCTTAAACATTGATTTTTCTCTATGACAATTAAAGTAGAAGGAACAGTATGAATTTTACAAAGATATAAGGTTCCTACTTTCACACATTTTTCTACTACTAAGGAAACTTTTTAAACCTTCTAATTTTTATCATTAAAAGCAACTGTGCAACCTTCATCACCTAGTTGCCCTATTGAAATCAAATTCCTACTCAATCTTGGAATATGCCTTACCTCTTGTAGCAGCCAATGATTATCATTATGAAACTTAATTTTAACTCTTCCCTTTCCAACAATTTGACAGGGTTCATTGTCTCCCAAATAAACTAGCCTAAAATCTCCTTGGACATAATCAAGAATTCTATAGGGTGTAGCATGAAATAAGGCCTTTGAATCTTAAACCCATGGATCATCAGTAGTATCTAGGGAAAGAAGACAAATATCCTCTTTAGATTTATTACTTTCCACATTTACCTCCTTGTTGCCTTCTTATTTTTCTCCATCTTTATTTTTTTCAAATCGGCAATCTTTCTTTCAATGACTTGGTTTCCCACGGTACCAAGAATTGTTTGGTCCTTTGGATTGAAACCTCTTTCCCTTTGATTTTTATTGTGATTTCCATGACTTCTAGAATTATTTCCTCTCTACTTTGATCTTCCTCTACTTTTTGCATTCAAAACATTACCTGATGTGGATCCACCTAATCTTTTTCTATGAATGTCCTCACTCAAAATAACACCAACAACATCATCAAATTTTAGGATTTTGGACCAAATACAAAGTTACTAATAACTATTACCAATTCATTCCAACTTTTAGGAAGAGAACATAGAATCAAGAGTCCTAATTTATTTATCAAAATCAACATTAACAGAAGATAATTAACTAGTACCCATATTAAACCTAATTAAATGATCAGCAACTGACCCACATACCATTTTCATATTAAATAAACACTTTATAAGAAATACCTTATTCAAAGCATAAGGTTTTTCATACAACTTCGGTAGGGTTTCCATCAACTCTTTAGTTATCTTTTTATTGTGTAATGGTAAATGCCACTACTTGTTCTAGGCATAAAAGAATACTGCCAAGTGCCTTTATGTCCAAAATATTCCCAATCCTCATTAGACATTCCTATTATTTTCTTATATTTTCCTTGTAATGGCTGCCATAAATCATTTTGATAGAGATAGTCCTCTATTTACATTTTCCATAACTAAAAATTATGGCCATTAAACTTCCCAACCTTTAACTTACCCTCACCTTCCATTACTCCCAATCAACCGTGAGACTCCTACTTAACTATGAGACCTTTTTATAGAGGATAACTAAAAGAAACCCTCTATGATACCACTTTTTAGGAATAGAAGATAGATATATAATGGTTAAATACAAAATTTAACTGATAATGCAAAGGAATAAAACACACAAAAATAAAACAAGAAGACACAAATATTTAATGTGGTTCACCCAATCTTGGGCTACATCCACCAAATAGAGTCAACTTATTTTATTATCCAGTGAAGAGAAAATTACATTCTAGTTCTATTTCACATTACATTGTTGCTTATACATAGGGCCAATAGGCAATTTACAATGCCAGTTAACCTTAAAAAATACTTGGCGAGTCATCCTAGGGAAATGCTTGACAAGTTAATGTTGAAAATTTGGCTGATTTGGTTACATAGATGTTGTCATTATGGCAACATATGATCTACATGAAGATCACATAGGTGAAAGAGCTAGTATGTCAGAGTGCAATGCGAAATTGTCTAAGTATGAGACAGTGTGTTTTTACCAGTGAACTTGATGATAGTTTTTGTTTGTGATGTCAACTAGAGTAAGTTCAGTGCTTGCACAGTTGAACATAGACTCTATGGTGACTATTGAAGACTCATCTCAGAGTGCAAGTCAGTATGGCATGTACGGAAGAAGTTATGACAATTTTTCTAAAGACAGTGTTAAGCCGACATGATAGAATATGAAGACAAAATTGGTAAAGAGTTAAGGGATTATTTTGTTTATCAAAATAATGACTTAACAATATAAAGGGATGACATCCTAGATGTTAAACCTTGGCTAAAGTTATTTTTTAATATGATTGCCGACTTGAAAGTTATTAATCTTAATAACTTGTATAAATGTAATTGTAAATTGTAAGGATATGAATGATGAAGGAATGAATGTATGTAATAGCGATAGTGAAAGAGAAGTGAAAAGATATTGATGCAAGTAGTATAAGGTTATGTACCTTGACCTATTTTTGTAATCAATAAATATTGTACATTACTTTTTTGGGCAGTGGCCTCATCTGGTAATCACTTTTTGTACTGCCAACTTCTAACAGGATTGAGGCTTCTAACAAGGCCTATAGTCCTTTAATCAGGACTAAGACACTATATGCATGTAATAGACTCCTACCAGGGTCAACATCCTTAACAAGATACTTTTGATTAGTGGATCTTTGTGGGTACCATCCCCACCAGTGTTTTCCCTTGGCCAGGGTTTCCTCGAGAACAAATAATGTGTTATGAGTTCTTTAGTTTTATTGATATGCATGTTGTTTAGCTTCTTATGTTATGCATGTGTTAAGATAATCTGTTATATCCATAATTGGGAAAAAGTAAAAGTTTGTAGAATACTGATTCACCCTCCCCTCTCAGTATTCCCTATTTCTAACAATTGGTATCCGAGCTTAGTTACTCAAAAAATAATCATTCAAGGAAAGCCTAGCAACTTGAGTAAGATCTCTATGGATATGGATCAACTATAGAAGAATCTTGAAGAAGCTCTTAAACAAATTGATATGCTTACTAATGAAAGAGATACTCTAAAAATAAAATATGATGATGCAAAGAACCTCATTGAGAAACTAAAAAACAAGTTGGAAGATCTAAAACCTGAAAAGGAATTCAAAGTTTTCATTGAAAATTGTGATGACAATTTAGAAAAAGAAAATGAGATCCTTAAGCATGAACTAAAGATAGCAAATCTGAAGCTTAGTTTGAAAGATGGAAATGGAAAGAATGAAGCAAATCTGAAATCTGAGAATGAAAGTCTAAAGACTAAAAATGAAGGACTAAAATCTAAACTTGGTAAAGTAACATTTGAACTTGAGAAAGTCAATTTGCAGTATGCTAAACTTGAGAAATACAATGCAATTGTGAAAGGTGAACTAAATGAATCTAAACAATTTGAAAGGCTATATTCAACCAATGAAAAGATTGATGAACAAATATCTTATCAAAAACCATTCTATGATAAGACTGGTCTTGGATTCAACACTTTTAAAGCAAATGCAAAAAGCAAGGAACCAGATCTGAAAATATCTGAAAGCATAGATGAGAAGAAGTCTGATGAGATTAACAAATCTGAAGATACACCTAAGGAAGAACAATCACCTAAGCAAAAGGAATCACCCAAAGTTATGCAAAGAGAATTCAAAGGTAGATGTTTTCCTCGTAATACTATTGGTCATATGAAGAGATATTGCACAGGTAAGCAATTTAAACCTCTTAATGGTTATTGTTATAATTGTCATGGTTTTGGACATAGAGCAATTGAATGTAGGAAACCTAGATTTATTGAGAATAATATTAGTAGTAGAATGTTTAGGAATACTAACAATGTAGATAAGAAACCTACTGAAGATATGAACAAAAGAAATGGAGTGATATGTTATAGATGCAACAAGGTTGGACACATTGCTAGAAATTGTAGATCAGAGATCAATCAGCCTAGACCAAGATATGGGAACAATGGAATAGTTTTTTAGATATGCAACAAGATTGGACATATAGCAAGGTTCTACAAAATGAACAATAGAGTTTTTCATACCAATCCTAACCCTAGAAATCATGCAAGAAGAAATGAAGATGCAAGTAATAGTTAGAAAGGATCTTGTAGTAATCCAGATGAAGTGAATTTTATCAAAAGCATAGATCAAGAAGACATATTCAACATTAAAGGTAATCAGGAAGGTGAAGTATTAAAAGGTAAGAATGAATCTTTACCTGACCCATCTCAAAGTACTTAATTTATGAAAATTGCAGTAGAATAGGAACTTAGATTAGTGTAGAAGTAGATATATGATGAATTGAGTCTTGTGCAGTTAATGCAAGGTAGTCTATGATGTTATAATGCTATGGTTAATATCGCAAAGAAAAATATTATGTTTTGCAAGATTGCAAGAAGTTTTAAGCTCTGCAAGTTAGCAGAATCAACTTTTTGGAAAGAAGTGGCAAAAGAATTGAGTGCGATGTCAAATCTAAGTGAGATTGAACTAATAAAAGGTCATGATCAGTATTATTTGATCATCAAAGTGAATTCAAGTGTTAAGGAGATCAAAGAGCAGTGATTGGAAGCTTTTTGCAATGATTTGGAGAAGAATTTTTGTGTTGCATCTACACAAGCCCTAGATTGTGAAATCAAGGTATTTTACTTGGAAGATCTTTAATCAGTAAAGGAATTAGAGGAAATCATGGATGTTTCTTTAATTCATAATGTTAGAGATAAAAATAGACTTAAGATGAAAAGGGAACCAGTAGAACCCTTGGAAGATGATCCTAGGTTAGCTTTATCATCCGTACCAAATGAAATTTTACATCTAGAGAATGTTAGAAGTTATCTTGGATGCAAACTAGAGACTATTAGTGATAGTGATTTCACCAAGGAATATTAGAAGATCTACAATTAGGACTTGACTTTGAAAGAAGGATTTGAACATTTGAAATGTAATACCTCTCCTATGGTGATACTTAGACTTTTCTGATTTGGACATTTTATTATTATTATGGTCAAGACTATACATTTACATTTATGTTTTGTGGATGATGACATGATGAATATGCTCATTTATGGTTAGTAATTACATGTCTATGAGATAAGAAAATTATCTATTTTTATATGGATCTAACCCAATTATTTGAATCTAACCACTATCATGATGTTTTATGTTTCATGGATGTGTCTGATGTGTTTTTCATGACTCCAGGACGAAGTCATAGTTACTCACTTAGTTGAGGTCCACACGATGTATCGATCCTAGTCATCTGCTTGCATATATCTAATTTGTATCTCCATATGTATATATATGTATCTCTTCTTGGTGAAGCAGGATTGCAGGTACCAGGTGTTGTCTCCACCTGGCTTCATAGGTCTGAGCGATCCCTCAAAATCCTTGATCGTTGTTGTTGTTACGGAGGTATCACCAGGTCCACAAGAAGAAACTTCACCTTTGATCCTTTTATCCTTAGGTGGGAAGTGTCGAGTCAATCCCTTGTGTAAATGTCTTATGTGGTTTTGTAGTTGATGGAATTGTGGATCTTGTAGCTAGTTCTTGCCTTCGTGATATGTTCAATTCTGTTAGTAGATCATGGATGTAGATTATTGTTCATTTGAGGGTATGATTTAGTAGCGTATCTCATTAGGAGCGATTTTGAGTGCAATTAAATCATGTGGTTTTAATACCCATGATAAGGATTAATTTTATGGTATTTTAATGTCTAAGGAAATATTAATAATAAAAGGTTTTAAATAATAGTGGTAAAATTCTAACCTATGTTAGTGGCTACTTAATATATGCATATATATTTTAGAATGGGGATTAAGGTATGAATAAACAATATAGTTTATAATAATTTTATTCTAATGTTTAACATTAATAATAATGTACCTTATTTATGGTATTATTTTATAATACTAATAACGACAAAGAGTCTATAGCAATAAAAAAATAATAATAAGTTTTATAATAATAATATTATGCTTGTAATAATATTTATAATAATAATAATATATGTACACATAGGCATATGGGTGCACACATATGCATATGCATACATATATTTATATATAATTATTACCATGTAATTATTTATTATATTAATAAATAATTAGATCAATTAGTGGTATGGTAAATAGGATTATCCTATTACCATAGTTAAATAATTTAATAAATTGTTTTGAGATTATCATATTTATTTTAATATCCTTAAATTTAGGGACTTAGATTATAGTCTATTTATCCCTTTTCAGGAATGAGTTTTCAAAAAACCATCTCATTAATAGATGGATAGTTGAGATGGTTGCACCGGTTGGATTACCTGTGCAACCTCCTCCTCCATCCTATTTACAGGAAAGATTTCCTGTGTAAAAGGAGTTGGGGGAGAAGAGTTGATTGGGAGAAGAGGATTATTATTATTATTGTAGGAAATTTATCCTGTGAGTTTGGCATTTGGATTGTTACGGGTAGAGGCTGGAAGATTGCAAGCAAAGGGATTCAAAGGAGTGTAGGAAACATTGGAGAGGGTTTGATCTTCCTTCTTCTCCAACTGGTCTTCGCAGGACTCCAGGTTGGAATCCATCCTGAGAAGTAGATTTATTTTGTAGAATGAATGTAAAATCTAGATTTCTGGAAAAGTTTCTGTATATTGTGCTATGGTTGCAAAATATATATATATGCATTATTGTAGTATTATTATCTTGTGTATATGAATGATCTATTACTCGATGAGATTATGATTGTTTATCTTTTTGTTTAGAATCGAAAACTATATATATATATATATATATATGTTTTATTTTCTATGTATTTGAAATGTGTTTGTGGAAAGTTATTTTACGAATGTTTGTATGTTCACTATGGTGAAACCTCCCTGGGAGGGTAGAAGTGGTTTTGATGTATTATGAATGCTTCCAGATTTTAGAAATTTTGTTGCAACCTTACTGTTTCATGTCTATTTATGTGCCACCTTTCTTTTCCCAGATCTAGAATATATTTGTTAGATAGATAGGGAGGATTGATGGGCTATTTCTGAAGGGAAACTAGGATATCTCAAATGGGTCATGCTCATTTTAGGCAACCTTAGTCCCCATAACGCCCAGTTTTACCCGCAAGGCAAAGTTGACAGTCATTCTCTGCAGTTCCAATCGGCTCAGTGTGTCAACCGAGTTAGGTCGGTAATGTGTCAACTGAGTTAGGTCGGTAATGTGTTAACCGAGTTAGGTCGGTAATGTGTCAACTGAGTTAGGTCGGTAATGTGTCAACCGAGTTAGGTCGGTAATGTGTCAACCGAGCTAGGTCAGTAGTGTGTTAACCGAGCTAGGTCGGTAGTGTGCTAACCGAGTCAGGTCGGTTTAGTGTTAACCGAGCCAAGTCGGTAGTGTGTCAATTGAGCAATACTATGTCAACCGACCAGTCCAGTATAAACGAAGGAAAATAGGATTCAGACTTTATACAATTATAGTATAACATTTAAGTATAAGTTTACGTACTTTAATAATTTCTTATACTTTAAGTTATACTTGTATAAAGGGATTAGGTACCCTTTGAATCCATTGGAATAGGTTTCAGGTTCCTAGGAGTTAAGTTGTAACTTTTAAATTTTAGATTTTTAATTAAATCAGACTTAGTCAATTTTCAGGATTAGCCAGGTTTTAGGTTTAGAAAGAAATTTTGTATAAACCTAAAGATTGTTCATTCCTTGTTTAGTGGAGATTATTTTCAGTACATTTAGATGCCTTTATTGAGATAGAATGTTTGTAAGGAGCAGTTTAGGGTTTAGAGTCAAGACATTTTAAACATTCTTAAATGTACTTAATTTCTCTAAACATACATAACTATCCTATTATTTCCAATTCTTTGTAGCAGTTTTCAAATGTGTTTACAATGTGCTTCTATTATGTGTATGATGTAATTGTGATGTATGGGTTGAGGGTAGAAAACCTAACGACACCTAGTGAGTGGCTCTTAGTGCGGGGCCGGGGCCCTAAAGTGCCTAGAACCAGGATAACCGACTGAAGAGTTATTTAACAAGTGAAAATTTAATTAAACTGATGGGAATGGGTTAAAACATTAAAAATATTAAATGTGCCTCACCCATGCTATTAGTGCTAGTAAAGGCTATGGATGGGAGTGGAAGAAGGTACCTATGTGTAGGTACGATCGAATGGCACTTGTCTGTATGAAAGCCATTCGATCCCGCATGTGCCTACTTGGGGACCGGGGCCTGAAGTGGCTAGTACCAGGACAACCCAAGGAGTGAGGGCTATGCAATGACACTCACTTAGGTTATTGCTTAGAGTTTCTACCCAAGCCTTAGAACCTTTTGGGAAAGATCTATACTTTGACTCTCTTTTCATTTGCTATTTTGGGAAAGATTACCCAACCCTAGGTTTAGCCTAGCTATTCCTTCTTTGTGGACCTTGGTGTTTATCTCCTAGCATGAGGGAGTGGGCCTTATAGGTATCCACGTGGTTGGGTGGTAAATATTTTTATCGAGGTATCTTTTGCAGATACAGTGCTTGAAGATTCATGCATGCTTATGTACCAGTTATGAAGAATGAAGGCCTTGTGATTATATTTCGTGATGCAAAATTTTGTTACCTCTTATGAGTAGTTAAATGCAATGTAATCAATAATGTATTTCAAAATGATGTAATTGGAATGGGTAGACTTAGGAAGAAAGGAAAAGGGAAATGTGAACTCTATGTTTAAGATGTATGTTGGAAAAGAAAAGGATTTTTGTAACATTCCAAATTATGTAACATGCTTTCATTATTGTTGTTTAAGTGAAGCTATTAAAAAACTTAATGTACTATATTTTTAATGTATCAAATGAGTTGGATAAATTTTATAAGTTACATTGTTCATAAAGGATACTTAGGAATACAGATGATTTTTAAATGGAAAGTTGAAATGAAAATATTTTGTATTTCTTAAAGATATGATGCAGTTTGCTTTGAGAAATAAATCTTGTTGTTAGTTTACATAATGGATTTGAATGAATCATGAATTTAAATGAAAAGGGAACCTTGGAAGGAATCTAAGTTTAAGTTTTGATTACATAACTCTTTTCAAAGTTCAAAATTTTTCATAAATTTTTACTTAGGTTTTCTTTTGTTAAGAGAATCTTTGTTCTCTTCCCTAGTTCCCTTGTGGGGCATGACATGAAAGATAATGAGATCATTAAGTATGCATTATAGTATGAATTTGATAATGAAGAATGTACTAAGATAATTCTAAGAAAAATTCATAATGGAAAGTTTTGGTTAGAATATAGAGTGATAGATATCACAGCTGATTTGATTCATGAAGTTATTGGACTATCTAAAACTAGAGCCATTCCTTTAAATGAGAAGAACATGAGGAAAATAGTCATAGACAACACAAATTCATCCTATAATGGTAGAGGAATTGTGATTAGTAAGATTCAACAAGATGATATCAGATATTTATGTAAGATCCTAACCACTAAGTTTTGTGCAAACTCAAGAGAGGATGACATGGCAGCTGGAATGATACATGCAGCTTATCTGATGTGTGTTGATAAAGTACAAGTTGATATGTGTGAGATTCTAAGAATTCAACTATTTAAGAATTTGGAAAAGATTAAGAAAACTAAGTATACATAGTTTAAATTCTCATCCTTAATCACCTCTATGTTTTTTCATCTATTCAGAAGATTTCCTTACACCATTAGAAATTACTGGAATGATGGCCAAACTACAATGGAAAGGATTAACCTAGTGTACAAGAGGCATGTTATTGATAAAGTGAATGAGACTACAGTATTGGTAATCAAGACATTTCAGGATATAGTGTCTAGCAGATCAAGAATCCCACAGTCTCTTGTGGAGAAGTATAAAACTGAGATATGTTTCATGGTTGATACTGACTTTACCTACATTGAAGTAGTAGAACCTAGAACAGAGTTCATAGACCCTCTTGGCTATGACATATCTGAGGTAGAAACAAAAGAGTATGTGAGTAGGTTACTTAAGTGCAAGTTGGACACTCACTGTAATAGGTTTGGAACCTTTGAGGAGAACCTCAACTCTGCAAAGACTTTACTTGAAGAGAAGCAGTCAAAGAAAAGAGTTAAGAGTACTATCAAGAAAATTCTAAAAGATACAAGGATGACTAAGCATGAATTCTTAGTAGCAAAGCAAACAGTAGCAGCAATCAGAGATATTGGGCAAAAGGAAGTTTTGTCTATTCCATCATTATCATCAATTGCAGCATAGCAAGAAGAAACACAAGTTAAGGTGAAAGTGGAAGAAATTGAGAAAGATCAAGAAGCAAATATATCCACTAGATCCACTTCCTCCACACCTAGAAAAATAGTAAAAGAGAGTGCTACTAGACCAGGTAAAAGGCAAAAAACTTTGGTACAACTAGCTCCAAGGAAATTTGCAGAAATCAAAGATGATGACACTTCTATTAATAATAAAACTTGGAAACCTAGAGTTGAGAAGCTTAATGAGCATATCATTCAAAATGGAGACTTTACAAGAATGAATAAGTACTATGATCTCTATGATTATGCAGAGAGATTAAATTTGGAAAATGTAGTGGTAAAGCACATGATTTTGTCTAATAAGAAGTTTGATACAATTCAGGGTAAGATACCTGATGATTTGTACAATAAACTTGTGAATAGGAAGAAGAGAGCACCATAAGAAGACACATCTATTAGAGAAAATCTTGTAAGAAAGCTTTGTGTTGTAAAAGATGAAGCACACTTTAGTCAGATTATGAAAGCTTTAAACACCCATTTGAGAACCAAGAAGAGAAACATTCAGATTATGGGAGGTAAATATGAAGAAGTTAATGTAGAAACAGAGCAAGCAATCATCAAGGTTATGTCAGAAAATGTTGGAGAACCATCAGTTGCTGCAGAGCAAGCAGGTGAAATAGAAGAAGAGGACATTCCCTCTCCACTAGCCATAAACATTGAAGATGAAATCATGAATGTAGAAGGAACTAAGATCACCTTGGATACTGATGATAATGTATTCAAGAATCTAGAAAACATTGTTGACAATTCAGCTTTTGAGGAGCAGAAGACTACCAATGGAGAAGAGAAAATAGAGACCATGTTGGAAATTTGGCTAATGCAGATGCATAGATGTTGTCATTATGGAAACATATGATCTCTATTGAGAGAGTAGAATCTAGAATGCAAGTATGGCAAGTTGAAGGAAGAAATTGTCTAAGTATGGATACAGTGATCCTGACAGAGCACCCGATGAAGATTTAGTTGGCGACATCCACTGGAGGAATATTTTTGTTTGCATAGTTAACTAAAGCTTCTAAAGAGTATGAGGATACCCCATATCAGTGTGCATAAAGTTTGGAGTAGTATAGACAAAGTTATTCAAAGTTTATCGAAGATAGTTTTTGTAGACAAAATAGTTTTGGAGACAGTATTAGCGAAAGAGTTAAGGGATTATTTTTTCTTGTCAAAATAATGACTTAACATTATGAAGGGATGACATCTTAGATGTTTACTCTTGGATAAATATTTTGGAAGCTGACCATGTAAAGTTATTAGCTCTAATAACTCATATATTAGGCATACTTGAAATGTAATGAAAGATATATGTGATGTGTAAAAAGAAAGAAAAGATAACTTGCGATAGTTGTATATTATGATAGCAGAAAATGCTATTGATGCGAAGCTGTAAGCAGTACCATATTATAGTCAGAAACATTTTGTATTACCTATTTGGGTAGTGAGCTCAACTGGTGATCAAGTTTTGTAATCTAACTCCTAACAGGGTTAAGGCTTCTGACAAGGCCTAAAGTCCTTTAACCAGGACATATCTACTATATATTGTAAATTGATTCCTAACAGGGTCCAATATCCCTAATAGGATACTTTTGATTAGTGATCTTTGTGGGTACCATCCCCACTAGGGTTTTCCCTTGGCCAGGGTTTCCTCGAGAACATATGATGTGTTATGAGTTCTTTCTATTTACTGCTATGTTTGTTAATCAGCTTGATAATCTTTCTATGCACTAAAGTAATCTATTATATCCATAAGTGGGAAAAGTAAAAAGCTTGTGAAATACTAATTCACCCCCCCCTCTTAGTATTTCCTATTTCTAACAATTGGTATCAGAGCACAGTTACTCGGAGAAGGAACATTCAAGGAAAGCTTAGTAGCATGAGTAAGATCTCTATGGATATGGATCAACTTTAGAAGAATCTTGAAGAAGCTCTTGAACAGATTGATATGCTTACTGATGAAAGAAACTCCTTAAGAAGAAAATATGAAGATGCAAATAATGCTATTGACAAATTAAAAGGTAAGATTGAAGATCTAAAATCTAAAAAGAAATATGATATGCTTGTTGAAGATTGTGATGAATTAGAAAAAGAAAATGAGATTCTTAAGCATGAGTTGAAGATAGTAAATCTGAAGCTTAGTATGAAAGATGGAAATTTGAGATTTGATAATGAAAAATTGAAAATTGAGAATGAAGATCTGAGGTCAAGACTTGAAAAGGAAACATCTGAATCTGAAAAGGTAAAAGTGTAGTATATGGAACTTGAGAAGTATAATAAAATTGTGAAAGGTGAATTAACTCAATCCAAACAACAACTTGAAAGGCTATATTCAAATAGTGATAAGACTAGAAAAAAAATTTCTTTTGAAGAACCACTCTTTGATAGGACTAGATTTGGATTTAGTATGTTTAGAACAATCCATGAAAGTAAGAAGCCAGATCTAAAGACATCTGAAAGTGTGGAGGAAATAAAGCTAGATGAGAACACATTGGAAGATCCACCTAAAGAAGAACCACCTAGAGAGAAAGAAGAATCAAAATAGGAAGAATCATCTAAAGGAATGCAAAGAGAATTCAAAGGTAGATGTTTTTCTTGTAATACTATTGGGCACATGAAGAGACATTGCACAGGTAAGCAATTTAAACCTCTTAATGGATATTTTTATAATTGTCATAGTTTTGGACATAGAGCTAACTAATGTAGAAGACCTAAAGTAATTGTGAATAATTATGATAGAATGATTGGGAACACTAACAACGTAGATAAGAAATCTATTGAAGAAATGAATCAAAGAAAAGTGGTAGTATGTTTTAGATGCAACAAAGTAGGACACATTGCTAGAAATTGCAAGTCACAGATTAACCAGCAAGGACAAAGATTTGGAAATAATGGGATCATTTGTTAGATATGAAACAAGTTTGGACACTCAACAAGATTTTGTAGAATGAACAATGGAGGTTATCATCATAACCTTAACCCTAGGAACAATGCAAGAAGGAATGAAAATGCAGGAAATAAAGAGAAAGGTTGCTGTAGCAATAAAGATGAAGTAAAATTTGATAAAGGCACAGATCAACGAGGTATAGTTAGCACTAAAAGTAGTTAGGAAGGTAATGTAACTAATGGTAAGGATGAATCTTTACCTGACCCTTCTTTAAGTACTTAAATTATGTAAGTTTTTGTAGTTTAGGACTTAGGATTAGTGTAGATTAGGAATTTGAATGAGTTAAGTTTTGCACAGTTAGATATAGGTTTATTATGTTGTACTAATGCTATGGTTAAGTGCACAAAAGAAAATATTGTGTTTTGTGAGGTCGTAGAAAGTTTTATGGTTGCAAGTTTGTAGAATCAGCTTTTTGAGGTTTTAGCGGCAAAATGAATGAATGCGATGTCAGATCGAGTTAATGTGAAGTGTTATAAGGTCAAAATCAAAGTTATCATGATTACAAAGTGATTGAAAAGTGATTTGAAAGAAGAAAAAGTGAGTTGAGGATGATTTGAAGAAGTTTGGAAGCAGTTTGCAGTGACGATCATACCGAAACCCTAGATTTGCTAAGTTGAGGTATTTCTTGATCTTTAATCAGTTGATAAGATGGATATTTCTATGGTTCATAATGTTAAGGATAAGAATAGACCTAAGATTAAGAAAGAACGAGTAGAACCAATTGAAATTGATAATAGTCTAGCATTATCATCCGTACTAGACAGAGTATTGCACATTGAGAATGTTAAAGGATATTTAGGTTGCAAGTTTGAAACTTTGGGAGATGCAGATTTTAGTGATGATTATAGGAAATTGCACAATCAAGACATGTCAGTTAAACCAGCTTATGGGCACCTAGAGAACAATGAAATTATCAAATATTCCATGAAGTATGAATTCAATGATGAGGAATGTACCAAGATCATTTTGAGTAGAATCCACAATGGGAAATTCTGGATGGAGGATAGAGTTATTGATATAACTGCCAACCTAATTCATGAAGTTACTAGATTATCAAAAGTTGGAGAGATTCCACTGAATGAAAAGAACATGAGAAAGATTGTTTTAGATAACACTGGATCTAGTTCTAATGGTAGAGGAATTGTGATAAGTAAAATTAAGCAAGATGATGTTAGGTACCTTTGCAAGATCCTAACAACTAAATTCTATGGTAGTTCAAGGGAAGATGACATGGCTATAGGAATGGTTCATGCAGCGTATCTTATGCGTATTGAGAAGAAACTAGTAGACCTATGTGAAATTCTAAAAATTCAGTTATTTGAGAACTTAGAAAAGATTAAGAAAGCTAAGTACACATAGTTTAGGTTTTCATCTCTGATAGCCTATATGTTTTTCCATATTTTGAGAAGATTTCCTTACATAGTTGATTGGAGTGACAATGTGAACAAAATGGAAAGAATAAACTCAGTCTACATGAGGCACCTTTTTGATAAAGTTAATGACAGTGTGAAGCTTGTATTGAAGACTTTTCAAAATATTGTTAAGAACAAATCAAGGATTCCTCAATCCTTAGTTGAAAAGCATAAAGATGACATTTGTTTTATGGTAGACACTGATTTCACCTGCATTGAAGTAGTTGAGCCTAGAATGGAATTCATAGACCCTCTTGGCTATGAAATATCTGAAGCAGAAACAGTAGGATATGTGAATAGATTCTTAAAGTGTGAGTTGGATGGTCATGCAAATAAGTTTGGAACTTATGAAGAGAATTTCAACTCTGCAATAAGTTTGAGAGAAAAGAAGCAATCTAGTAAGAGATTTGAATCTACTATGAAGAAAATACTAAAAGAATCAGGTATGTCAAGTCATGAGTTTGACATAGCTAAGAAGACTGTAGAAGCCTTGAAGCAAAGTGAAAATCTTGTAATTCACTTGAGACATCTACTACAGATCCTGTTGATCCTATTGCAGTAAAGGTAAAAGTTGAAGTACCTGAAAAAGATGAAGGAGATAAATCTTTTTCTCCTATTCCTAGCAAAAGAGTAAAAGTGAGTGCAATAGGACCCGGCAAGAGATAGAAAGTGGTTGTACCACCTATACCTAGAAATGTAGCACTAATTAAAGATGATGATGTAGTTTCAATCAAGAAGAAAACTTGGAAACCAAGAATTGAAAGAGTTAATGAAGATATATTGAAGCATGGAGACTTCACTAAGTTGAATAAATTCTATGATCTATATGGATGATTTGACAGATTAAATTTTGAAAATGCAATGATTACACATATGATTGTGATAGATAAGAAACTTAGCACTATTCATGGTAAGATCCTAGAAGATTTGTATAACAGACTTGTGAATAGAAAACAAAGAGCACAAGAACAGGACATAAAGATGAGAGAACATGTAATCAAATAGTTCTGTGAAGTTGAGAATGAAGATCATTTGAAGAGATTCTTGAAGTCTCTTGGAACTTTATTGAGAACTTAGACAAGGACAATCCTTAATGGGAGGCAAAAAGGAGGAAGTACAGAAAGAGACAGAGAAAGTAGTAATGCAAGTTCTTGCAGATATAGTTGCAGAAAAGCATGTTGAATCAGACCCTCAGCAGAAGCAATCAGAGGAACCGCATGTAGAGAAAGTTGGTATTGAAGAAGTTTCATCTTCTTCACATATCAATATTGGAAGAGAATCAATGGATATTGAAGGCACCAAAGTGACTCTAGAATCAGATGATGCAGTATTTCATGATCTAGGAAACATTGTTGACAATTTGGCTTTGGGAGAGCAAGAAAAGGTCACAGAATCAGAGAAGAATACAGAGGCAGAGGAAGCACCAACTGTATTAGAATTAGTTCTAGTAGAGCAGTCAGTTAAAGGCAAACAAATTTTGACAGAGGCCACTACCTCTAGTGTACCTTCTATACCAGTTAAAGACATTAGTGCACCTGATAGTAAGAAGAGGCATATTGGTTCAATGTTTGAAGACCTTGGAAAAGAAGTTGAAGATGATGATCAGCTTGAGTTCATCACATCTCTGAATAAAATTATTGGAAAGAATAAGAAACTTAGAGTTTTGATAGAGAAACTTGAGAGTGTGATCAACACTAAGGTATCTGAATCGGATCCACTTGAGAAAGCTAAAATGTTGAAGAGGATAAGAAGATTAGAGAGAAGTTAGATGCTATTACAACTGAGACAAACACCTTGACAAGCCCTAATGTCAAGATAAGTTCTGTAGAGAAGAACATAAGAATGTTAAATGATGAAATCAGAATGTTAGCAGAGGAGAAGAATAGAAAGATGATCAGGGTTAACATCTTGAGAGAGAATGTCTCAATCAAGACATCAATTGTTGAAGACCAAATTGAGCAGTGTCTTTCAGCAAAGACATCTTTTCAGAAGTTTAGCTTCAATTCCCTGCAAGCTTGTCAGACAGTAGCATACAGATTGAGTACTCTACTCAATGTTGCTAAATCCATCAGGAAGATATGGGAGAAAGATTTTGAATCTTGGAAGTTAGAGTCTGGTGATTGTGTTGAAAGCCTATCGGCTTTGCAATAGCTAATAATAAGGTATAAAGTTTTTGAAATTTTTGTACACCCTATCTTTGTCATTGTTGTCAAAGGGGGAGAGATAGTAGAAAATTGAATATATGTTGAGGAAGGATACTCATAGGGGGAGCTATTCTATGGAGTATGATATTGTATACATATTGTATAACTTTTGGCCACAATTTTGTATAAGTGTTTTTTGAAGTTTTGTTTGCACACTTAGCCAATTTTCCCATATGTTGCCACCAATGACAAAGGGGGAGATTGTTGGAACTTTGGCTAATGTGGATGCATAGATGTTGTCATTATGGGGACATATGATCTCTATTGAGAGTACAAAATCTGGAATGCAAGTATGGCAAGTTGAAGGAAGAAATTGTCTAAGTATGGATATAGTGATCCTGACAAAGCACCTGATGAAGATTTAGTTGGCGATGTCCACTGGAGCAATATTTTTGTTTTCATAGTTAACTAAAGCTTCTATAGAGTATGAGGATACCCCATCTTACTGTGCATAAAGTTTTTAGTAGTACAGACAAAGTTATTCAAAGTTTACCGAAGATAGTTTTTGCAGACAGAACAGTTTTGGAGACAGTATTAGCAAAAGAGTTAAGGGATTATTTTTGCTTGTCAAAATAATGACTTAACATTATGAAGGGATGAAATCCTAGATGTTTACTCTTGGATAAATATTTTGGAAGCTGACCATGTAAAGTTATTAGCTCTAATAACTCATATATTAGGCATACTTGAAATGTAATGAAAGATATATGTGATGTGTAAAAAGAAAGAAAAGATAACTTGCGATAGTTGTATATTGTGATAGAAGCAAAGGCTATTCATGCAAAGTTGTAAGTAGTACCATATTACAATCAGAAACATTTTGTATTACCTATTTGGGCAGTGAGCTCAACTGGTGATCAAGTTTTGTAATCTAACTCCTAACAGGGTTAAGGCTTCTAACAAGGCCTAAAGTCATTTAACCAAGATAGATCTACTATATATTGTAAATTGACTCCTAATAAGGTCCAATATCCCTAACAAGATACTTTTGATTAGTGATCTTTGTGGGTACCATCCCCATCAGGGTTTTCCCTTGGCCAGGGTTTCCTCAAGAACATATGATGTGTTATGAGTTCTTTCTATTTACTACTATGTTTGTTAATCAGCTTGATAATCTTTGTATGAACTAAAGTAATCTATTATATCCATAAGTGGGCAAAAGAAAAAGTTTGTGAAATACTGATTCACCCCCCCCTCTCAGTATTTCCTATTTCTAACAGACCATAGTTGTAGAACCTAGAGGGACAGAAAAACCAGTACTTGATTCCACTAAAGAAGATATCAGTCTTACTCCTGAGACTAGAAAAAAGAATCAGATTGGATCTATGATTGAAAATCTAGGAAAGGAAGTAGATGATGATGATCAGATGGAATTGATCACATCCTTGAACAAGATCATTGGAAAGAATAAGAAATTAAAAAGTCTTGAAGGATGCCTGAAGGATCTTACTGAGAAGTTACAAGGTGTTGTAACTACACAAATTGTAGAAGTTGACCCTCTGGAGAAAGAAAAGCAAGTGATGAACACTTTTAACAGTGAGTTCACAAATTTAACTGATATTGCAAAAGTGAAAGTGAAAGCAGCCTATGAAGCCAAAACACTTTTGAACATTAGCCAGAATATTAGGAATGATATCAATAATCTTGATATCTGTATAAAGGACTTGAGAAATAATTTGAAAAGAGGAAAATCCTTGTACATCCAGTGTACAAAATCAAAGACCTTGACAGTAGAAGAAGATAAGAAGTTTAAGATGAAGGAAGCAAAAATTTAGAATGAAACTAACCTTCTTTCAAGCCCCAATGTGAAGATATCTGATGTTGAGAAGAAAATTTGTAAGATATATGATGAAATCAGAATTTTGCAAGATGAAAAGGATAGGAAAATGAAAAGATTCACTCTTTTAAGGGAGCACACTTCTATGAAGTTAAGTATTATTGAAGGGAAATTGGAAGAATGTCTTTCAGCTAAGACATCTTTTCAAAAGTTTAGCTTTGAGAATCTCCAAACATGTGAGATAGCATCTTATGGATTATGTGCACTACACAATGTGGTAGAATCTATTGAGAAGTCATGGGAGAAGGAGTTAGAGGCTATAAAGATTGATTTTGCAGATTGTTTTGCAAGCCTACTGGCTTTGCAATATTGACTTAAGCTATAACTTTTGTGAATACAGTTTTGCAACCCTCCTTACCTTTATTTTGTCATTGTTGTCAAAGGGAGAGAGATATATAGCAGAAAATTGATAAGAAAATGATAAGGATTGATACTCTTAGGGGGAGTACTATATTAAAGATAAGTTTTTTTTGGAGTTATAAGGATAGTATATATATTTTATACTATGGCCACAATTTTGAGATTTTGAAGTTGTAAGACTTAGCCAATTTTCTCATATGTTGCCACCAATGACAAAGGGGGAGATTGTTAGCAATTTGGCTAAGTTGGTTACATAGATGTTGTCATTATGGAAAAATGTGATCTACATGAAGATCACACAAGTCAGAGAGCTAGTATGTCAAAGCACAATGCAAAATTGTCTAAGTATGAGACAGTGTGTTTTTACCAGTGAACCTGATGATAGTTTTTGTTTGCAATGTCAACTAGAGTAATTTCAGTGCTTGTGTAGTTGAACATAGACTCTATGGTGACTATTGAAGACTCATCTTAGACCACAAGTCATTACGGCATGTACGGAAGAAGTTATGACAATTTTTTCTAAAGACAATGTTAAGCCGACAAGACAGAATATGAAGAAAGAATTGGTAAAGAGTTAAGGGATTATTTTGTTTATCAAAATAATGAATTAAAAATATAAAGGGATGACATCCTAGATGTTAACCCTTGGATAAAGTTATTTTTTTAATATGATAGCCGACTTGAAAGTTATTAATCTTAATAACTTGTATAAATGTAGTTGTAAATTGTAAGAAGGATATGAATGATGAAGGAATGAATGTATGTAATAGCGATAGTGAAAAGATATTGATGCAAGAAGTATAAGGTTATGTACCTTGACCTATTTTTGTAATCAGTAAATATTGTACATTACTTGTTTGGGCAATGGGCTCATCTAGTAATCACTTTTTGTATTGCCAACTCCTAACAGGGTTGAGGCTTCTAACAAGGCCTATAGTCACTTAATCAAGACTGAGAGACTATATGCATGTAATATACTCCTAATAGGGTCAATATCCTTAATAGTATACTTTTGATTAGTGGATCTTTGTGGGTACCATCCCCATCGGGGTTTTCCCTTGGCCAGGGTTTCCTCGAGAACAAATAATGTGTTATGAGTTCTTTAGTTTTATTGCTATGCATGTGGTTTAGCTTCTTATGTTATGCATGTGTTAAGATAATCTTTTATATCCATAATTGGGCAAAAGTAAAAGTTTGTAGAATACTGATTCACCTCCCCCTCTCAGTATTCCCTATTTCTAACAGTTAACTAAAAAACACTTGACGAGTCAACCTAGGGAAATACTTGACAACTTAACTCAAAAACACTTGACAAATTAATCCCATGATAAATGGTGAGTGTACAGTACTTTTTTGATCAATCACCACAAACTAGCATAAAATATTAACAATGTCACAAGTAGGAATGTTGAACTTGGATTGAGTTATGGAAGCA
Source organism: Chamaecyparis obtusa (assembly GCA_027943335.1). Taxonomy (NCBI): domain Eukaryota; kingdom Viridiplantae; phylum Streptophyta; class Pinopsida; order Cupressales; family Cupressaceae; genus Chamaecyparis; species Chamaecyparis obtusa. The sequence continues at coordinate 990,752 of BSBK01006955.1, forward strand.
ATCGGTTGTTACAAGAAAGACACAGTTTGGACTAAGCTACCAATAGTGGAATTGGTAGCAAGAGTAGTAGGAGATATATGTGAAATGTTTGAAGCATTATGAGAAATGGAAGAAATGATGGAGTATGAAAAGAAACACTATTATAAGTGGGCATTGAAAAAGGTAAAGAAAAACATGGAACACTTGAAGGAATAGTGGGAATGATAGGATTAGGAATGATAACATGTGTAGGATTGATATTTTTAATGGAAGTAGTGATAATGGAGGTAGAATAGGCATAGAAGTCTCAACAGTAGTAGTGACCGGAATGAAACCTAGCTCTTGAGAACAATATTTACTAGGTTTTATATTATTATAAATGAGATGAGAGATACTACACAAGATGTTAACATCATGTTTATCATTATGAATTATCTTCCTCAAACCTTCTACAATAGATATACATCAAGTTTAGAGTTTCGTTGTCCTAACCGTTGCTCAAATTTTTCAAACTCGTGAGAAATATTTTCAACTTTCATGGGAGGGACTCACAAGGTCTCATCTTCATCATGGGAAGAGTTGGAAGAGTGTTTCTCAATAATAGGATTAATGTCATTGGTAGGCATGTTGGTCTCATCAAGATTCCTAGGAAAAATAGAGGACTTGAGATCAAAGGAACCCATAAGTCTACATCTTCTCCTAACCGGAATGCTATAAGTAGGACTCAAGGTAATAAGACTCATGCACAAGGAATTGAAAGAAAGATAGAGCTAATGAAAATATAATTTTAAAAGAGATATGCAATTCAAATAAACAAATAGAAAATTTAAGCACATCTAGCCATGAAACATAGAAAGATCTAGTGTAAAGCATACAATTGTAACAAAAATGTGAGATTAATGAAATGTATATAAATTAGATCTAAACACCAAATCAGAATTGGAAATATTGTGAGTTAGGTTCACCAAAAATATACAGTGGGAAAAAGAATGCAATCAATAAATGATTAGATCACTTCTCCTTTTTATTAATTACACATTTCATAAGGAAGATGCCCCACTATGTTCAAGAGGAGACTCAAAAACTAAGTACGATAATGATCCTTCACTAAAATATGTGATTAAGGTGATTAATTAGACAAGTTACTAAAAACTAGAAATAATAGATTGATTCGAACAAACAGTGAGTGGAGAAGTAAAGAAATGAAAATCAAAGCATAGATCTAGCATGTGGGTAAAATCTAAGTTGAAAATGCAAGGTACTTGGTGAAACTCATTGTGTACTTAGGGAAAATGTCAATGGAATTCTAATATACTTGGAAACTTTGAGTGAAACTTTCTAGGTATTTTTTACTGTATCCAATGTTTTTCATTCCTGTCTAGTAGCTTTGTAACCTATTTCTACACAAAGAAAAATAGTAAAAATATTATTTAAAGGGGTTTTCCTTGGTCAAACCCCTTTATAAATGAACCTTGAAAATGGAAATAAATTTCATAAAGGAAAGTATGTAAAAAGGTAAATATTAGATTCACCTTTTATAAACCCTCATGGATAGATGTAAAATTTGTTCAAATTCATGAAGATGCTTGAATATGCTTGAAATACAATGATTTGACCTTGGAATGTGATTTAGAATCAAGGATGACCTCACAAATGTATATATCTATGAATGCCACTTCTAGATCTTGAATTTTGATGTGTTTGAAAATTGTTTGTAATGAAGAAAAGAGAAGGAGAATGGAAGAAGGATCTTCTTGCTTGATTGAGAATTCCTCTACTTGGTCATCATGAGAGAGAAACTTGTTTCTATTAGAGATAGTTTCCTTTGACTTGAATGATCTTGAAAAATTGGACTTGAAAATCTTGATCTTGGATGCTTTCCTTCAAATCTTGAAATCAATTGCTCAATTTGTCTTGATTACAAAGGCTTGAGCATGGTTTTGATATGAAAAATGAAAAGAAATAATTTTTTTTAATACTTACTCCATCATTTCTAGATTAAAAAATGGTTTAGACCAACAACAAAATCAAAACTCCTAATACCCTAAAACCAAGCCTTGGACCAAAATAGGGCCTCGATCCCCAGGGACATAACACTTGGAAAATGGGTTAGAATTTGGAGGGGATGTTGGGATAAGTTAAAAGAAACGGGGGGAAAGGAAAAGTTGTTAGGATAGATCATAATAGGAATTTGGACCTTGAAATCACCAAAATAGCGTCTAATAGGTCCTAATAAAGCATCCAATCATGGGTGCTAACTTTTTAGGATGGTATAGAAACTAACGATCTTAAGAGCTAGGAATAGCTGAAAAATGGAATATGAATGTTCCTCTGGCTACTATTTCTTCTTAGGTTAATATGATTACAAATGGTGAGGTGATTGAGGCTAGAGTACATTTACATGGCCATCATGTTGATTCCCCTAAACAACGTGGGAATGTGCCTCTAGCTACTATTTCATGTGATAGTGCCAAGGCTATCATTTCTGGTATTGTTTTGCCTATAGGGAGGAATTATGATGCCTTGAGATGGTGGATGTTCTTGTTAGATAACTAAGATGGGGGTGAATTAGTTAAGTCTAGTTATCATATAGTCCCAAATACTCTCATATGTATTAAACGAATTCAATAAATAAATTTAAATAGCTCTGTAAAAACTTGTCTATGTCTTTTTGATTCATTTACCGACTGCCAATTAAATTAACTAGTATGTACCAATCCAACCAGTAATTGTAATGTGTAAAGTAAACTAACTAATCATCACATGCATACACATTTGACACTTAATTTTTAACATGGAAACCCTATTAGGGGAAAAACCACCTAGGACCAGTACCTAAAATATTTTCACTCTTCTAAAGTGAGCTCAGCTAAGAACCAACCCTATTAGGTTACAAAAGAAATTGTAAGGTGTGACCTTATTAGAGGATTTATCACTAACAGTTCTTTGTGATTATACATTTACTTGGGTCAACAAGAAAACAATCAAGATTCATTGAATGACATAAAGAAATAAATAAGGATTGTTAAGTCCCACTCGGTTAAGAGATTTTGTTTGTAGCAATAGTTAGAATGTAACAATAAATGGCCTAATTCAAATGCAACTTCCTTTGAAAATATTTAGATCTATGCTAAGCTCAATATACCTCTTGCCATCATAATATCTTCAATTTCCTTTTATCCTCCAACATTGTTCTACTCGATTAATCTCCTTCTTCTAATGCTCAGTGTAGTCTATAGAATTGTCGAATCTTACTTCAACCTGTCTGACCAGCTTCGCATTAATACAATCTTCTCCTCACGCACATTTATTATTTTGAATATCTTGTCTCCTCATATATACATGATAAATTGTTTTCTTCTCAGCCATATATTTTTCCTCTTAATCTCCATCGTTGATTTTGCCTCTTTAACCTTCCTCAGAACTTGTGCCTTGAAAATGTTTCAATCTTCATGATCTGATCGACCTTGAATTTTTTCAGCCATAGTTCTTCATGAAAAAATTATATCTTTATCCTTAGAATCATCCTAATTCATCCATCTCATCGTCTCATTTTGGAAAATACATGTTCCACATTATTTCTTCTACTCAGTCAATACTGTGATGTGTCAGTGACTTCCTACTCAGTTAATACCGTACTCAGTATACACTAAACATGCTTGGTGTACACTATATCTACTCAGTGTATATAAAGTTCTTCATATACCTAATACATTAACATTTATATTCTTGATCTTCAATTCTTAACAGAATCATGTAATACAATCAAATCACTATCATATTGTCATAGACTCATCAATAAGTTACCCAATGAATACCATATTTTATAACTTACTCATACATCTCATCTTCATGTTAATATCTCATTCCTTCACCAATATTACCTTCTTCAGATGTTTGCAACTATCATGATAATTAAAGTCAAAACTAGTTGACATCAATGACAATAAAATAATTGATCTAATATCTCACATAGACCTTAGTAGCTTGGTGATCATCTTCACATTATGTTCTCTAAGCAGTCAATTAGTTGTAGTCTAATAATCTCTCCCTTTGGTATTGGTAGCAACACAATATGAAATATGCCATAGAATACCAAACATCTTAAGTATCTACAACTTGATCTATATGTTGTGACTTTGTAAGCTCTCCCTTAGCTTATGCATTTAATATGTTTAAACACTACACAGCATCATGTGTCTCTCCCTTTCAGTTATGTTTATTTCCAACTGATATTTCATCTCTTCCATATTATCATGATCATCTCTCCCTTTGAATATTTCCTAAATATTTCAATATCATCTCTCCCTTTGACAGTAATGCCAAAAGTAATCAGCTCTTCATCATCCAAATAAGTATCTATTGGAGATTAGCCAACAAGCTATATTAATGATTGTATGTTTGTCATTGATGAAAACATATGGTAATTAGTGTGTGTGGAATCCTAATGAAGTGAGCCTTAAGAATATGGTTCTTAGATATGTTACCAACATGATATCATAGACACAGAGGTTAATTTTGAGTAAATATAGTAATGCAGTTGTTTGTGTCAGTGAGTGTCCCTGACAGGTCCCAGGAAGAGTTATGTATGTGATTTGTAGTATGGTTTTAGTAGAGACTTGTGTGTTTATATTTATGTTGTATACATATGCATGATGCTATGTTCATGGACACAGAGTCAAATATGCAGTATAGGTTGAGTTATGAAGTCTCTAGTTTGATAGTCACAGTTTCTTGAGTTTATTTGTTGAAGCCTACAGTGTTTATATTGTTGCAGTAGTTGCACCTATCATTTTGGTATGTGTGCTTGGATTTGTGTTTAGAGGAGAGTTAAGAATGTTTAGTTAAAAGAGCATGATGTAATTTAGCATGAGAAGGAAGTTGGAGTTAATTTGGTAGAGTTGACTATGGGAAGTGTCACATCTACTCACATGGAGTTGCACGGTCCTAATTTGTGTTGTGTGCTTAGTAGAGCCAACTAAGATGTTATTGGAGAGTTTTATTGTTTCTCTAATATTATTTCAAGTTGGTTCTAATAGGCCAACTTAATTATATCATTTAGAGGAAAGATACTTATAGGCAGTCATTTTGTGATTGCTAAGTATGGTAGTTAGTTGAAAGTTAAAGAGAAGAGCAGAGAGTGTAAAGTATTGTGCCATCAGCAGAAGGTCTATGTGACAAAGGAGAAAGTGTATGCTATTCATTGTGATTGATCAAGATATCAAGTCTACCTCACATTTCACTAAGATCCAAATATAGTGTGTATATGTTAAACTAAAGGTTTTACCCCTCACCCCTTTGAGTAGTGTGCTCTGGATAGTGTATCCTCACCCCTAACAGGGTTGATTATAAAAGACTCCTAACAGGGTCCAACCCTTGACTGGGTCATTGTACTTATTACATTGTAAAGAACAACTCCTAACAGGGTTGCAATATCTTCTAAGAGGGATCATAATACACGAGTGTAGTTCTTACTGCGTGTTAACTCCCACCAAGGTTTTTAACTATTTGGGTTTCCCCATAACCGAAATTGTTGTTTTGTGTTAAGTGTTCTCACATTGTATTTTTGGTTAATATTCTTCTATACTTAATTGGTTAAAGAATTGAATCTTTTAGATAATTGATTCACCCCCCCCCCTTAGTTTCCTCTTGGGACTATTCCTAACAAATGGTATCAGATACAAGTTCCTCGGAGAGAAATTTTAATATCTTGAGGTTGATCAAATGGCATTCTTTAGAAAAGAAAGTCCTAAGTTTGATGGATATAACTATCTAGACTGGAAGAACAAAATGATGACACATCTGGGGTGCATTTCTTTTGAGATCTTTGAAGTGGCTACTACATAAGTTGAGATTCCTTCTTTATCAGATCTTGCAAAGGAAGATGCAACTCTTAAGAAAAAGGAGATGTTCACATCAAATGTTCTTGCCAAAGAAGCCCTCATCAGTGCCTTGTCTGACAATGAATTCTTAGAGATAAAAAAGCTAGATAAAGCCTACAAGATTTAGAAGTATCTAGAAGACATGTTTGAAGGAGACATCCAAGCCAAGAATGCACATAGAAAATCATGGAAGAAAAAGTACAATACATTGGAGATGCTACCTGAAGAAAGCATTAGAGCCTACAATCAAAGGATTAATGAAGCAATTTCAAGAATTAGAAGCAATAGTGTAGAGATTTACAAAGAAGACATAATGAACAAGTTGATGACTACTTTGACACTAGATATGAGAATGAGATAAACATCTTGGAAGAGACTATACCATTCTCAAAAGAATTTAGGAGAGAGACCTTAATTAGAAATATTTCAGCCTTTGAAATATCAAGTTTGAATACAGAGCCCAAAAGTGAGACAGCCTTCAAAGCTTCAATCCATGGTAAGAAATCCTTGAACACTTCTCATAATTTTGATGATGATGATGAAGAAAAAATACTAGATGATTTCATTTATATAATATGAAGGTCAGCTACCATTTTTATTCTTTTCATGTAACAAGATTGGTCACTTTGCATCTAAGTGCCCTACAAGAGTCAAGACGTTCAAAAATAACTACAAGCCTAAGTATACAAAAGAATGTTACTATGCTAGAGATGGAGTATCAAATGAGGAATCTGCTAAAGATGAAATTGGATTGATTGCACTTGAAGATAAAAAGGAAGCACAAGAATTAGAATTGATTTCACAGGCTGACATTAGGATAGACTGGATCATTGACACTGGTTGTTCACATCACATGACAGGAGACAAAGATAGATTTGTACATCTGGATAAGTACAAAGGTGACATGGTTAGATTTGGTGAAAATGGTTTTAATCCTATCATACATAGAGGAACCATCACCTTGGATGGAAAGAACAGTACTGATGATGTTCTTCATGTTGATGGTTTGTAGAATAATCTACTAAGTGTTGGACATTTTCTTGACAAAGGATATCAGTTGGAATTCAAAGACAATAAGTGCATCATTAATAATAAGGAGAGATGATTGCATCAGGTTCAAAGACTAAAGTTGATACAATATGCAAGGAAGGTGTGATGGGAAAGCATGTAAGGAATTCATTCATAAACAAGCATGATTCAGCAAAGATCAACTAGATCTAGTTCATACAGACCTATGTGGACCAACTCACACAAGATCATACTATGGTGAAAGGTATTTTATTTTGTTTGTTGATAATTATTCTAGAATGATGCAGGTTGCATTCTTAAAGGATAAATAAGAAGCATTTGAGAAGTTCAAAATATTCAATGCTAAGGTTGAAAATGAGTTTGGATTGAAGATTAAATGTCTAAGATTAGATAGAGGAGGAGAATTCACCTCTAACAAATTTTATGAGTACTATGAAGAACATGGGATAAAAAGATAGTTAAATGAACATAGAACCCCTCAGTGGAATGGAATAGCAAAAAGGAGGAATAGGATCATAGTTGACATAGCGTGCACCATCATGATTGAAGGAAAGGTCACACACATCTATTGGAGAGATGTGGTTAATACTACAGTCTACACAATCAATAGAATTCAATTAAGGCTAGGTGCAGACAAGACACCTTATGAGCTATGGTTTGGGAATGTACCTATAGTCAAATACATCAGAATATTTGGAAGTAAGTGCTACATCAAGAGAGATGAACTAATTGGCAAGTTTGATGCAAGAAGTGATGAAGGTATTGTTATCAGTATTTTACTCATTTGAAGAGGCCTAGTTACTAAGTTAGACTGTTGCACCCTAGTTTGAAATTATTAGTGGTCTTTCTTAATATTTGTGTTCATTTCAAGGTACATGAAAGAGAAAAGGAAATGAACTACAAATAAGAATTACGTGTGCATGTACCAATGCTAAGTATTCTTTACAAAAGGATAAGAAACTGAGTAGAACATTTATCCAAGCTCACATAGGCTATGAGCATACCCATTGCCAAAATTGAATGAATAAGTGTAGATATACATGAGGTAATCAAATCAAAATATAGGGTTACTAGACATTGCTTGGTAATGGTGTATAGATCCAGTCCTATCCAGAGAACTCGTGTGGTCCAAAACCTGCAAGAAGAGAGAATGAGATATGGGTTAGATCCAATGGATCTAAAAAATGTTTGGTATCATAGCATTCACAAGATGCATTTATGCACTCATCCATACACCTCTAGGAAGGGTTGTGTTCAGGGCATGTGCATAAAAGGCTCTAGAAATAAAAGAAACTCCATGTTTTCAATGACATGTTTGTTCCATGTGCAGATATAAGAGAAGTTGATTCAACAACAATCCAAGGATGATATGACCCAGATGAATGACCTTGACCTATGATGCAGATCATGATAGGAAAACCTCAAGTTTCCTTGTCAGTGACTGCATCATGGGCCAAGAACACCCGTGGTCAATAGAGAAACAACTGGATGATACAATTTCAATGGGACACTCAAGAATCTGTATGATGAATCAAATAAGCATGGTCAGGGCACTAGCAGATACAAAGGGGCTACAGTTGGTAAATTAGTGACAGTATGGCATATCATCATATGAAATAATAAATGGATAATGCATGTGCTAGGAAAGAGGAACACCAACAGTATGCTATCAAATGGGCCCCCAAAGAATGGGATAGTTATGATAGGTTGAGATGGTGTCATTATACTAAAAGAAAACCTAGTATATTGTGTAAACCAAGAAACTCACAAAGAATGGTGCCAAGTTTAGCAAACAACAAGGGGGATGATAATGACAGCAACAATGAATGTGCACTTATAAACAAAGAGTTACAATACATCAGGTTTACAAGCTGGTGCAAACATTTTAAAAGAAAATGGTGAGCATGATACCATTCATGACATGCGATGCCCTTGGTATACTAGTGGGATGGATAATATCAACACCATAGTGCATTCAAAGCACAATAATTCAAATGCCAAAATAAAAGTACAAGCCACAAACAATGACACCAAAGACATTAAGTAGTAATGCAAATGAATGGCCCTTGGTCTCAATCATAGAAGTGGATGAAGAAGTCATAAGAATGCCATGTTAGAAATCAGCAAGAAAACATGAGAAAAACATATGAAACCAATGTTCAAAGGCACCATAGAATTGAAGCAGTGAATTTAGAAACACGATGTCAATGCTCATGGGCCCTGAGCATCAACAAATGAACCATGTAAATACAAATGCAACCATGCCTATTTGGTTATGAGATACGTCTCTACATTTAACAAATTGATCATACAGGGGGCAATCTTTTTATAGGATATCTTCAATGGTGGCAATAAACAACAACAGTAGCATGAATGGAAATGAATATGGTAGCATAGCCATGGGGCACAAGCCCTAGATTCAATAAATATTAATACCATACCAAGCTCACAGGCCTTGAGCATTTCAAATATGTAAATAGCATGCCTTCGAAGCAAGGGTAGACACACGTAAAAGATGTCTTGTTCCAAGGATCATGGTCCCCATGAAAATTCAAATAGTGGCATTAGATAGAGTAGTATCTCATGTCACCATGATGAACACCAAACATGCAAGATCGGTCCCTAGGTTTTAAATAGTGAACATCAAATAACAACCAGTCATCAAGAAGGTGATAGCAAGGAAGAAAGGGATCATTTAGAATAAAATCATGTGCCATAAAGATACAAGAATTATGCTTAAGAACATGGTCACCCAAGCACAAATCATAAATAACCAACTAATGTGGTTGAGCTTTTAATAATGGATAATTCCAAGTGCAAAGATTCAATACAATCACCAAAGAAGTAGGTCACGATGCTAATGTAAAGTGGGCAAACCATAGCCCGCGGGCCATGATACTTACACTAGCAAAACATGGCACACGAGACTGATACACGGGCTAGGTCTCGACATATAATATCATGAAGATAGTGAGTAGCATGACACAGCAAGACAAGAGTATAATAGACTTAGGCCTTCACATCTAATATGGAACAAGCCTACTACAACCTGAATGGTGCCAAACACAAGAGATATCAAAGATCCCGCAAGCTATCACAGTGGGAAGACTATGTAGTGAGTTTACAAGCACATAATGTCCCATCCCAAGGTCATGACAAGGAGCAAGCCAAAAATAGAGACCCCAAGTTATGGGCCATATAGAAGTTAGATACAAATGTCAAGTGAATGCATATGCTCAATCTAATGGCTCACGACTATTGAATGAAACATCAACAGATTAAACAAAGGTTCATAGACCATAGGAACCTACAAAGAACATCATAAATAAAGGGGTCATAATTGTTTATGCACTCTACAACTAGTAGGCTCGATCCCTCAAATGCAAATAGTAAATCCAATAATCAAGATAAAAATGGTGCTCATGGGTGTTGTGGATAGTAAAATACATGGATTGCATGCTATCATGGTGAAATCATAAATACAAAGAACAATGTATATTTCAATAGTGCCTTATTTGTGGATCATCGAGCTTTTCCATAGCAATAAATTCAATGCCAATAAATGATTTATGAATATAGAATAGTGAGCTCAAAAGAATAAAATAAAGCATGCCCTAGTTTGAAAACATGGTGCCACCAATAGAAAACTATAGAGAAACCGTGCCCTAGCTCATGGGTACCAACGAATTAGAACATGAGCTTGATCAATAAACAAGCACAGTCCCATATAATGTAGAGGGAATAAATGTCATGCCTTAGGGTTACATCGAAGCTGAAGACATAGTGCTTTCAAGATGTGATTGATTCAATCAAATGCCATGAAGTGAAATAAAAATCACAGGGATGCCATTCCCTTGAAAATCCATAAGGGCTGAATATACATGGTGGACAAAGCATACAATAACAAATGAAGAATAGAGAATGGGTAATAGTGCCCTCAAAATAAGAAATAGCCAGGAATTGAAATGTGGAAGAAAGTTGAAGACCCGAATGCTTACCTTCTACGATGATGCCACAAATAGAAAGTTTCCAAAGGCCAAACTCAGGGATCAAGAGTAAACTACCAGTGTTAATGGAAACTTTCCAGTTGCCGAGTTAGAGGGGTTTAATGTCAGCAGAGTCCTCATCTTTCAAAGAGGGTTTTGATAATAATGACTATTATTTCATTTCTCCCCTTCTTTTAGGGTTGAGGATTTATTTTTTGCCATGAATTCTTGCAAACTTTGGATTTTATGTAAATAAATTAGTAAATGTGCTTTCCCCATTTTGGGTTGAGAGTCATTTATTAATTTAAGGTATTTAAAGTTTTTAGGTCCATGTTTTATTTTAGGCATAGGGGGGTTTCATTGTTTAATTATAAATATATTAAAATATTTGTCCCCATTTTGGGTTGAGAGTGTTTTCGAATATATTTTTAAACCCACGTTTGTGTCTTAGTGGGGTGGGATTTTTAATGAAATCATTGCAGAGTATTGATGTAAATTTTGGCAATGGTATTTTTATAAACTATCATCAAAATAGGGTTAATGCATGACTTAGGGGTTTAGAGTGGTCTTCTTTTGACCATCCATTTAAGGCTCCCACTTTCTCCACTACCCTCTAAAAACTCAAGAATCTGGCATTCAAGTTTATGAGGCATTCCTAGGCCTATTTGATCTGGTTTATGAAACCAGATTACAATACCTGGTGTGATACCTGCAGTATTATAGAATTCAACATGAAAATTGAGAAGTATTAACAACAAGATTGCAACCAAAAATTGATCCATTCTATTCAAATATTAGAGTTTATACAAATCTAATGAATCCCAAGGGTCATTAAAATCCCTTGGAAATGAAATGAAGAGCCATCATAATATTTATTACAAGTAAACTATTTGAATTATAAAAAATTATCAAAAAACTATATATAAAATTTAGGTCCAGTTGGAGAAGGCATAACTTTCTAGTTCTAGCTCCGAATTGTGAACCATTTGATGCATTGGAAAGATATTCAAAAGATCTAGATCCACATTTCAAAAGTGATAATGTTCCATTAGCACATTTGCAAGGCATCCTAGACCAAAAATGCACCAAAGACCCTCAAAAATGTAGTTTACTAAAACATAGGAAATTTTGAAAAAATTAGATTTTTAGTATTTTCCAAATTTAATCCTGAGCATTTAATCCTATGGGATTTGACATCTTTAGGAGGTTGAGGGTTTTGTGCAGATTCCTAGGTTTTAGTTATATACCTCTCACTTTTTGTGATGGAGGTTAGCTCTTCATTCTATTCTCTCTGATATGAGTGTTGTAGCTCTAAGAGACATGTTTTGTACTTAGTTTCTTTTCAACAATAAAATTGATCCTTCTTATTTCCCTACAATTTCAGAATTCTTCCTTTTTGAATCTCATGCAGGATTATTGTGATGTTTCTTGTATCCTTAATCTGTGTGTTGATCCAATTAAATGTTTAGGAATTCATCTTAGCTTTGTAGTGTTAATTTGTGTGCAAATTGAAAAGATCAGAATTGTGGAATCATCTTCCCTTCTTTGTGTTTCAAGTACCCTATTTTCCTAAGGAGTTTAAGGCAGTAGAATCAAGTTGTGAAGTTTAGTTTTGTTTTTTTGTTGCAGTAAGATTAATTTGGTTGTGGATCTTCTTTCAAATTTAGTGGATCACCTTGTTTTCAAATTAGTTTTAGTTATTTTCTTTGTGCAGTCTCTCCCTTTCCTCCTAAAAGTTAGTCAGTTTTAAAGTGATCCAAGGGGAGCCGACCCTTAATCTGGAGGTATATTCTTGAATAGGTTACCCATAACCTGAGAATAGTCCCATGTTTCACAGGATTTATGGGTTTTAACACTTATCAAATTGGGTGCAATCCTTAGTGACAACAGTTTTTGGCACGCCTGGTGGGACAGAAGACTCAATGAGTCAGATTTCTAAGAGTTTTACATGCAGATTATTGTTTGGTATGACCAGTGACTATGTTTTGATATCATACCTGGTGACTCTAATCTTGTTTCATGTAGATCAGCACTTAAGCCTATGAGTGGGATCCCAACCAGGTAGAGTAAGAATCCTTTCATTTATACAGAGCTGCCATCTGTCAAGAAAAGGCCTAAAGTAGCCCAAACTAGTGCATCCCAATCTTTAAATCCCAATCCCAATCCCGCTTTCATTCCTATAATCACTCCCCCAATTCACCCAGTGAAAGCACCACCCATAGTCCAAGTTCCCCGTAATCCTCCAATGCCTAGAAATCATCTTGTAGACACCAAAAACTAGGCAAGTGCTTTAAAATCATCAAAATGGAAAAATCTTAAACAAAATGCTCTAATTCTCATAAAAATGGATCAAATAAATTTAAAATGGACATTTATTAATCAAATTGGACAAAATCATTTAAATCAAAGGAAAAATCAAATCATGACATCAAATAATTAAATACAAGCTTAAAGGGACCAAAAATACTATATAATTGATTTTAATCAATTAATTGTATAGTTTTGAATCAAAAATCAAATTGAACATGTTCCCTTACATGGCTAATTTAATTAATTGATAGAATTTAATTAATCCTAATATATTTCAAACAAAATTTGAGCAACCAATGAGAATTGAGAACAAAAGCACATGGATCACTCCAAAATAGTTGAATCTCAATCACACATTTCAACTTTGCATCTCAACCACTCAATTTTGTCTTTTTGTCCAAACCTTTGAGACAAACATTTAAATTGTCCCCCCATTTAAAAACATTTCAAAGATTTTGACTCAACCAAAGCTAAATCATGATTAAATAACTCTACCCCCTACCCTTCGGATTTTACTATAAATAAGAGTCATTTTGAGAGTAGTAATATACTAGAGAATTCATTTGCAAAGCATCATCATTATAGGAAATTTATGAGCAATTGAGAGCATTTGAATTGATCTTTGTATCAATAGTGAGCAATTGAGAGCTAGATTAAGCATTGTACTATCATATTTCTCATTCTAGATTTGTCACTAGTAGAGAATAGGCTGAGAGCTCTACTTACCAAGTTAGATAGACAACCATGAGATGTCATGGATATTAATTTCAATTCTTAGCTTAAAATTATATTGTATTTTCATAGAATTGTAGTTGATTATCCTAATTTCATGAAGGTGTTAAACATTTCCACACAAATGGCCCCCACTGTGGGGCCTTGAGCCTCATTTTTATCATTTCTATCAAGTTTTGCATGTTTTTGTCTTCACTTTTACGTGAATTTTGTAGAAAATAGGAGAAATGATGCCTATGAAGGATTTGATGACACCTGTAAGTATTTTGATGACGCCTACAAGTAGTTGACTGATGCCTATGAGATTTCTTCTATTCTTTCTTTTATTCTCTTTGATGCCTGTGAGATAAAGTGTTACGCCTGAGAGTGTAAAGCGAAACCTATGATCTAAGAACTAACGCTTACTAGTTGAACTTTGCCGCATGTGATGATTTCTATTGCACAATTTACTATGATTTTTCACGCCTATTCTTTAACTAACACTTAATAATTGTTCTTTGCCTCTTTGAATATTTTATCGTACGCAATTTTCATCTACTTTCACACCTAGTAGTTAAATTGTCACGACTACTAATCTTTAAAAGTCACTTAAGTCACTAGAAAGTGACGTCTGTGAATCTTAAACTCATGCCTGATATTTTTAAACTGACGTGCTTTAGTTGATAAATGACGCCTAGTGTTTTTTTTAAAATTCATTGTCAGATCATTAAATTTTGTTTTCTTACTCTCTGTCTCTATTTTTCCTGCAAATGAGAAAACACAGGAAGGTATGAAAACTAGAGAGCAGCATCACACAAGAGAGTAAAGAAGTGAGAATCCAAAATAAATGTTTAAAAGAGATTCATACTACTATGATTTTGGATAGTTTGAAATTTGACGAAGATCTTTACAATCATTACATTAAAGTGTTGGAGGCATACAAAATGAAGTTTCCTACTTTGAGCTAGATTTATTTGCATTAAGGTGTTAGATATTTATTTGAAAAATCTTATCAAGAACACTTAATTGCATTCCAATTTTCTCTTTCAATTGCTTTCACTTTGTATGGTTGTGTTGGACTAATTTGTTGGAGGAGGGAGCAGGAATGATTGCCACTAGGTGAGTAAGGACATAAAAAGCCAAAAATATCATAAAAGTGCCTAGCCTTTGCTAGCTACAAAAAAAAAGGTATTTCTCAAATCAAGTTTGCATTGCTTAAATTGTGGCTTTTCATTAGATCTAGCTTAATAGAAAAACCTTACTATTTGTCAAATTGAACAAGCATTAGGTATATGCTCTCCATTTTTCAAAGCGAATCAAAAAACCCAACATGTTAGTTCAATTTGATAGAAAGAAGTGGAGGAATTAATCAAACATTTCATTTTATAAGAATCTCCTTGTCAAGAGGTTGAAAAAGAACAAAATTTGATTGAAGTGTTTGGAACAAAGAACAACAACAAGGATATGCTCTTCACTTTCTAAATGAACCAAATTCTCAAACTTGTTGAACTAAGTTTGATTTCTAGCTTTCTATATATGCTAGTTAAATTAGATAAATAGAGGGCCTGCCTCTCGAGAATTTCCTTACGAGGATGGTGAGAAGGAATGACCCAAGTGGGAGACAATCACTTTAACCGTGATACTATCTGACCCACTATAAACAAATACATTCTTCCTTAATAGAAGAGTGACTAGGTTGTGTGCAAATTTTCTTCACTTCCTCTAGTAGTCCTTCGGGATTGTGCCAAATTGTATTTTCATGCATGTGGGAAGTCCGCAAGGGGGTTAAAGAATTTGACATAATTTAGAATGGAGGTGTTCACTAAAAACCTGGTTAAGTAGTAATCTACCTTGTAGATCCAAATGTGTTTAAAAGCCAAATCTGACTCTAGGTAGACTACTTGGAAGATATTCTTGTTCATACTTGTGAAAAAAAAATGACCAAGAACATGCACTTTTAGTGTAGTTTTAGGTATATGGTGCAAATTTGATGTGTGTGTTGTGTTTGTACTTTATTTTCAAGCAAGAATATTTTTTAGATCTAATCAAAAACTTCTAAAAATTGCTAAAATTTACATCCTAGTCTACAAAGTGTCACATGTGCACAGTGAAATTACACCTATGATTTGTAAAGAGATGCTTGAAAACAATGAAGTCGCTCCTATGACATTGTAAGTGATGCTTGGAAAAAAATTAAAAGATGCCTATCAGTAGGCAAAAGCCACCTGTTAACCTGTAGAGTCCCACCTAAGAATATTCCAGTCATCGCGTACCAAATTTAAAGTCACGCCTACACACAGGGAAGTTACACCCAAAAATAAAGAAGGGAAAATAGAGAGTATTTCTCGGGGGTTTCAAAAAAATTTGATTTCATATCTGGATACCCTTTTGGACATTTTATCAGTTCCAATATTCCACCTGATCAGAAATCCTAGCTTTGAACATTTTGAAAATTTTGGAAGGATTTAGCCACAAGCTAGTGAGATTAAAGCCCATTTTCAAGTGATTTATGTTCATGTCATCTTTAACTCGATCTCACTATATGAAGAAAATCTTACAACTAGACTAAACATACCTAAGACAAGAGATTCCTTTTCTGAGCGACACATTTACGTCCTCATGAATACCACAAGAACCCATTCAAGTGATAGACACCAACATGAGTTTGGGTAATGGGACAGGTATTGACCAAAACAATCTAGTGTCAAATGGCAACAATGGAGGAGGAGGAACAGACCCTAACAATCAAGGGTTATATAACACTAGCAATGTAGGAAATGGTGAACCAACAGCTGAAGATACTACCAATGAGAAGGTTAATGAATCCCTACAAAGCCCATACTTCATGAGGCTTATGGAGAAAGCATTAGAAAGAGATAAGGAGAAATCATTTCTAGACCTAGCCCGAGAAGGTCTTAAACTCCCTCTTGACTATGATGTCAATCAACTTAAGCCACCAAAGAGGAGAAAAAAAAGCTAACGAAGACCAATATCAGTAAATGAGTGAGATGATGCGCAAATTTGAGAAGCAATGTAGGATTAATTCTAAAGGAGAAGAGGAATATTCTATTTCCCTATTTGATTTACCTACTTCTCTGAGAACACATGGAAAACCACCCAAAGTGTATCCTCCTCACAAATACAACTCTTATTTTGTAAGAGAAAGTGACAGGTCAGCATTTGAAAAAGAAGACAATGAAATTCTCCAATGACTTTACAAAGATGAAATGGATATTTCAAATAACCCCATAGAAATAATTCAATACATCAACATTCAAACTAATCAATATGGAAAGGGGTTTGAAATCATGCAAAAGATGGGGTATAAGGGAAGAGGACCCTTAGGGAAAAGAAATAGAGGTTTTCTTGAACCTATTGAACCTTCTTGGAGGTCAAAGGAAGAAAACTTAGGGGTAGGATATCAACACAAAGGAGAAAGTTGTAGCCCCATGCATGATTGTTATGAACGAGTGAACATGGTAGAGTCAAATGTTGATAGTGATGATTCCAGAGACTATGAGTGGGATTCTTTATTTGAAGATTCATGCCATGACAAAGAGATTGTTGAAATACACTCTTTTTCTAATATCCCTAAAGTGCAAATACAAGATAATGAAGATTAAGAGACACCTTCTACATACATACAACCCGGTCTACAAGAATCTAACTCAAGGATAGCACATATTCCTCATCCATGGGTAGATGAACCTTGGGTACCTTCGTGGGCAAGTGATTTGAATGTTAATTTTAACCCACATGTGTTATTTCTTGCAAAAGTCTTAGAGGACAATACTCAAGCTAGTGAAGAGCCAGAGATACTTCCTATAGGGAAAGCACATATTACTCAGCCATGGATAGGTGAAACTTGGGTACCTTCATGGGGAGGTGATCTGAATGTTGGGTTTAACTATGTAGAAACCTTTGAGGACTCAAGTGAGGAAGACTTTGCTCCTTCTTCCATGGACCATCTCAAGCAAACTCACGTTATTCACCTTAATGATACAATTTTTGAACCATCTAATGAGGGCATGTCCTTAAACCCATCCAATGACAACTTTCCACTTGAATCATTACCCTTAATGCATCCTAACCTTATTGATTGGGACTTAACCAAACCAAGTGACCTATTATACTTTCCCAATGACCAAGCGATGGCATAATACCTAAATGCAGTTGAGCCCTCCTCCACCGATGAATTTTATCCAAACATAATGAGAAAGGTAGGGGTCTAACCTCTTAATCCAAAAGAAAAAATAAAAAATAAAGTAAAAAAATGAAAAGTTCTAGTGGTGAAAACCACCATGTGGCAGCACTAGAATGAAAAAAAGTAAAGATAAAGGATTTTTCCTATGGTGAAAACGCAACTATGGCACCAAAGGAAGAGAGATTGGATACCCTACCAGCACATGAGGAAGAAAGGTCACCAATTCTAATAGAGCCAACTAAAAAGATCAACATTGGAATAGAATTGGATCCAAAAATCATACACCTAGCAGTTTCACTTACACCTTCAAAAAGAAAGGATTTCATCAAGTTTTTCCAAGAAAAACAAGTGAATTTTGCATGATCCTATGCTGACATGTTAGGATTGGATCCAAACATCATCATGCATCACTTAAATGTAAAACCAGGGGTTAAGCCCATCAAGCAAAAGTTGAGGAAGATGCATCCACATATAGCTCTTCTAGTCAAAGCAGAATTGGAAAAGTTGTTAAAGGTGGGGCTCATAAGAGTAATTGCATATGCAGAATGGATATCCAATATTTTACTAGTTACCAACCATGTTAAATCCATTTGGGTATGCACAAACTTTAGAGATTTGAATCTTGCATGTCCCAAAGATGACTTCCCACTTCCAAGCATAGATGCAATTGTGGAATTAACAGTGGGGCACTCCATGTTTTCATTGATGGACGGTTTTAGTGGATACAACCAAATCAAGATTGCACCTAAAGACCAAGAGAAGACAATGTTTACATGCCCATGGGGAACCTTTTGTTGGAATGTAAAGTTGTTTGGCCTCAAAAATGCTGGAGCTACTTACCAAAGGGCAATGACCACCATCTTCCATGATATGATGCACACCTTCTTAGACTATTATGTAGATGATATTTTGGAAAAGTCACATAAAAGAGAAGACCATCTACAAATTTTGGAAAATATCTTTACACGCTTGGAACAATTCAAGGTAAGGCTAAATCCAAAAAAGTGTCCTTCGATGTTCAATCAGGAAAATTGTTAGGCTACATAGTTTTGGAAAAAGGTATTGAAGTGGATCCCAAAAAGGTTCAAGCCATCATGGATATGGACATTCCTAAAAACATCAGCCAAATGCGGTCTCTTCAAGGGAAGCTCCAATTAATAAGGTGGTTCATTTCTCAATTAGCTGAAAAGTGTCACTCATTTACAAGGTTGCTACATAAGGACACTACTTTTACATGGGATGAAGAATGTGACAAAGCCTTCACTTTGTTGAAGACCTACCTAATTAATTCACAAATTCTAATGCCACCTATAAAAGGAAAACCATTTCTCTTGTACATATTAGTAACCAAAAGGTCTTTAGGAGTTCTATTGGCACAAGTGGATGATCAAGGAAAAGAAAGAGATATCTACTATTTGAGTCGCACATTGATCAAGTATGAATTAAACTACACATTCATGGAAAGAGCATGCCTAGCTGTTGTCTTTGGTTCACAAAAGTTGAGACACTATATGTTGATGCACAAAATAAAGATCATTGCAAAGATTGACCCTTTGAAGTACTTAGTAAAATTACCTTAACAAGAAGAATGGAAAAATGTGTCATGGTTTTAAGTAAGTTTGATATTGAATGTGTGGATAGAAAGGCCATAAATGGACAAGTGATAGAAGATCACTTAGCTAAAAATCCATTGGTTTCTACACAAACCATTCAAGTGGAGTTTTTTGATGCAGCCATTGTCAACATAGAAGCAAAGACATGGAAATTATACTTTGATGGATCATACACACAAGGATGTTCTAGAGCCGACATATTGTTAATTACCCCTCAAGGGTATACTATTCCTAAATCCTACAAGCTCTTATTTCCATGTACCAACAACATAGCCAAGCATGAAGCTTTAGTCATTGGCATCAAGACAACTTTATAATGGAACATTACTAGGCTCCAATTATATGGCGATTCTTAGCTAGTAATCAATCAAGTCAATAATGAGTACAATACAAAGGATGAAAAGATAATGCCCTACAAGACTATGATTTAGGCTTGGAAAAAATACTATGTATTGACAACCTTTGAGAAAATTCTGAGAGAAAAGAATTGAGTGGCCTATGTAATGGCTACCTTGGCTTTCTTACTTCAAAAGCCTAATCAAAATAAGAGGTATGAATTCTTGGTGGAAGAGTTGGAAAAAATGGCATTTGACCTTCCCGATACCCAAATAATTGCCTTGCTTCATGGACATGACTCACCTTGGTATGGCCCTATCTATACATACCTTAAAGACCAAGTGTTCCCTTTGAACCAATCTCGAGCCCAAAAATGACATTTCATAAGACAATCAACTCACTATATTATCCTTTCCAAAAAATTGTATCGTAAGGGTCTTGACGGGACTTTTCTTAGATGTCTAGAGGAAGAAGAGTCTAAGTTAGCTTTACATGAGGTTGACAAGGGCATTTTCGGGTCACACTCTAGTGAGTTAAACTTAGCTAAGAAGATCCTTTGCATGGGGTATTTTTGGAAAACCTTAGAGAAAGATGCTTGTCACTTTGTCAAGATCTGCACCAAATGTTAATATCATGGGGATATGATACATGTATTGGCACAAGAATTATATGTTGGAGATTTTCCAGTAGGCCAGTACTGACTGTATGTTTGTCATTGATGACAACATATGGAAAGTAGCATGTGTGGAAGTCTTATGAAGTAAGCTTTCAGTATATGATGCATGGACATGATATCATGGGCACAAAGGTTAACTGTTAGTACATATAGTTATATAGCAGCTTATGTTAGCAATGTTCCTGACAGAGTAACAGATAGTGTTCTGAGTCTAGTTGTTTGTATAGTTGTCATGGAGGCTTGCGCCCTTGGATATATGTCAAAGACATATTAGTGATGTTTCAATTATGGACGCATGGTCTAATAATGAACGCAAGTAAAGTTGTATAGTCGTTATTCGCTAGTAGTAGTTTCCTGTGTTTGTTCAGGAGAGCTGACATAGATTTTATTGGTTCTTGACTTAAACCTATCTTTAGGGTATGCACCCTTGGATTTAATCTTAGAGATGATTTTTTGATGTTTAGTTAAGAGCACATGAGTTAATTTAGCTTTTGGAGAAAGATCCAGTTGTTTTGGTAGAGACGATAGTGTGTAGTGTGCGTCTAGAATTATCTTATTAAGATAGGTCCTAGAATATGTTGTGTGCATAATAGAGCTAACAAAATGTTTATTGGAGTTTATTATGGTTTTTCTAATATGATTTCAAGGTTTTTCTAATAGGCCAACTTGATTATATCATTTAGAGGAAAGATATTTATAGGTAGTCATTTGTGATTTCTTGAGTGTGGTTCATGGATGATTAAGAAGAGTAGAGCAAAGTGTGTGAAGTGTGGAACCATCAGAAGAAGGTCTATGTGACCAAGTAGAGTACTTGTGCTATACATTGGAACTGATCTATACAAGTAGGTCAAAGCACAGTTCACCAAGATCCAAATATAGTGTGTATTTGTTATTCATAAGGTTGTAGCCTTCACCCCTTTGAGCAGTGACTTCTCAGACAATGCAGGACACTTGTAAAAGACTCCTAACAGGGTCTGACCCTTGACTAGGTCTATTGTACTTAATATATTGTAAAGCTACTCCTAACAGGGTAAAGGATCTTTCTAGCAAGGATCATTATACACTAGTACAGAATATCAGTGGGTGTCAATTCCCACTGGGGTTTTTACCTATTTGGGTTTCCCCATAACCAAAAGATTGGTGTTGTGTTCATGTGTTCTTTCATTATGTTTATGCTTTATGTTTAAATATACTTAATTGGATAAAGAATTGAATCTTGTAGATAACTGATTCACCCCCCCCTCTCAGTTATCTCTTGGGACTATTCCTAACAATTGGTATTAGAGCCAAGTGCCTTGAAGAGAAAGTTTAATAGCTTGAGATTGATCTGATGGCATTCTTCAAAAAAGAAAGTCCTAAGTTTGATGGAGAAAATTATCTTGATTGGAAGAACAAAATGGTGACTCATTTGCAGTGCATGGCTTTTGAAGTTTTTAATGTAACTATCAAAGTAGCCAAGATTCCTACCCTAGAAGATCTTGGAAAGGATGATGCTACTAAAGAGAAAAAGGAATTGTTTCATCAAAATGCTATAGAAAAAGAAGCCCTTATCAGCACCCTCTCTAATAGTGAATTTTGAAAGGTAAAGAAAGTAGACACCACCCATAAGATATAGAATCACCTAGAAGACATGTTTGAAGGTGACAAACAAGAAAAGGATGCATGCAGAAAAACATGGAAGAAAAGATACAATGCAATAGAGATGTTACCTGAAGAGAACATCAAAGCTTATAATCAAAGGATCAATGAAGTAGTTGCTAGAATCAGGAACAATGGTGGAGAGATATTAGAGGAAGATATTATGGACAAATTGATGACTACTCTTACTCTAGAATATGAAAAAAAGATCAGCATTCTTGATGAGACCATGAAGCTTACATCTAATTTCAAAAGACAGACCTTGATTAGCAAAATCTCAACCTATGAGATTTCAAGATTGAAGACAAAACCTAAGAGTGAGACAGCCTTCAAAGCAATAGTTCATGGTAAGAAATCTGCAAACACCTCTGGTAATTTTGATGATGATGAAGAAAGAACTTTAGATGGTTTTATTGCTATGATTTCCAAAAGAGAAAAGAAAGGAAAAGGAAAATATGAAGGTTAATTACCATTTAAGTTCTTTTCATGTAATAAGATCGATCACTTTGCATCTAAGTGTCCTACTAGAGCTAGAAAGTTCAATAAGGATTACAAACCTAAGTACTCCAAGGAATGCTACTAAGCTAGAGATGGAGTTTTAGATGATGAATCGGGTGAAGAAGAAATTGGATTCATTACTATAACTGATCATGAAGATAAGAAAGAAGATCAAGAGCTTGCACTAATCTCACAAATTGATGTAAGGATAGATTGGATCATAGATAGTGGATGTTCACATCACATGATAGGTGATAAAGATAGATTTGTCCATCTAGACAAATACAATGGTGGCATGGTTAGATTTGGAGATAACACTCCTAAACCCATAGTTGGTAGAGGAGCCATCACTTTGGATGGAAAGAATAGTACTGATGATGTTCTATATGTTGATGGTTTGAAAAATAACCTTCTCAGTGTTGGATAGTTACTTGGAAAAGGATATCAGTTGGAGTTCAAAGATGACAAATGCATCATAAATAACAATGATGGTGTTATGATTGCATCAGGCACTAAGACAAGAGGTAATTTTTTCAACTCAATTTAGATGCAAGTTGTTTTGTTGCTAAATTTGATGATAGTTGGTTATGGCACAAAAGACTATGTCATATCAATTTTGATAACATAGTAAAGATAAGCAATGTTAAGGCAGTAAGAGATCTACCCAGCATAGAAAAGCCAGTTGATACTATACGTAGGGAATGTGTGATGGGAAAGCATGTAAGAAACTCATTCAGGAGCAAGCACAATTCAGTAGAGAACAAGTTGGATCTAATCCATACTGACCTATGTGGTCCAACTCAAACAAAATCATACTATGGTGGAAGGTATTTCATTTTATTTGTAGGTTGAGTTCTTAAGAGATAAGTCAGAAGCATTTGAGAATTTCACAATATTAAAAGCTAAGGTTGAGAATGAATCTATACTTAAGATAAAGTGTTTGAGATTAGATAGAGGAGGAGAATTCACCTCTGATAGATTCTATGAGAACTACAAAGAACATGGCATAAAGAGATATTTAAGTGCACCTAGAACCCCTCAGAAAAATGGAATTATAGAAAGAAGGAATAGGATTATCCTTGATGCAGCGCACACCATCATGATTGAAGGAAAAGTGGCACACACCTATTGGAGAGATGCATTCAATACAACAATCTATACCATTAATAGAATTCAATTGAGACCAGGCGCTAAAAAAACACCATATGAACTTTGGTTTGGTAATGTTCCCATAGTAAAATACTTTAGAATATTTGGAAGCAAGTGCTACATCAAGAGGGATGAAGCAATAAGAAAGTTTGATGCAAGAAGTGATGAAGGTATTTTCCCTAGTTACTCTACTAAAATTAAAGCTTATATATGTTTCAATTTAAGATTGAAAAAAATCATTGAAAGTGCTCATGTTAAGATTGATGAGAAGTTCATGATTCAAGAAAGATATCATGATTACTCACCCATGATTGAAGATGAACCTAGACCTACCACTAGTGAGACAATTATTGAAGAAATGTTTGATAGCATTGATGTGTTGTTTAATGACCCTAAGACAAGTGAAGAAGAAACTCCTAAGGCTAATAAGTCAGAATCAACTAAGGTTTCAAAGTTTACATCTAGAAACCATTCCAAGAAAGATATCATTGGAAATCAGAGCTCAAAAGTCCTAACAAGATCACAAGTGAAGAAATCAGCTAATGATGATGCAATATGTTTACTATCTTAGATTGAGCCCTTAAGTGTTAAAGATGCAGGTAATGATTCAGATTGGCATGATGCTATGAAAGAAGAACTTGATTAGATTATCAAGAATGAAAGGTCCAAAGACCTAGTGATAAAAATGTGATTGGAACAAAGTGGATATTCATAAACAAGATGAATGAAGATGGCATAGTAGTAAGAAACAAAGAAAGATTAGTATGTAAAGGATATTCACAAAGAGAAGGTGTTGATTATTCAGACACCTTTGCACCTGTGAGCATATTAGAAGCTATTAAGTTGTTTCTAGCTTATGCTATAGTTAAAAACTTCAAAGTATATCAGATGGATGTCAAGTCAGCATTCCTAAATGGAGATTTGAAAGAAAAAGTATACATTGAGTAGCTAGAAGGATTCACCCTATCAGACAGACCTGATATGGTATGCGGGTTTAAGAAGACACACTATGGACTTAAGCAAGCCCCTAGAGCATGGTATGAGAGACTAGATGGATACTTAACTAAGATTGGATTCAAGAAGGGAATAGCAGATTGTAATCTATTCATTAGAGAGACATCGAAAGGTTTGTTACTTGTAGCTATATTTGTTGATGACATTATATTTGGAGGTAATGACAAACTTAGTGCTAAATTTGCTAAGGAAATGCAGAATGAATTTGAGATGAGTATGATTGGTCCTATCAAGTATTTTTTAGGATTGAATGTGCAGCAGACAAAGAAAGATATATTCATTAATCAGTCCAAGTATGTGAAAAAAATATTTAAGAAATTCAAGATGGATGATTACAAGCCAGTAGGGACACCTATGATTATTAGATGCAAGCTTACAAAGGAAGATGACTCACTAGCAGTTGATATAACATTATACAAGTCTATGATTGGCAAACTGGTCTATCTTACTCAGACCAAACCTGATATTTCAAATGCAGTTGGCATAGTTGGAAGATTTTCAGCAAAGCCTAAACAAAGTCACCTCATGGCAGTAAAGAGGATATTTAGATACTTACAAGGCACTATAGACTATGGTCTATGTTATCCTAATTTGGAAAATGTTGAACTTCATGTGTACACTGATGCAGATTTGGTAGGATGTGTTGATGATAGGAAGAGTACATCAGGAGTAGTGTTTCTTGGTGATAGACTTGTCACTTGGAAAAGAAAGAAACAAAATTGTATTTCTCAATCAACAACAGAAGTGACATATGTTGTAGTAGCCTCGAATTATTCTACAATTGTGTGGATCAAGCAGATGATAAAAGATTTTGGAATTCAAATTGATTATCCTATTGTTATTCACTATGATAACACTAGCACTATCAATATGTCAAAGAACCCTATGATGCATGCAAAGACAAAGCACATTGAGATCAAGTATCACTTCCTAAGAGAGAAAGTGATAGAGAAAGAAGTCAAGCTAGACTATGTGAATACTAAAGATCAGTTGGAAAACATATTCACAATTCCCTTACCTAAGGATACTTTTGAGTATCTCAGGGAGAAGTTGGGAGTAATTCCCTTCCCTAATTTTGCTTACAAGAAAGAAGGAAAGGCATCAATACTCAGGGACTAATGGAAGGTTGACTACACCACCTTAGGAGTAGTACCGGTGCTCAAAATGAATGGCACCATTTTCCATTGATGTCAAAGGGGGAGTAGTATATAGAGACATGAAAAAAAAAAGGAATAACATACTTAGGGGGAACCATATTTAGTTGTGATAGCGGTTCAGTTGAGGAAATGGAGAATGTTAGAAAATATTGTAGCAGATGAAGGATTCATCTTTGGGGGACTTTTGAAGAGGAAATGGAGAATGTTATAAAAGAAATGTTCTTTTGGGTTGGTGGTGGTTTTTCATTCTACATGCTGCCATCAATTTCAAAGGGGGAGATTGTTGGAGATTTGCCAGTAGGCCAGTACTGACTGTATATTTGTCATTGATGACAACATATGGAAAGTAGCATGCATGGAAGTCTTATGAAGTAATCTTTTAGTATATGATGCATGGACATGATATCAACATGATATCATGAGCATAGAGGTTAACTATTAGTAGAGATAGTTATATAGCAACTTATGTTAGCAATGTTCCTAAAAGAGTAATAGACAGTGTTCTGAGTATGGTTGTCTGTACAGTTTTCATGGAGCCTTGTGCCCTTGGATATATGTCAAAGACATATCAATGATGTTTCAATTATGGATGCATGGTCTGATAATGAATGCAAGTAAAGTTATGCAGTCGCTATTCACCAGTAGTAGTTTCCTGTGTTTGTTTAGGAGAGCCGACAGAGATTTTATTGGTTCTTGATTTGCACTTATCTTTAGGGTATGCACCCTTGGAGTTAAGCTTAGAGATGAGTTTTTGATGTTTGGTTAAGAGCGCATGAGTTAATTTAGCTTGTGGAGAAAGATCCAGTTATTTTGGTAGAGACAATAGTCTATAGTGTGCATCTACAATTATCTTATTAAGATAGGTCCTAGAATATGTTGCGTGCATAATAGAGCTAACAGAATGTTTGTTGGAGTTTATTATGGTTTCTCTAATATGATTTCAAGGTGGTTCTAACAGGATGACTTGATTATATCATTTAGAGGAAAGATATTTATAGGCAATCATTTGTGATTGCTTGAGTGTTGTTCAAGGATGATTAAGAAGAGTAAAGCAGAGTGTGCAAAGTGTGGAACCATCAGAAGAAGGTCTATGTGACCAAGTACAGTACTTATGCTATACATTGGAACTGCTCTAGACAAGTAGGTCAAAGTGCAATTCACCAAGATCCAAATATAGTGTGTATATGTTATTCAAAAGGTTATAGCCTTCACCCCTTTGAGTAGTGAGCTCTCGGACAGTGCGTCCTCTCCCCTAACAAGGACAATTGTAAAAGACTCCTAATAGGGTCTAACCCTTGACCAGTTCTAATGTACTTAATATATTGTAAAGCTACTCCTAACAAGGTAAAGGATCTTCTAGAAAGGATCATTATACACTAGTATAATATATCAATGGGTGTCAATTCCCACCGGGGTTTTTACCTATTTGGGTTTCCTCGTAACCAAAAGATTGGTTCTGTGCTCATGTGTTCTTTCATTGTGTTTATGCTTTATGTTTAAGTATACTTAATTGGATAAAGAATTGAATCTTGTAGATAACTAATTCACCCCCCCCCTCTCAGTTATCTCTTGGGATTATTCCTAACATTACATCCTTTTGTGACACCTTGGCCATTTTATCAATGGGGGTTTGATTTTATTGGTGTGATTTATCCACCATCATCTAGTGGGCACAAATACCTCATCACAGCTATGGAATACTTCACTAAATAGGTGGAGGCCATTCCTTTGATCACTGCTACGAGAAAAAAAATCTCCATGTTCATTCTTAATCACATCATTTGTAGATATGGTATTCCTCATGCCATAATCACCAACAATGGATCACAATTCAAGAAAAAATATGTGGATGAACTTTGTGGTACTTTTTATATCACCCATCACTCTTCTTCCATTTATTATCCATAAGGAAATGGACAAGCTGAAGCTACAAACAAAAATATCTTGAAAAACTTGAAGAGATCGGTGAATAAATTAGGAAGAGATTGGCATGTACAAATCAACCCAGCATTATGGGCCTATAGAACTAGCATGCAAACACCTACAGGCTCTACACCATATTCATTGGTTTATGGAGCTGAAGTTGTTCTACCTTTTGAGGTTGAAATCCCATCCCTAAGAGTATCATTGCAAAGATTACTAATGGATGAGGATTATAGGGTTGCCCAACTTCAACAATGGGAATTTTTAGAAGAGCATCAAGCACAAGCTTATGAATATTTGAAATTCTATCAAAATAGGATTTCAAGAAACAATAACAAGCACATCAAACCAGGAATCTTTCAAGTAGGTGATCTAGTGCTAAGAGAAAACCCTAAAAATCAATCAAAAAGGGAAAAGAAGGGTAAATGGGAAGCAAATTGGCTTGGTCCCTTTGTCATTTTTTCTTCATTTGGAACAAGGACTTACAAATTAGCCAATTGTGATGGGGAAGAATTACAAGAACCCATTAATAGCATCCATTTAAAGAGGTTTCATACCTAATAATTTGAAAGAGAATCAAAAGAAAGAGTATCAGACAAGTGTATATCCGATGACTCAAGCATCAGTTTTGTATATGAGAAAATAAAAAAGATTAAAAATAAAATTGAAAAAAGGAAAAAAAAAGTGCCTTGGTGAAAACCTAGCAATTAGGCGCCTTGGTAGCAAAAAAAAATTGAAAAAGAGAAAAAGAGCAATAAACCCAAAAGGTGAAAACTTGGCAATCAAGCACCTTTTGTTCCCTTACATCTTTCCTAGTTCCATGTGTAAATATTTCATTTCCATCATCTCACTTGTAAATCCTCATTGCATCTGTCATTTGTGCATAGTCATAATAAAACCTTTTAGTTTCATTGTTGCATTTTCCCTATGGCCCTAAGTTTCATCACATGATCACATTTATCACTTGGGGGCAGGAAAGGATTGGAATTTTGGTACAAGCAGATTCAATAGTGCTACTTTCGGTCACACATCAAAGAGGGAATTGTCAGAGCTTCAGAAGAGAGAGATTTTATTGAATAGTTGATGGATATCATTATTCACAACCAAGTATTTTGATCCTACCACTTGATCCTTGAACCTTCATTGACTTTATTATTCAGGATTAAAAATTGACATCACTTAAATGATTAGAATGCTTGGAAATTCTTTTTGAAAATATCGATACATTGCAAAACACTTGAAGCTTTTTGAATTTTAATCTTTATGGAATTTCCTTTTATTGTGTCTTTTTAGCTATTTGATGATGTTTTGACTAGATTGGTGATGATGGAGACATAATTTTTTTCTTCTTTCTAAGTGACTATCTTGAGGAAGATCCACCAACTTATGTGAATTCATCTAATGACATGGTCATCAAAGAACCATTGAGGACTTTCATATAAGGTGGAGGGTTGACCTTTGCTTTTTTATGCAAACAGATACCTTGGCTATTTAGATCTTCCATATCTTAATACCAAAATCCAATTGCAACATTGAATCCATTGAAAATGGTATTCATACTCCCATAGTTGGTTATTCAGCTAGCGAGGGTTATGATAGTTTCCAAAAAGAGGTTACCAAAAAGTGATAAAAAGAAGTATTCTTATCATCATGATGTGGTCAATGATGGTTGTACTTGTTTTCTAGTCCCACAATGCTCAATGATGAAAATATTTCTCTATGGCATTTCTTTGCTAAAAGCTAGTGACAATTAGTTGCATTGCATTGCATTTTCATGTTAGATTAAGTGCATGTTTGTAGTTATTTTTCCAAGGAAAAGGGGGTTCATTCAACAATAAATCTTGATCAATCATAAAAGGGGGGTTCAATTAAACAATTATCCTTGGTTCAAATCAATAATGTGAGATTACCTTTTGCATTCATCCATAGCATTACTCATTATTCATTATCCTTATATCATAAAGAAAAAAAAGAAAAAAGATTCATTACTCATACATCATTTGCATGCACTTCATTAAGGATAGCACATTAAGAGTTGCATACATCAAAAATAAAAAATATAGTTGCATTCATTCATATCCACATTTTCATAAATAAAACATAGTTGCATCCATACATTGAAAATTAGAAAAAAAAAAATCAAAGTTACATCATCATTTGCATTCATCTATCTATATCATACATGAGATAAATTGCATCCATAGCATAATCAGAAGTAAATGCATCATATAGACATTATATAGCTACATATAAAGATGATCTCACATAAACACATCATAAGAACCAAGGAAAGTATATCATCATATAAATGTTCATAACATTAATGATCCATCAAATCAATATAGAAAGATACATGTCTTCAATGACAAAGTGATACAATCCAAGTCCTAATCAATAAAACATCAACATGATACAAATTCATCGATAAGAAGATCCATAATCAAACATCAAGATCCTGTAGGTCCACCCACTCCATCACCTACACCTGATCCATCTGGATCCCTATCACCTAATCTATCCTGAGTAGGAGGAGTCTGACTAGTGCTAGCAATATTGGGCCTCTAAGTCATAATGGTCATAAACTAATGCATCATAATAGCTACCTGATCTAGTCGACCCACAACAATTGATAAACATTTCTACAATGACTGAACATCCTATGACAGAGTGTCAATACTAGGTGAAGCCTGAGATGTCTGACCCATATCCTGAGACTGAGGTATCTGTGAAGGCACCTATTGTGCCAGAATCTGCCCATGCTGAGCTACTGAAGCCTAATGTAACTGAACCAATGGATCCTATCCACCAAGAAACTATCTAGCAACATTAATATGTACCTATCTCCTAACTCTCTGATGTCTCTATTGTCCCTCTACTAGTGTAGCTCTAGGTCAAACAAATCCAACACCCTGATCTAGCTGAACCTATCTGATATTCCTACCTCTAACATGTCCACCTCATACTCATGGTCCAATTCATCTTCTAGCAATGATTCAAGGAGCTCACTATCCTCTAGGAGCTCATCATCATCTAGGTCTACCACCATCATCCCCACCCCCATCATCATCATATCGCTCATCTCTATCTAAGATTGGCTCTGCAAGATCGGTAAATCTCAAAAACTTGTTCCAAGATCACCACTCTCAATACTTAGGAGACATCCCAGCATCTACCACATGCTCTAATATATCCCATCTGATGTATATCATCCTAGCAATCTAGTTCACAAACAAACTAAAAATATATTTGAGCACCTCACATAGATCACTTTTCCTGAACTCAAGCATATAATGCCATACCCTGGGGCATATCTTGATATCTTCCATACTATCTCAAAACCTGACCAAAGTAAAATCTCTCAATCACAATCGATGACTGACAAACCATCCATCGTGGAGAATACATATAAGGGAGCTCATCATTATCCTCCCTCCAACCCTCGCAACCAAGATATGGTCTCCATACTACCTGATCAAGATCGTCGATCATACGATGCCAAAACTCTAGCTTGCCTAGATGATTTCGGACAACCATGCCACTATATAGAAATGTAAAAGGATATCCATGGTGATAGAAATGATTTGACAATGGCCTTGTAATGGGAAGATGCTCCCATACCCACAACTATAATATCAATACACCCACTGATAAGGTAGCACTCGATCTATAAACTACCTTGTGCAAATCATGTTATAATTGTGCTAGCACGCAAGAACCCCAATCAAACCGTTGAGGGTGTGCAATCAAATTCTCTAAAATCTAGTCCCAACCATCAAAGACTCCATGACCTCACCAATTAGGAAGCAGTAAACCACTTATCAAAGCACCTAGAACCACTGGCAAAGTCAGAAAAGATGCAAACTGTGCCTAGGTAATCATGTCATCAGCAATAGTAGCATCACCAAAAACTTTCTTATAAACTGTGCCATCATAAACAAAATCATAATATACATGCTTACCCTGGGTAGGAATGCAAAGCAATCTATAAACATCCTCAGGAGTGATTGTCATCTCCCCAAAAGGTAAATGGAAGGTATTATGGTCCGAGTACCAACGCTCTGCCACAACTGTCAAAAGACCACAGCATTAGAAATAGGGAATACTGAGAGGGGGGGGTGAATCAATATTCTAAAAACTTTATCTTTTGCCCAATTATGGATATAACAAATTATCTCTATACATGCATAACATAAGAAGCTAAACAACATGCATAACAATAAAGAACTCATAACACATTATTTGTTCTTTAGGAAACCTTGGCCAAGGGAAAACCTTGGTGGGGATGGTACCCACAAAGATCCACTAATCAAAAGTATCCTGTTAAGGATGTTGACCCTGTTAGGTGTCTATTACAAACATATAGTGTATCAGTCCTGATTAAGGGACTATAGGCCTTATTAGAAGCCTTGACCCTATTAAGAGTTGTACCACAAAATGTGATTACCAGATGAGCCCACTACCCAAACAAGTAATTTACAATATACACTAATTACAAAAATAGGTTAAGGTACACAACCTTATATAGCTTGCATCAATATCTCTTCGCTGCTCTTTTACTATCGCTATTACATATGCTTCATATACTTCACATCATATCACTTGTCCACACTATTATGTAATTTCTTACAAATACAATTACAATTACAATTACATTTATACCAATAGCTTTATCCAAGATTCAACATTTAGGATGTCATCCCTTTATATTGTTAAGTCATTATTTTGATAAACAAAATAATCCCTTAACTCTTTACTAGTTCTATCTTCATATTCTATCCTGTCGGCTTCACACGGTCTTTGGTAAGACTATCATAACTTCATCCGTACATGTTTTACTAACTTGCACTCTAAGATGGATGATCAATAGACATCATAGAGTCTATGTTCAAGTGCGCAAGCATTGAAATTACTCCAGTCAACGTCGCAAACAAAAACTATGTCCAGGTTCACTGGTAAAACACTGTCTCACAATTAGAAAAATTTGCAATGCGCTCTGTCATACTTGCTCTCTAACTTGTGGGATCTTCATGTGGATCATATGTTGCCATAATGACAACATCTATGTAATCTACTCAGCCAAATTGCCAACAATCTCCCCCTTTGTCATTGGTGGCAACATATGAGAAAATTGGCTAAGTGTACAACTCAAAATCTCAAAAATTGTTCAAAATTGTGGCCATGGTATAAAATACATACTATCTTTATAACTCCTCAATAAATTATTGTCTCTAATATAGTACTCCCCCTAAGAGTAACAATCCTTATCATATACTATCAATTTTCTTCTATATATCTCTCCCCATTTGACAACAATGACAAAATAAGGTAGGGAGGATTACAAAATTGTATCACAAAAAGTTATACCTCAATTCATTTATTGCAAAGCTGGTAGGCTTGCAACACAATCTACAAAATCTATCTTCATGGCTTCTATCTCCTTCTCCCATGATTTCTTAATGGAATCTGCCACATTAAGTAGTGCGCTTAGTCCATAAGAAGCTATTTCACATGCTTGGAGGTTTTCAAAGTTAAATTTTTAAAAAGATGTATTAGCTGAAAGACATTCTTCCAATTGCTCTTCAATAATGCTCAACTTCATAGATGCATGCTCTCTCAAAAGAGTGTATCTTCTCAATTTCCTATCTTTCTCATCTTGCACAAGTCTGATTTCATCATAAAGTTTCCTAACTTTCTTCTCAACATCACACACCTTCACATTGGGGCTAGACAGAAGATTTGTGTCATTTAGAATTTTTGCTTCCTTCAACTTTATCTTCTGATCTTCTTCAGCTGTCAAGGTCTCTGATTTTGTACACTGTATGTACAAAGATTTTCCTGTTTCCAAATGCTTCCTCAAATCCTTGATATAGATATCAAGAGTGTTGATATCATTTCTGATGTTCTGACTAATGTTCAAAAGCATTCTAGCATCATAGGCTGCTTGTGCTTTCACTTTTGTAATATCATCTAGGTTTGTGAATTCATTATCAAAGGTGCTCATTACCTTCTTTACTTTCTCCATGGGGTCTGCTTCTGAAATTTGTGTAGTTACAGCACTTTGTAACTTCTCAATTAGTTCCTTTAGACACCCTTCAAGACTCTTTACTTTCTTATTCTTACTAATGATTTTGTTCAAGGATGTAATCAATTCCAACTAATCATCATCATCATCTACTTCTTTTCCCAAATGCTCAATCATAGATCCAATTTGAGTCTTCTCTCCAGTCTCAGGAGTAAGATTGATATCTTCTTTGGTGGGAATGGGAACTTGTTCTACTGTTACTAGCAGTTCCACAACTGTGGTCTCTGTCATCTCTTCTTCTTTTGTATCTTCCTATTCTTCAAAGGCCGAATTGTCAACAATGTTCTCCAAATTCTTCAATACATTTTCATCAGTATCCAAGGTGATTTTTTTACCTTCTACATTCATTGTTTCATCTTCAATATTAATAGTTGGAGAAGAGGGAATGTCCTCTTGTACTTTCTCACCTACTTTCTTTGCTGCAACTGATGATTCTCCAACATATTCTACCATAACTTTGATAATAGCCTATTCTATCTTAGAATTTACTTCTTCATACCTGCCTCCCATAATCTGAATTGTTCTCCTTTTGGTTCTCAAATGGGTGCTTAGGGCTTTCATGATCTGATTGAAATGAGCTTCATCTCTTATTTCACAAAGCTTCCTCACAAGATTTTTCTCTAATAGCTATCTCTTCATCTGATGCTCTCTTCTTCCTATTTAGAAGTTTGTTATATAGATCATTAGGTATCTATCCTTGAATAGTATCAAACTTCTTGCCAGTCAAAATCATATGCTTCACAACTGCATTCTCCAGATTAAGTCTGTCACTATAATCATAAAGATCATAATATTTGTTCATTCTTGCAAAATCACCATTCTCAATGATCTTCTCACTAAGCTTTTCAAATTTTGGTTTCCAAGCTTTCTTCTTAGTAGTGACATCATCTTTTACTTTTGCAATCTTTCTTGGAACTGGTTGCACTAGAGTTTTATGTCTCTTTCCTGGTCCAGTAGCACTTTCCTTAACTCTTTTGCTAGGTGTGGAGGATGTGGATGTAGTAGACATCTTTGCTTCTATGTCCTTCTCAGGTACTTCCACTTTCACCTTTACTTGTGGTTCTTCCTGTTGCACTACAATTGATGATAAAGGAGGGATAGACAAAACTTCTTTTTGTCCACTCTCTGATTACTACTGCTATCTACTTTGCTACCAAAAACTCTCTCTCTGTCATTCCTATATCTTTTAGGAATTTCTTAATAGTGCTCTCAAATCTCTTCTTATATTGCTTCTATTCAATTAGAATCTTTGTGGAGTTGAAGTTCTCCTTAAAGGTTCCAAACCTGTTACACTGAGTGTCCAACTTGCACTTAAGTAATCTACTAACATACTCTTTAGTCTCTACCTCAGATACCTCATAGCCAAGGGGGTCTATGAACTCTGTTCTAGGCTCTACTACTTCAATATAGGTAAAGTCAATATCCACCATAAAACATATATCATCTTTATATTTTTCAACAAGAGACTTAGGGATCCTTGATCTGCTAGACACAATATTTTGAAATGTCTTAATAACAAGTATTCCACTCTTATTAACACTGTCAATAACATGCCTTCTGTATACTAGATTAATCCTTTCCATTGTATTTTTTCCATCATTTCAGTCATTTCTTATGGTGTAATGAAATCTCCTCAAAAGATGAAAGAACATATATGTGATTAGGGATGAGAACCTAAACTATGTATACTTAGTTTTTTTTATCTTCTCCAAGTTCTCAAACAATTGAATTCTTATAATTTCACACATATCAAGTGGTACCATGTCAACACACATTAGATAGGGTGCATGTACCATTCCAGCTACCATGTCATCCTCTCTTGAATTTGAACAAAATTTAGTAGTTAGGATCTTGCATAAGTATCTCACATCATCTTGTTTGATCTTACTAATCACAATTCCTCTAGAATTATAGGATGAGTTTGTGTTTTCAATGACTGTTTTCCTCATGTTTTTCTCATTAAAAGGAATAGCTCTAGTGTTAGATAATCTAGTGACTTCATAAATCAAGTTTGCTATAATATCTATCACTCTATCTTCTAGCCAAAACTTTCCATTATGAATTCTACACAAGATAATCTTAGTGCATTCTTCATTATCAAATTCATATTGTAATCCATATTTAACAATTTCATTATGTTCCAAATATTCGAAACCTTGTTTCAGTGTCATATCTTGATTGTAAATCTTCTGATATTCATCTGTGAAATCACTATCATTCACTGTCTCTAGTTTGCATCCAAGATAACTTCTGACATTTTCTAAGTGTAAAACTTCATCTGGTATGGATGATAATGCAAATCTAGGGTCTTCTTCCAAGGGTTCTACTAGTTCCCTTTTCAATTTAGGTCTATTCTTATCTTTGACATTGTGTATTAAGGAAATATCCATGATTTCTTTAGATTCCTTTACTGATTCAAAGATTTGTCAAGTAAAATACCTTAATTTCATGAATTTAGGGCTTGCGTAGATTCGACACAAAATTCTTCTCCAAATCCTTGCAAAATGCTTTCAATCACTACTCTTTGATCTCCTTGACACTTGATTTCACTTTGATGATCAAATAATACTGATCATAACCTTTTATTAATTCAATCTCACTTGGATCTAACATCGCATTCAATTCTTTTGCCGCTTCTTTCCAAAAAGTTGTCTCTGCTAACCTGCAAAACTTAAAACTTCTTGTGATCTCGCAAAACATAATATTTTTCTTTGCACTCTTAACCATAGCATTAGAACATCATAAACTACCTTGCATTAAATGTGCAAGATTCAACTCATCATATATCTACTTATACACTAAATCTAAGTTCCTATTCTACTGTGATTTACATAAATTAAGTACTTTGAGATAGGTCAGGTAAAGATTCATTCTTACCTTTCAATACTTCACCTTCCTGATTACCTTCAATGTTGAATATGTCTCCTTGATCTATGCTTTTGATAAACTTCACTTCATCTAAATTACTATAGCATCCTTTCTGACTATTACTTGCATCTTCATTTCTTCTTGCATGATTTATGGGGTTAGGATTAGGATGAAAAACTCTATTGTTCATTCTACAAAACCTTGTTGTATGTCCAATCTTGTTGCATATCTGACAAACAATTCCATTGTTTCCATATCTTGGTCTAGGTTGATTGATTTGTGATCTACAGTTTCTAGCAATGTGTCCAACCTTGTTGCATCTATAACATACTACTCCATTTCTTCTATTCATATCTTCAGTAGATTTCTTATCTACATTGTTAGTATTCCTAAACATTCTACTACCATCATTATTCTTAATAAATTTAGGTTTCCTACGTTCAATAGCTCTATGTCCAAAACCATGACAATTGTAACAATAACCATTAAGAGGTTTAAATTGTTTACCTATGCAATCTCTCTTCATATGACCAATAGTATTACAACCAAAACATCTACCTTTGAATTCTCTTTGCATAACTTTGGGTGATTCCTCTTGCTTCGGTGATTCTTCTTTAGGTGTATCTTTAGATTTTTTGATCTCATCAGGCTTCTTCTCATCTATGCTTTTAGATATCTTCAAATCTGGTTCCTTGCCTTCATCATTTGCTTTAAAAGTGTTGAATCCAAGGCCAGCCTTATCATAGAATAGTTTTTGATAAGATATTTGTTCATCAATCTTCTCATTAGTTGAACATAGCCTTTCAAGTTGTTGTTTGGATTGAGTCAGTTCACCTTTCACAATCTTATTGTATTTCTCAAGTTCATCATACTGCAAAATGAAATTTCTCAAGTTCAGATGTTACTTTAGAAAGTTTAGATTTTAGTCCTTCATTTTCAGTCTTTAGACTTTCATTCTCAGATCTCAGATTTTCTTGATTCTTTCCATTTCCATCTATCAAACTAAGATTCAAATTTTCTATCTTCAGTTCATGTCTAAGGATCTCATTTTCTTTTTCTAAATTGTCATCACAATCTTCAATAAAACCTTTGGATTCCTTTTTAGATCTCAGATCTTCCAATTTGTTTTTTCAGTTTCTCAATGAGGTTCTTTGCATCATCATAATTTATTTTCAAAGTATCTTTTTCAATAGTAAGAAATTCAAT
Source organism: Chamaecyparis obtusa (assembly GCA_027943335.1). Classification (NCBI taxonomy): domain Eukaryota; kingdom Viridiplantae; phylum Streptophyta; class Pinopsida; order Cupressales; family Cupressaceae; genus Chamaecyparis; species Chamaecyparis obtusa. The sequence goes on from BSBK01006955.1 coordinate 1,029,013, forward strand.
CTATTCAAGAGCTTCTTCAAAATTCTTTTGTAGTTGATCCATATCCATAGAGATCTTACTCAAGCTGCTAGGCTTTCCTTGAATGATTCTTTTCTGAGTAACTAAGCTCTGATACCGATTGTTAGAAATAGGGAATACTAAGAGGGGGGGGTGAATCAGCATTCTACAAACTTTATCTTTTGACCAATTATGGATATAACAAATTATCTTTATACATGCATAACATAAGAAGCTAAACAACATGCACAACAATAAAGAACTCATAACACATTATTTGTTCTTGAGGAAACCCTAGCCAAGGGAAAACCCTGGTGGGGATGGTACCCACAAAGATCCACTAATCAAAAGTATCCTGTTAAGGATGTTGACCCTGTTAAGAGTCTATTACAAACATATAGTATATCAGTCCTGATTAAGGGACTATAGGCCTTGTTAGAAGCCTCAACCCTATTAGGAGTTGTAGTACAAAATGTGATTATCAGATGAGCCCACTTTTGATGAAGGGTGCTCCCCTTAATACCACAAACACATAACAGAAATAGAGAAACAACAACAATAATATGCAAGAACAAAAAATTGGCTTCTTATTATCTCCACAAATGTGGAATTACAAACTTTTAGAATTACAATATGCAAAGCCACATGGGTATTCCCTTACAATATTATGTAGGACAAAGCCTCGAATCAATACCCAGATCTACTACCCAGAACTTCCCTAGACAACACTACGGGCCTTCTTTATATAGGCAATTTCCACCGACCGAGAAGGTTCTAGAAATTTAGCCCTTAGGGCTGACCAAACTTAGAATTATTTTATTTTACAATTTATTACATCAAAGTCGGCTCAAAATGAGTTTTGAAACCCAAACAGAAATTTTGAAGAAAATTTATTTTTCACCATTTCAGGTGACCCACCTTTCGAAGACCATAAGTCATTGCCCGTTGACCCGATTGACTATTATAAGCCCATTCTGGAAATGCCACGAAGTGCTCTATAGGCTTGACCAAGGCAAAGCACCTATCACCCAAATTTTCAACCTCATCCGGGGCCTCTAAAGCCTTCAAAACTGAGTTCGAAGTTTCTGTACCCTACTGCCAATACCGAAAATCTTCAATATCTTCAAAACTAGACCTGATCTAGCCATGAAACTTTACTAGCAGGCTGATATGACTGAGATGAACCTCCATATGTAAAATCAGACATTCTGAGATCGTAAGACCAACTTACTAAAAATAGCAAGTTTCCATAAATAGCAGCTCTGCACAAGATAGCCCTTATTGAATACAAAAATAGAAATATTTTTGGTTGATGCAAGATTGCTCTGACACCCAGGATGCTCCTGCATCAGACACCCGGGGTAATTTGAGAAGTGACCCTGTCATGACTCAGGTGTGCAGAGGAAAACCAAGACGGTTAACCTCCTCCTTTGTTAGCCATGATGAATCTTCAACAGGTCATCCTTTCCATTTGACCAAATACTCTTCATATGTCCTATTCCTTGTACTTCTGCTAACACGACTGTCTAGTATGTCTTCAATCTCCTTGATATCTAAACTGGTTGCTGGAATACTCCACTATGTTGCTGCAACCTCATCTTCAACACCTCCTTCATGATACTCTATCAAATCTGAAATGTTAAACACTAGTGAAATATTCAGCTTAGTAGGCAATTCTACCTCATATGCATTTCCTGAATCATGCTTCTTTAGTATCTTACATGGCCCAAACTTCTTCATTTTCAACTTGTTATATGTACCAACCAGAAATCACTCCTTTCGTAAATGAACCATGACTTCATCTCCAACTTGAAATTCCTTATGCCTCCTTTTCTCATCTGCCTTAGCCTTATACTGTGCATTCATCTTGGTAATGTGCTTCCTTACCTCCTCATGGATGTTCTTCAAGTGTTCTACAAAATCTTCAGCTTCAGCACTACTTATTTCTCCTTTATCTATCTTTCTCAATTCAGATGCATTTCTTGGACTACTTCCATATACAATCTAGAATGGTGATTTACCAGTACTCCTATTGACAGAATTATTGTATGCAAATTCTTCTTGTGGTAAAATCAAATCCCATCCTATTGGCTTATCTCCAACCAAACATCTCAGCAAATTTTCCAAACTTCTATTCACCACCTCTGTCTATCCATTAGTCTATGGATGATGTGATGAACTGAACTTCAAATCTATCTTCAACTTCTTCCACAATGTCTGCCAGAAATATCCAACAAACTTAGTATCTCGATCTGAAACTATGGTCCTTGGCAAACCATGTAGTCTCACCACTTCTCTGAAAAACAATTCTGCTACATGAACAACATCATTAGTCTTCTTGTAGGGAATGAAATGTGCCATCTTCAAAAATTTGTCAACTACTACAAAAATTGAATCATGTCCCCGCTGTGTCCTCGGTAAACCAAGAATAAAGTTCATACTGATATCCTCCCAAGGCTTCTCTGGTACAGGTAATGGCTGATACAACCCTATATTCTTCTTCACTCCTTTCGCTATCTGACATACTCTACAACTCTGTACAAACTTCTTCACATCTTGCTACAATTGTGGCCAATAATAATTCTCACCAACTAAAGCAAGGGTTTTATCATGACCAAAATGTCTAGCCAATCCTCCACTATGCTTCTCTTTGATGAGATTCTCCCTCATAGAACTTCTTGGAATGCACAACTGACTCCCTTTGAATAGCATATCATCCTGGATGATGAAATCTAGCCATTTTGTCCTGTCTAGAGTAACAGGTTCTGTACAAGCTTCCCAAGCTTCACCAAAATCAGGATCCTCTGGATACAAATTCTTGAGTTCCTTGAACCCAACCACTTCAATCTGCATTTTTATCAACAATAGTTGCCTTCTGCTAAGAGCATCCGCAACCCTATTAGACTTTCCACTCCTGTGTTTCAAAACAAATGTATAACTCTGCAAAAACTCAACCCATTTCAAATGCATCTGATTCAACTTTCTTTGACTATTCAAATATTGCAAATCTTGATGATCAGTATACAAGACAAACTCTTTAAGAAGCAGATAATGTATCCACTTCTTTAATGCCTGAACTATAGCATAAAATTTCTGATCATAAACATAATACTTCCTCTTGGCATCATTTAACTTTTCACTGAAATAAGCAACAGGTTTACCTTCTTGGCTCATAATAGCTCCTATTGCAGTACCACTAGCATCACAATCTACTTGAAACACCTTATTAAAATTTGGAAGTGCTAAAATAGGTTGTTCTGTAACTTTTTGTTTCAACAATTGAGAACTCTTTTCTGCTCCATTAGTCCACTTAAACTCTTTTCTATCCCCTCTCATTGTTTCAATCAAGGGTCCACAAATACTGCTAAAATTTTTGATAAACTTTTTGTAAAAGCTATCCAAACCATGAAAAGATCTTACCTTAGTAGCACTCCTTGGAGTAGGCCATTCAAGGATAGCCTGTACCTTCTCTGGATCCATTTTTAGACCTTTTGCTGAAACTACAAATCCCAAATACACTAACTCTTTCTTCACAAAACTGCACTTCTTCAAATTAATCAACAATTTCTCATCTCTTAGCTTCTCAAACACCATATGAATATGCATCATATGTTCCTCCAATGTCTTGCTAAAGATCAAAATATAATCTAGGTACACAATGACAAACTTACCCAAAAATTCTTTCAAAACCTCATTCATGAGCCGCATAAAAGTGCTCGGTGCATTGGTTATCCCAAAAGGAATGACTAACCACTCATACAGTCCTTCCTTTGTCTTGAAGGCAGTCTTCCATTCATCTCCTTCTCTGATCCAAATCTGGTGATATCCACTCTTCAGATCTATCTTTGAGAAATACACAGCTCCACTCAAACAATCCATAATATCATCCATTCATGGCAATGAAAACCTGTACTTGATTGTGATCTTGTTTATTGCTCTGGAATCTATACATATCCTCCACTCTCCATTCTTCTTTGGTGCTAATACCGCTGGTACAGCATAGGAACTCAAACTCTCACAGATCAATCCTTTCTACAACAACTCATGTACTTGTCTGTTCAACTCTTCACTTTCTGCTGGTGTCATTCTATGTGCTGCCTTGTTTGGAAAACTATCTCCTGGAATCAAATCCATCTGATGACTGATCTTCCTTATCGGTGGTAATCCATCAGGTACATTATCAGATACAATATCCTGAAACTCATTCAACAAATCTGCAACCTCTACAGGTACATCCTCTACTTCTTCTTTACTAGCTTTTGAAATTAAAGCAAAACACACATGCTCATGCCTCATACCATCTTGGAATTTTCTTCCATCAACAAATGTTATTCTTGCATTACCACATACCTTTTCATTAATCTCCTTCAATGACTTTAGCTTATGTCACACTCCATCCTTTGTCAGGGAATAGGTATTCGCATGACCATTGTGTACAACACATCTGTCAAACTGCCACCATCTACCCAACAACATATGACATGCATCCATAGAGATGATATCACATAGTACCTCATCTTGGTACCCGCCGATCTTGAAGTTTACTAGGCACTGTTCACTGACCATGACCTTGTGGTCATCCTGCACCCAGGCAATCCGATAAGGATGTGGGTGTTTCTATGTCTTGAGCTTCAACTTTGTCACCATCTCTTCTGACACCAAATTGTCAGTGCTTCCACTATCGATAATCACATCACAACATTTACCCTCACACTTGCATCTAGTGTGAAATAGGCTCCTCCTTTGTTCAGGTTCATTCTCACCACTTAGCAGGACTCTTCTGTTAATTAGCATTTCTCCTCTTTCAGCATCTTTAGAATTTGATGATCTGGCATCTTCATCTACATGTGCAACTCTGGTCTGGCCTTCATTTCTCCTGTCTATTTTTCCTTGGCACTGAGGACATTCAAATGCCCTATGACCTTCTTCTCCATAGTGAAAACATGTTCCACGGAAGCCTCCTCTTCTAGATCTTTGTCCTCTTCTAGATCTTTGTCCTCTTCCTCTTTCTCTCTGATCTCTATTATTCTGATCTTGGAAATGATTGGAATTATTTCCTCTCTGATTCTGGCTACTACTGGCCTCATCCTTCTTTTTTGGATCTTCATTTCGGCCACCATATGACCGTCCACTAGATCTTCCACTACAACCTCTTCCATTTTGTCTACTCTCAAACTTCTTGTTTAGCTTTTCCTCTACTTTTAGGGCAAACTAGTATGCCTCCTCAATACTATTCATTCGAACTAGATTCAACTCCTCCTGAATGCTTGTCCTTAACCCATTAAGGTATCGGGCAACTTTCTCCTTATCAGCTTCTGCATGGCCTATTCTGATGAGAAGTTGGTAGAACTCCTCTGTATACTCCTGAATAGATCTTCCTGCTTGCTTCAAAATTTTCATTTTCTTTAGTAGGTCAAGCTCATAATCAACAAGAATGAACTATCACTTCAATTTATCCACCATCCGATCCCATCTTGTGATTTTATCTTTCCCTCTTCTATTTCACTCCAATTGAATTTCTTGCCACCAGATCTTCGCATGACCTTTCAGTCTGGCCTTCGCAAATTTGACCCTATCAGGATCCTCAACATCTTCATACTCAAAATAGTCCTCACATTCATTGATCCAGTCGATCAATTCCTCTGGGTTAAGATTTCTAGAAAATGTAGGAACCTCAATCTTAGGTCTTTTCCCAATCTTGGAAATCGCCCGAAAAAGTCTTTCTTCCTCCTGATTCACAACTTCAGCTTCTCCTTCTTGATATTCTTCTTTGGCTTCATCCTCGCTTTCGTCTCTGACATTAAGATTTATTTCTCTACGAATCTCTTCTTGCAATGCTTGCACTTGTCTCTATAGCTCTCTAACCTTAGGTGTCATAGCACCAGCTCTTCCGCCACGTTCTCTTTGTGGAGGCATTTTTGCAATGTGCATTGAAACCCTAACCATGGTCTTGGTGCAAACTACCTCACAGTCGGTGATCTATTTACACACTCAAGAACTCCTACTCTGATACCACTTGATGAAGGGTGCTCCCCTTAATACCACAAACACATAACAAAAATAGAGAAACAACAACAATAATATGCAAGAACAGAAAATTGGCTTCTTATTATCTCCACAAATGTGGAATTACAAACTTTTAGAATTACAATATGCAAAGCCACATGGGTATTCCCTTACAATATTATGTAGGACAAAGCCTCGAATCAATACCTAGATCTACTACCCAGAACTTCCCTAGACAACACTATGGGCCTTCTTTATATAGGCAATTTCCACCACCCGAGAAGGTTCTAGAAATTTAGCCCTTAGGGCCGACCAAACTTAGAATTATTTTATTTTACAATTTATTACATCAAAGTTGGCTCAAAATGAGTTTTGAAACCCAAACAAAAATTTTGAAGAAAAATTATTTTCTGCCATTTCAGGTGACCCAACTTCCGAAGACCATAAGTCATCGCCCATTGACCTGATTGGCTATTATAACCCCATTCTTGAAATGCCACGAAGCACTCTACAGGCTTGACCAGCACAAAGTTCTCATCACCCAAATTTTCAACCTCATCCGGAGCCTCTAAAGCCTTCAAAACTAAGTTCAAAGTTTCTGTACCCTGCTACCAATACCAAAAATCTTCAATATCTTCAAAACTAGACCTGATCTAGCCATGAAACTTTACTGGCAGGCTAATATGATTGAGATGAACCTCCATATGTAAAATCAGACATTCTGAGATCATAAGACCAACTTACTAAAAATAGCAAGTTTCCATAAATAGCAGCTCTGCACAAGATAGCCCTTATTGAATACAAAAACAAAAATATTTTTGGTTGATGCAAGATTGCTCTGACACCCAGGATGCTCCCGCATCAACTTCTCAAACAAGTAATGTACAATATACAATGATTACAAAAATAGGTTAAGGTACACAACCTTATTTAGCTTGCATCAATATCTCTTCATTGCTCTTTTACTATCGCTATTACATATGCTTCAGATACTTCGCATCATATCACTTGTCCACACTTTTGTGTACTTTGTTACAAATACAATTACAATTACAATTACATTCATACCAATAGCTTTATCCAAGAGTTAACATCTGGGATGTTGTCCCTTTATATTATTAAGTCATTATTTTGATAAACAAAATAATCCCTTAACTCTTTACTAGTTTTGTCTTCATATTCTGTCCTATCGACTTCACACTGTCTTCGGTAAAACTATCATAACTTCTTCTATACATGCCATACATGTTGTATTGACTTGCACTTTGAGATGGGTGATCAATAGACATCATAGAGTCTATGTTCAAGTGCGCAAGCACTAAAATTACTCCATTCAACATCACAAATAAAAACTATGTTCAAGTTCACTGGTAAAATACTGTCTCACACTTAGACAAATTTGCAATGCGCTATGTCATACTTGCTCTCTGATCTGTGTGATCTTCATGTGGATCATATGTTTCCATAATGACAACATCTATGTAATCTACTTAGCCCAATTTCCAACACATGATTCAGCTAGAACCGTGGGATGTCAAGAAGGAAGCTCAATCTGCACATCTCAATGACATGATACTCAGCCTAGGTCAAATCTTGACCTAGGTCCAATATCCAAGAAGTGACTATTTGTATATATAGCTTATGGAAATGTGCCTATTTCACAAATCAACAAAATAATATTTGTATTCTATATCAGTGGATTATCTTAAATCAATCAATCCTATCAAAGTATCAAGCAATCAAACCTATCACCATTTGTTTGTGTCTCTATGTCTTGAGAAATGAATTATCAGTATCAATCCTATCAGTTATCTACCTATCAGTGTTTTATGATCAGTTTATCTATGCTATCAGATTAACAAATCACATTCATTGGTACCATTATCTTGATATCCTAATCACTTGTTTTTCTTAACTACAATAGACCATATCTATCTTGGAAATTCCATTGTTCATCCAAAGTTATCAATTTTTTTCATAAAAATCAAGTTTGAGTATCAAAATTATCAAAAAATCCTATAGGCATCATTTTCCTATATGGAGGTGGCATTTTACCTTAGGCAGTGAAATAAAATTCATATGTGGCACTTCACCAAGAACACGTGGCACTTCATTTGTTAAGCGGCACTTCATGACCCTAGGCGACATTTCATCATGGCCAGACGACATTTAAAACATAGGGATTTTTCACGCGGTGTTTTACACATAGCTTGACTAGAAAAACCCTAGTTTAGGTGGTTACAAATTAATCATAGGTAGTGTTTTATCAGGCCTAAGCAGCATTTAAATGTGTAGATGTGGCATTTTACTAGTCTACATGGCATTAAATCTATCCTAGTGCATTTAATGAAATTACAACTAAAAATCATGAAAAAGATGCAATAAATGCTAAAAAAGTTGCAATAAATGCACTAGGAGGGTCAGTATCACTTACTGGAGGTCCTTAATCCAAAGGTCTTGCATACCATCGCCCTCTCTCAAACTAATGCTCTCGAATAGGCACAACCATCTTGATCAGCTATCTCAGGATCAGAGCAAAATCTCAATAGTCAAAAGTGAAAATGAATGGTAAGTTTGGGTTCTTCAACCTATTTATGCTATTTTGACCTAATTTTGAGGTAAATTTTTGACCTAGTGACCTATATCAACATATCAATCAAACCAGGGCATTTGTTAAACCTTGAATATCATCAATGTTTTTCAAAAATAAAAACATATTCGAATAATATAAAGTAATATCATCAACTTTTTCTATCAAATGAAAAATATGTTTCATTTCTGAGGGAGCATCATAAGAGTATCAAATTAGCATCAAACATTATCAAATCTGGAGCATTAAAATTTTGAAATATTATTAGTGGGGCATGTGGCATTATCAATCAAATCAGTATCATATCAGGTTTCATATCAGAGGTATATCAATGTATCAATCAAATCAATCAAAGTATCGAATCAGTGATTAGGACATAAAATTTTATTTGAATCAATGCACTACGCCCATTAATCCAAAGAGGGGCATTTGTAGACACAAAAAATTGGGCAAGTGCTTTAAAATCATCAAAATGGAAAAATCTTAAACAAAATGCTCTAATTCTCGTAAAAATGGATCAAATCAATTTAAAATGGACATTTATTAATCAAATTGGACAAAATCATTTTAATCAAAGGAAAAATCAAATCATGACATCAAATAATTAAATACAAGCTTAAAGGGACCAAAAATACTATATAATTGATTTTAATCAATTAATTGTATAGTTTTAAATAAAAAATCAAATTGAACCTATTCCCTTACATGGCTAATTTAATTAATTGATGGAATTTAATTAATCCTAATATCTTTCAAACAAAATTTGAGCAACCAATGAGAATTGAGAACAAAAGCACATGGATCACTCCAAAATAGTTGAATCTCAATCACACATTTCAACTTTGCATCTCAACCACTCAATTTTGTCTTTTTGTCCCAACCTTTGAGACAAACATTTAAATTGTCCCCCCATTTAAAAACATTTCAAAGTTTTTGACTCAACCAAAGCTAAATCATGATTAAATAACTCTACCCCCTACCCTTGGGATTTTACTATAAATAAGAGTCATTTTGAGAGAAATAATATACTAGAGAATTCATTTACAAAGCATCATCATTATAGGCAATTTATGATCAATTGAGAGCATTTGAATTGATCTTTGTATCAATACTGAGCAATTGAGAGCTAGATTAAGCATTGTACTATCATATTTCTCATTCTAGATTTGTCACTAGTAGAGACTAGGCTAAGAGCTCTACTTACCAAGTTAGATAGACAACCATGAGATGTCATGGATGTTAATTTCAATTCTTAGCTTAAATTTCTATTGTATTTTCATAGAATTGTAGTTGATTATCATAATTTCATGAGGGTGTTAAACATTCACACACACACACACACACACACACACACACACACACACACACACATCCTTTCATAGCCTTCAATCAAGGCAGCCCCTTGAATTTGCAGCAACATAATGACATACCCATATCAGCCCTTAAGAGCTTTCCTATTTTCACAAAAGAGGATCAAACCTCCACTATTGAGCATATAAGAGATGTAGCATCCCTCTGTGCCCTCCATAATATAACCCAAGACAATGTGGCTATAATATGGTTAGTAGCATCCCTTAAAGGCAAGGCTTTACAATGGTTTAGAGTTTTGGCAGTTGGTTCTATAACTAACTGGGATGGGTTGGGACAAGCCTTAACTAATCAGTTTGAAGACAAATCCGACCATCTCTCTCTAGTTGAACATTTGACCACCATCAAAAGGGCACCCCAGGAGTATATGATGGATTTTAATTTCAGATTTTAGAGGACATGGAATAGAATACTAGTCACAGTTAGACCCTCAATACAACATGCTTTCCTATATTATCTAAGAGCCCTCAACAGTGATATCTTTGTTATGATTCAATCTATGGGAGGAAATAATTTACCAACAACATATGATCTTTCCATAAGAGCTGAAAACAACCTAATTCAAGTAGGAAAAATAGCCCCAAGTCCTCCAATGCCTATTTTCCCTGAGCTCCATCCTATTCCTAAAGCAATTCCAACCTTGGCATCTATTCCACCTCTCCCAACTCCTTCTCAACAAGCTGTTAATCCAATTATGAACCAATCATAAGAGCTGAATGAGATCAAAAAGGCCTTGCAAAGTGTTTCTAATGAGCTTGTTAGTTTAGCAAAGTAGCAGTACCAACCTCATCAACATCCCTACCAACAACCCTACCAAGATCCATATTAGGCTCAGTGCCAACAAAATAGGCCCCAATACCAATCAGGCCAGCATGGCCAAGCAAGAAATTACAATCAGAAAGTTAGTTAGCCCTATAATCCTAACATTCCTAGTGCTTCTAGAGAGCTAGTTCCTGTAGCTTAGAAAAACATGGCGCAAGAATATCAATGGGGTTGCCCATGTAATCAGCAACATATCCAAGGGATGTGTTCTAATGGCTATGGTCATGCCCTCATGGTGCAGAACAATGCCATGATGTCACAGGAAATGGTTTAAGAACCAAAGATTTAGCAAGGTTAGGTTGCTACCTCGAATGAGCTACAGATACCTGAGGTGGCACTGATTAACTTTCAGAAGGAGGGTTTTTGTGGGGTGAATTTTATCCCAAGTGACAACTAGAACTATGTTCCAGTTGTATCCAACACAAGGTCTAAGAAGAAGGCTTTGGAGGTTGAACAAGTGGCCTCTACCAGTTAGCAAGCTCCTATTGTGACTCCACAATCCAAGGTAGTTCAAACTCTAGCTCAAAACTAGTCAAAAGAAGTTAAGGAGCTGGCCAAGGTAGCGACACAGTTGGCATCCACACAACCCGAGACTGTTGCAGCAAAGGGAAAGTCTAAAGTAAGTTTGGGATCTTTTAACATTATGGAACAAATGAAGAAAACCTCCATAAATGTGCCTTTGATGGACACTAAGGCAATCCCTAGACAAAAGGAGCTAATACTTAGCAAATTGGCTAAGATTTCATCAAATCAAGAAGTTGTTTCAGAACAGCCTAGAATCCTGGTGGCTAAAACACCTCAAAAAGAGCGGCAAACTGAAGAAGCCAGCTTGCATCCTATCATTTCTCCATAGGTTAAACCCCCTCCTTTCTATGTTACTCTTGTTTTTGGGAATTTCTTGGTTCATAGTTGCATGATAGACTCAGGGGCAAGTAGTTCTGTAATTTCTAAATAGCTAGCAAACCTTCTAGGATTGTCTTATGAGCCAATAGATAGGCATGTTGTTTAGTTGGATGGGTCATTAGTTAGCACCATTGGAGTCATTAAAGACTTGAGTCTTACTTTACATGAATGTCCCAACTTCTCTATTCCCTAGGATGTCTATGCCATAGATCTACCTCCCCAATTTTCTATTTGTCTAAGAAGAGATTTCATTGTTAGGTTGGGGGGATACCTCTCAGCTAATTGGTCTCACCTATACTTTAGAAATAGATATGGGACTAGGGTTAGAATCAAGTCCAAAGATTTTGCAAATAACCATGTTGAACCTTATACCCCAAGCCCTATAAATGCCAATTTGATGTTCCATGAGCAAGATCCTATTGATTTTGAACCTGAGACCACTATCAAAAATATTCCTGATATTGTCCTAGATGAATGGGCTAAAAGAGATTTAGAAGATAATCCTTTTAGAAACATGGAGATTTTTGGTATTGGGATGTATATCATCCATGAGGAGGGTGTTGTAATTCTAGATTTGATGAAGAAGGAAGATAGGTGTTCTGAAAATTAGAGTGGTGAGTTGTGGAAATTGTTCTTTGATGACACTAGAAGTAGAATTTGTTCAGGAGGAGGAGCTATCCTAATTTCTTATGAAGGACAAAGGTATTACTCAGCAGTTCATGTTTCTTTCAACTGTACTAACAATACAATAGAGTATGAGGCTTTGATTCATGGTTTAGAATGGGATAGACAAAGAGGAATCAAGTGTCTAAAAGTCATAGGTGATAGTGAGTTAGTGGTCAATCAGATTCATGGCACTAATATCATGAAAAATGATACACTCAAGATGTATAAGCATATGGTTTTGGATTTAATGGAATATTTTTGTACTTTTAATCTAGTTGTTGTCCCAAGAAATTAGAACAAATAGGCAGACAAGTTGGTTCCCATGGGAGTAGAATATGATATTCCAAAGGAGGTCACAAGCACTAAAATGTAGCATGCGAAAGTCCTGGTAAGGCCATCAATACCAAACAATCAGGTGAGCTAGAAAGTCTTTGAAAATGATGAACATATTTTTAATTTTTTGATAGAAGAGGCTGAGTTCTCTAAGGTTAATCAAAATAAACATGCTCACCAGTATAATGACTAGATGTTACAATTGAAAACTAACAAGCTACCAAAGGGACTGGTTACCCTTGAGTCCATTTTTAACTCTAATGATCAGCTCAGAGGAGACAAGGCTAGCATGATAGTCAAGGAAGAGCACTACCAGCCTATTGAAATTTTCAAGGATAAGTCCCTTAAGTTAGGAAAGGTATGCACTCAGCCAGAAAGGTAGGCCTTTATCTCATTATGTCAAGAGTTTAATGATGTTTTTGCATGGGAATATTATGATTTAAAGGGATTTGATCCCTACTTAGCCCAACACACCATTGAACTAGAACCCCATGCCAAACCAATGAGACAAAAATAGAGAACTATCAATCAGAAACTAGAAGTTTTGATGAAAATAGAATTGAGGAAAATGATTGAAGCCAATATTATCTTTCCCATTAAATACACCTCTTGGGTTTCCAATCTAGTTCCTGTCAGGAAGAAGAATGGTGAAATCTGATTATGTGTGGATTTTAGAGACCTCAACAAATCCTCACTCAAAGACCACCACCCATTGCCCTCTATGAACAAATATTGTAGTATGTCTCAGCGTCTGACAGATCTTTTTTGCTAGATGGCTTCTCTAGCTATAACCAGGTCTTATTTAGAGAGGAAGACCAATATAAGACAACCTTCACCACCAAATGGGGCACCATGGCATACAGGAAGATGCCTTTTGGGTTGTTTAATCCTGGTGCTACATTTGAAAAATCCATGGAGATGGCATTTACTGGTTTAATGAATAAGTTTGTTCTAGTTAATATAGATGATATAACTATTTTTTCAAAAGATACTAATGATCACTTGGTTCATATGAGGTAGATTTTTGAAAGGTGCAAAGAATTTGGAGTCTCATTGAATCCTAAAAAATGTATCTTTATTGTCCATGAAGGCAGATTGCTAGGGAATATTATCTCTAAGAAAGGGACAACAATTGATCTTGAGAGGATAAATGCCATCATGGCACTACCCTTGCCATCCCACGAGAAGGGACTATAGAGTTTCCTTGGAAGAATCAAATTCTTGAGAAGGTTCATCCCTAATGTTGCAACACTATTGAAGCCTATGACCCAGATGTTGAAGAAGAACTCAACTTTTCACTGGACCAATGAAGGGAAGAAATGTCTTGAAGAGATCAAGGAAGAAATTTCTTTTGCTCCTACTCTGGTAAACCCTAAGTTTTCTAAATATTTTATCTTGTATGCTTTTGGGGACATTGATAGTATTTTTGCAATGTTAGTGCAATAGAATAGTAAAAAATAGGAGTAGCCAGTGGCTTTTTATAGCCAAGGTCTAGATGGTTATGAAATAAATTACACTCCTATAGAGAAGCATGTTTTAGAAATAGTGAGGAGCTTAAAGAAATTCAGGCACTTGCTGTCCAACAACATAGTGCACTTAATGGTTGCTCACCCTTGCATAAAAGACTTCCTTCTAAATAAGGACCTGAGCCACAAAAGGGCTAGTTGGATCACCAAAGTCATGGAATATGACATTCAAATCAAGGTGACTAAGTTGATTAGGGGAAAAGGGCTATGTGAATAGCTAAATGAGGGAAGGACAGAAAAAAAATAGCAAGAAGAAGAAGTTGTCCTAATGAACTAGAATGTAGAATAGAGTGCAAGCTGGACAACAAAGATGAAACATTATCTCTCCATTGGTCAATGCCCTCAAGGCCTTAATAGGAGAAAGAGGAGGTACTTTAGACTTCAAGCTATTCCTTTTATCATTATTGATGATGTTCTATATAGAAGATATCATAGAGGTGTCTTGTTGAGATGTGTTGAAACTAGCCAAGTAGATAGAATATTAGAAGAGTTTCATGAGGGAAGTTCTAGAGGACACTTTGTAGCCAAAACCACTAGTCTAAAAGTCATGAGAGTCGAGTAATATTGGCCTACCCTATATAAGGATGCATTCAATTGGGTAAGAAAGTGCTAGAATTGTGCTCTATTTGCTGGCAAACAGAAGTTGGCAGCCCTCCCTCTCCATCCTATCAAAGTGGAGCAGCCCTTCTCCAAACAGGGGTTGGACTTCATTGGACATATCAATCCTCCATCTAGCACTAGACATAAATGGATACTTACTACTATGGATTATTTTACCAAATGGATAGAGGTTATAGCATTGAAGCAAGCAAATAAGACCTCTATCCTAAATTCCTACCAAGACATTATGTCTAGATTTGGTACTCCAGACTCTATCATTTCAGACAATGCTATGGCATTTCTAGAAATGAGAATCTCATAATGGGCTTTAAGGCACAACATCTTCCTAAGTACATCATCTAACTATTACCCTCAAGGGAATGGTCAGGTGGAATCAACAAACAAGAACTTGTTGAGGATTGTCAAAAGGACTATTAAAGGAAACCAGAGGGATTCACATAGCAAGTTGAAGTTGGCCTTATGGGAAGATAGAATAACACCTAAGAGGTCTATAGGTAACTCTCCTTACACACTTGTTTATGGGAAAGAAGGTAGGATTCCTTTGTCTACTAAGTTGCCTACTTTGAGCTTAATCAAGGAGATTGATCTAATGGAAGAAGATACTATGCAAGTTAGGCTTGTTGAGTTAGTTGAGCTTGAAGAAGTAAGGAAACTACCACTAGAGAACTTGGAAATCCATCATTCTCAGATAAAGAACAACTTTGATAAAAGAGTCACGCCTAGATTTTTAAAGGAAGGAGACCTTGTCCTTAATTGGGATGAATCTAAGCATAAACCAGGAAGACATACTAAATTTGATGACATATGGAGTGGCCCCTTCATGGTTTTTAAGTGCAAGGCCCAAAATACTTTTTAGCTGGCTAATATGGATGGAGAGGAGTCACCCATTCCAATGAATGGGATTTACATCAAAGCTTGTTTGTGAGGTTTGGTTCTGCCATGTACATTACTAAGTTAGAAGTTCTAGTTTTCTATGTTTCCTAAGTACCTTGGCACAAGTTGGTTCCTAGTTCTATTTTTCAGTTTTCTTTCAGTTTAGTTTTTGGTTTGGTTTGAGTAGCAATAAACCAGAGTAGTCTATCTCCGGTAGTTAGTGGTTTTCTTGAAAGAAAGGTTGTTTTATTTAAGGCTAAGTTCAGTTTGAGGCTCATATGACTCTATGCCCAATGGATCTATAAGGTAGTTGGTTAGGATGCTTAGCAAGCAAGCACTCTACTAGAGGTCGCCAGAATGTTATCAATATTTTACTCATTTGAAGAGGCCTAGTTACTAAGTTAGACTATTGCACCCTAGTTTGAAATTATTAGTGGTCTTTCTTAATATTTGTGTTCATTTCAAGGCACATAAAAGAGAAAAGGAAATTAACTACATCTAAGAATTACACATGTGCATGTATCAATGCTAAGTATGTTGTACAAAAGGAAAAGAAACTAAGCAGAACATTTATCCAAGCTCACACAAGTTGTGAGCATAGTTATTGATAGAATTGAATAAGTTTAGATATACATGAGGTAATCAAATCAAAATATAGGGGTACCAAACATTGCCTGTTAATGGTGTCTAGATCCAGTCCTGTCTAGAGAGCTCATGTGGTCCAGAACTTGTAACAAGAGAGAAGGACATATGGGTTAGATCCAATGGATCTAAAAAATGCCTAGTATCATAGTATTCACAAGTTGCATATATGCACTTAGCCATACACCTCTAGGAAGGGCTATGCTCGGGGTATGTGCATAAAAGGCTCCAGAAATAAAAGAAACACCATGTTTTCACTGACGTGTTTGTTCCATGTGCAAATATAGGAGAAGCTGACTCAACAACAATCCAAGGGTGTTGGGACCCAGATGAATGACCTTAACCAATGATGCAGATCATGATAGGAAAACCTCAATTTTCCTTGTGAGTGACTGCATCATGGGCCAAGAACACTCATGGTCAATAGAGAAACAACCGAATGATACAGTTTCAATGGGACACTTAGGAATCTATATGATGAATCAAATAAGCATGGTCAAGGCACTAGCACATTTAAAGGGGCTACATTTGGTAAATCAGTGATAGTATGGCATATCATCATATGAAACAATAAATGGATAATGCATGTGCGAGGAAAGAGGAACACCAATAGTATGCTATCAAATGGGCCCCCAAAGAATGGAACAATGGGATAGTTATGATAGGTCGAGATGGTGTCATTATACCAAAAGATAACCTAGTACATTGTGTAAACCAAGAAACTCAGAAAAGCATGGTGCCAAGTTTAGAAAACAACAAGGGGGATGATAATGATAGCAACAATGAATGTGCACCCATAAACAAAGAGTTACAATACATCTAGTTCACAAGTCAGTGCAAACATTTTAAAAGAAAATGATGAACATGATACTAGTCATGATATGTGATGCCCTCGGTATACCAGTGGGATGGATAACATCAATGCCATAGTGCATTCAAAGAATAGTAATTCAAATGCCAAAATAAAAGTACAAGCCACAAACAATGACACCAAATACATTAAGCAGTAATGAAAATGAATGGCCCTCATCCCCAATCATAGAAGTGGATGAAGAAATCATAAGAACGCCATGTTAGAAATAAAAAAATTAAACACTAGAAAAACATATGAAACCAATGTTCAAAGGCACCATAGAATTGAATTAGTGAATTTAGAAACATGATGTCAATGCTCAAGGGCCTTGAGAATCAACAAATGAACCATGCAAATATAGATACAACCATGCTTGTTTGGTTATGAGATACGTCTCTACATTTAAGAAATTGATCATACAGGGGGGTAATCTTTTTATAGGATATCTTCAATAGTAGCATTAAACAACAATAGCAGCATGAATGGCAGTGAATATGGTAGCATAGCCATGCGATAGGATTCCTAGATTCAATAAATGTTAATACCATACTGAGCTCATGGGTCTTGAGCATTTCAAATAGGTAAATAGCTTACCTCTGAAGAAAGGGTTGACACATGTAAAAGACATCCAATTCTAAGGCTCCTAGCCCCCATGAACATTCAAATAGTGACATTAGACAGAATAGTATCTCATGGAACCATGATGGACATCGAACTTGCAAGATCAGCCCCCAAGTTTTAAATAGTGAACATCAAATAACAACTAGTCATCAAGAAGGTGATAGAAAGGGAGAAGGGGATCATTTACACTGAAAGCATGTGCCATAAACATACAAGCATTATGCTTAAGAACACGGTCACCCAAGAACAAATCATAAATAACCAACTGATGTGGCCAAGCTTTTAATAATGGAGAAGTCCAAGTGCAAAAATTCAATGCCAATAAATGATTTAGGCATTCCTAGGCCTATTTGTGGGATTTGTCATTTTTAGGAGGTTGAAGGTTTTGTGCAGATTCCTAGGTTTTAGTTATATACCTCTCACTTTTTGTGATGGAGGTTAGCTCTTCATTCTATTCTCTCTAATATGAGTGTTGTAGCTCTAAGAGAGACATCTTGTACTTCATTTCTTTTGAGAAATAAAATTGATCTTTCTTGTTTCCCTACAATTTTGGAATTCTTCCTTTTTGAATCTCATGCAAGATTATTGTGACATTTCTTGTATCCTTAATCTACATGTTGATCCAATTGAATGTTCAAGAATTCATCTTAGCTTTGTAGTATTAATTCGTGTGCAAACTGAAAAGATCAGAATTGTGGAATCATCTTCCCTTCTCTGTGTTTCAAGTACCCTATTTTCCTAAGGATTTTAAGGCAGTAGAATCAAGTTGTGAAGTTTAGTATTGTTTTGTTGTTGTGGTAAGCTTAATTCAGTTGTGGATCTTCTTTCAAATTCAGTGGTTCACCTTGTTTTCAAATTAGTTTCAGTTATTTGATTTATGTAGTCTCTCCCTTTCCTCCTAAAATTTAGTCAGTTTTAAAGTGATCCAAGGGGAGTCATCCCTTAATCTGGAGGTCTATTCTGGAATAGGTTACCCACAACCTGGGAATAGTTCCATGTTTCACAGGATTGTTGGGTTTTAACACTTAGTAAATTTGGTGCAATCCTTAGTGACAACATTTTTTGGCATGCTTGGAGTAATAGAAGACTTAGTGAGTCAGACTTCTAAGAGTTTTTCATGCAGGTTATTGTTTGGTATGAGTAGTGACTATGTTTTGATATCATACCTAGTGACTCTAATCTTGTTTCATGTAGATCAACACTTAAGCTTATGAGTGGGATCCCAACCAGGTAGAGTAAGAATCATTTCATTTATACAGAGATGCCATCTATCAAGAAAAGGCCTAAAGAATCCCAAACTAGTGCATCCCAATTTGTAAATCCCACTCCCAAACTCACTCACATTCTTGCAATCACTCCCCCAATTTAGCCAGTACAAGCAGCACCAGTAGTCCAAGTTCCCCGTAATCCTCCAATGGCTAGAAATCATCCTTTTGTAGCCTTCAATCAAGGCAGCCCCTTGAATTTGTAGTAGCATAATGACATACCCATATCAGCCCTTAAGAGCTTGCCTATTTTCATAGGAGAGGATCAAACCTCCACTATTGATCATATAAGAGATGTAGCATCCATCTATGCCCTCATAATATAACCTAAGACAACATGGTTGTGAGATTATTAGCAGCATCTCTTAAAGGCAAGGCTTTACAATGGTTTCAAGGTTTGGAAGTCAGTTCTATAACTGACTGGGATGGGTTGGGACAAGCCTTAACTAATCATTTTGAAGACATATCTTACCATCTCTCTCTAGTTGAACATTTGACCACCATCAAAAGGGAATCCTAGGAGTATATGATGGATTTTAATTTCAGATTTCAGAGGATGTGGAATAGAATACTAGCCACAATTAGATTCTCAAGCCAACATGCTTTCCTATATTATCTAAGAGCCCTCAACAGTGATATCTCTATTATGATTCAATCTATAGGAAGAAGAATCATAGAATTCAGATGAGAGTGTCATGACTAATGTTCCTAAATTCACATCTAGATAGAATTCAAAGAAAGATATCATTGGATATCATAACAGTAATGTCTTGGCAAGATCAAAAGCAAAGAGTTCCATAGAAAATGACGAGGTATGTTTACTATCACAAACTGAACCCTCAATTTTTGGAGATGCATGTAATGATTCAAATTAGCATGATGAAATGAAAGAAGAGCTAGATCGGATAATTAAGAATGACACATGGGAATTGGTCCCTAGGCCTAGTGATAAGAATGTGATTGAAACCAAGTAGATATTCAAAAATAAGATGAATGAAGATGGAACAGTAGTAAGAAACAAAGCAAGACTAGTATGTAAAGTATATGTGCAAAGAGAAGGAATTGATTATTTTGATACATTTTCCCTTGTAAGCATATTGGAAGCCATAAAGTTATTTCTAGCCTATGATACCTTCAAAGACTCTACTTAGGTATACCAGATGGATGTTAAGTCAGCATTCCTAAATGGAGAGTTGAAGGAAGAAGGATACATAGAGCATCTTGAAAGATGCATGCATGCTTGGATTTTTTTTAGAGGAGAGTTTAAAATGTTTGGTTAAAAGCGCATGATGTAATTCAGCATGAAAAGGAAGTTGGAGTTAATTTGGTAGATCTAACTATGTGAAGCATCGTGTCTACTCACATGGAGTGGCACGGTCCTAATTTGTGTTGTGTTCTTAGTAGAGCCGACTGAGATGTTATTAGAGAGTTGTATTGTTTCTCTAATATGATTTTAAGATTGTTCTAATAGGTCAACTTGGTTATATCATTTAGAGGAAAGATGCTTATAGGTAGTCATTTTGGGATTGCTAAGTATGGTAGTTAGTTGAAAGTTAAAGAGCAGAGTAGAGAGTGTGAAGTATTGTGCCATTAGTAGAAGATCTATGTGACAAAAGAGAAAGTGTATGCTATTCATTGGAACTAATCATGATAGTAGGTCTACCTCGTAGTTCACCAAGATCTAGATTTAGTGTGTATATGTTAAAATGAAGGTTGTAGCCTTCAGCCCTTTGAGCAATGTGCTCTAGATAGTGCATCCTCACCCCTAACAGGGTCCAACCCTTTACCAGGTCACTGTACTTATTACATTGTAAAGAAAAACTCCTAACAGGGTTCCACGATCTTCTAATAGGGATCATAATACACTAGTGCAATTCTTAGTAGGTGTGAATTCCCACTAGGGTTTTTACCTATTTAGGTTTCCGCATAGCCAAAATTATTGTGTTGTGTTAAGTGTTCTCATATTGTATTTTTGGTTAATGTTCTTCTATACTTAATTGGTTAAATAATTGAATCTTGTAGATAACTGATTCACCCCCCCTCTCAATTATCTCTTGGGACTATTCCTAACAGTATCTTTGTTGTTCCTTTCTAGATTCTTGTACCTTGCATGTACAAATGTTCTATGTTTCAACTTGTCTTCCATCTTCTTCACAACCTTAGGAATCCCAAAGTGTGAACATCATTCATCAACATCATTATATCTTCTAATAAAGTACAGGTTGATGCAACCCTATATCACCTCAGTGACTATTAGACAGGGGATGGACCCCTACTCTACTTCTCAAGTATTCAAATGTATCCTTCGATAAGGGTTTTGTGAATATATTAGCAAGTTGCTCCTATGACTTCACATATTTCAATTTGACCTATTTTTCCTAAACTTGCTCCTTTAAGTAGTGATATTTAATAGATATGTGCTTTGTCTTTGCATGCATCACTCGATTCTTTGAAATGTTAATAGCACTTGTATTGTCATAATAGATTATCACTAGATCAATGATTTCTTCATTCATACCTTCCAACAATTGCTTTATCCATGCAATATTTGAATAATTAGCAGCAACTACATATTCAGCTTCAACATTGGACTGAGAAATGAATCCTTGTTTCTTGCTTATCCGTGTTACTAATCTTTCTCCTAAAAATAATGCTCCACCTATCATATTTTTTCTATCATCAATATTTCCAGCCCAATTAGCATCAATATAAAAGTTAAGTTCAACATTGTCTTCTTTCTTACACCACAATCCATAGTTTTCAATGTTCTTTAGATATCTCAAAATTCTTTTCACAATAGTCATGTGTGACTCTTTAGTATTAGCATAAAATCTAGTTACAATGCTAACAACATGTGCAATATATGGTCTATTATGTGCAACATACATCAACTTGCCAATCATAGATTTGTATAAGGTTTGATTTACCTTTATTGACTTGTCTTACTTGCTTAGCTTTCATCTGTTACCATAGGTGTACCAATTGGTTTTGAGTCTTCCATATCGAATGTTTTTAAAACTTCTTTAATCTACTTAGATTGTGTTATGTATATGCCTTCCTTATGTTGTAGTATTTTCAAACCAAGAAAGAATTTGATATCCCCAAATATTGACATTTCAAACTCTTTTCTCATTTCATTAGAAAAATACTTACATAAAATATCATGACCTCAAAATATTATATCATCAACAAAAATTTCAGTAATAAGAATCTTATCATCAGCTTCACATTTTAAGTATAGATTTTTGTTATCACTTGTTTTAAAAAATCTAATTTTTGTGCTTGATAAGAATGCATTCTTTCATAGCATACTCTTAGTGCTTGCTTCAGTCCATATGATGCCTTTTGCAGCTTACAAACCATGTTCTTTTGATTAGGATCAACAAAACCTTCAATTTATTCAATGTATACCTCTTCTTGAAATATCCCATTCAGAAATGTAGATTTCACATCCATCTAATATACCTTAAATCCCTTATAAGAATCATATGCAAGTAGTATTCTCAGTCCTTCAAGTCTAGCAATGGGTGCAAAATTTTCTTCATAGTCAATTCCTTCTTCATGTGCATAACCTTTGCAAACTAATCTTGTTTTTTCCTTGTTACATCTATGTTGGTACTTTTTCTTGCAACCTCCTTTCCTAGGTGGGAACTTGGGAACCAAGTTGTGGGACTAAGAACTTGGAGCCCAAAATCAACACTATTAGTAGAAAAGAGACAAGAGAAAGCCAATTTGAAAAGGTGCACACACATAACTCCTTCTAACAAATAACAGGCCTATAGATATCTAATTGTGGAATAGCTTTAAAACCCTTTTAGGTATCTTGTACCTCAATGTCTTTATCAAATCTTATGTAGTATCCCACTTGCATAGAGTAAGCTTGAAAACTAGACAATACTTCTAACTCCTCCTATCAGCATGAAAGGGAAAAAAAATTTATTTATGTTTTTGGGTAGAATAGATCTCTGAAATACCCCAAATATATCATAGAACAGTGCCTTATCCAATGGGAAATAGAGTCAAATAAATCACTGTAACAACAAACTATGAATACAAAAGAAAACACAATCCAACATGATAATGCCTTACATCAGTCATGCACCATTAATCAAATCATGCTTAAGGATCCACCCGTGTACTCAAATATGCAATAACCTATTCAAATAATTTAACCCTCCCCTTGGAAGAGACCCATAAATAGATGATACATTGATCAACATCTACTAAAAGACAAGTATGAAATACCCTTGATATCCCAACTCATACACATCTTAAGACAAATCCTAAAACTCGGTTATTTCCTTGAAATAAATCTATTGCAAATTTACAATAGAAAGACCAAAACACCCTTGATACTTTAACCCATAATCTTTAAGAATCAAAATGGAGACAACTTGGTAACAATATAACAGTGTTGTAATCACATTCATAAGATAGACCATTACAAAACATATTCTTCTCTAAAACTAAAAAAGGAAATAGGAAACACCCTATATGAAGAGAAGTGAGCAATATTTACATAAAGAACCACTCATGGAACTAGCTCTGAGAAAATTACAGAGAATCCAGAACCTCTACTAAATGATCTTGGAAATCCTTATAAAGGATTGCAACAAGCTTGGGATCATTTAGGGAAAAATAAGGTCTATGACCACTTTAACCACCAAATACAAAAAGAAATGAAAGAAAATAGAAAAGCCTGAAAACCTGGGATGATCAGATCAAACCTGATGGTACAATTGTTTGGTTTTCATCATTACAAGCTAACTACAGTTACAAAATTGGAAGATTTATTGTTGCAAGTAAAACATTAATGTCAGGACCACCTCGGCAGACTTGTGTGTATCAAGGAATGGAAAAAATATGAGAACCACCATACCCTAGCCACCCTTGTCAAAACATCAGTCTTCTTCATTAAACCGGCATGGCACCCTCAAGAAAGTGAATCAGATCAAGATAGAACTTGTATCTTACTAATACATTCTCACCCGTAACTATCCTAGAACATAATCAAATTTGATCTGCCCTGGCCAGTTTCTTGTTTAATGTTCTTAAACCCTAAAAGAAAACCCTTAATTAATTCAAAATCCTGGCTACAATGGTTAACTAATCCATTTTAAAATGTGGCCATTGATCTCAGCATTTCTCAGCACATTATGTGGCTCTCAAAAATTGACATAGCAGTCAATTTAGATTTTTAAAATATGTGGCCACATCACCATTTTTGGCAACCAATCATGAGCAAGCACATCATCAATATCTGGCATGAGGATCCATCTTCTTATTAGTCTTTCCATCGAACGGTTGGTGCAAACCCACGATCATTATCTTTTGTTCACTTTCCCTTAGCAGCATCATGACCTCTGTCAAATTATCCTTGACCTATACTACCTTTATCTTGACCACAACAAGCCTTTAACCATGCATATCATTCAGAGAGTATGTGACTGAAGGATTCTCATGATCTCAGAACACATGTCTTAACCTAGGTTTGATCTAGAGAATGAGTGATAACCACTTGATCTATCCTACATCAACGGTCCTCGCTGAATCACCAAGCTCTCAAATTAACTCAACCTTTATCACAATATCATGTGATTGAAGGCAATCTCTTAATCATCAAACAAAAGTCTTAATCAGGGTTATATCATGAGATCACATGACTAAGTCAATCACACAATCACTAAATGTGAACCTTAACCATAGTCACATCTCAAGATTTAGCAGCAACTATTGATCAAAACCTACATCAATGGTCATCGTTGAATCACCAAAATCTATGTGACTTAACTATTTCATTATGTGACTTGGAGACAACCGCACACTTAATCACTCACTATATTGTCAAATGCTAAGTCACTAACCATTGGAATCATGAGATTAAGAGAACACATAGTCATTGTGTTGCTAAATGAAAGACTTAACTACTGCTACCAGACTTCCTACTAACATTGACTTAACCCAGGCCCATCTAATGATCACATGACTGAAGAAAGTCTTGTAATCACATAATAATTATTTTAACCATAGTTCTTTTTGGAGAATGAGTGACTTCCTTGATCTCTAAATTGCTAGATTTTTTCCTTAACTCAGGTTCCATTATGAGAACTAGCACCAGCCATTGAATTTCCCTTGGTCGGTTATCTCTCTGGCACTCAGTGAATTTCCCTTGCGCTCGGTGATGCTTGTCTGGCACTTGGTTATCCTTGCTTATCAAGTTGTTTATTTTAAATTCATGTTGAGGCCAACTCTTGCAATTAATTTTGGTCACAGATTTAATGTTGGTATCTATCATTGGGAAGCATGTAGACCTAGATCTTATCATTCCTTCTATTGATGGTGGATCTGAATCCTGACTTGTTTGATAGCCTCTTGTATAAATATAGTTGTTTGGTTAGAGTTTAGGGATTTAGTTTGGAGGAAGTTGGAAGATAAAAGATAGAAGACCATATATTATTGGTAGATCCTCACATTCTGGAGGACTTCTATACTTGATTGTAATATGTAGCCTAAAGTGGGAAGGCCTTACAGCCTGACATGTATGAATCAATTGAGATAAATATATGAAAGTTTCTACATTCTCTCTCTCACTTTTGTGTTTTTTTGCTTTTGTGTGTCATTTCACAAGGTGGATCTAGTTAGGGTGTGCCTTTAGCCCCTCTCCCTATCCCCCCTTGTGTTAGGAGGTATTAGAGCAAGGTGAGATCTGGATCTAGGTTTGAGGGTTCCTTCTTTTCAAAGCCTAAGTTGATTTGTTGTGGAGTAGCAGATTGTGATTTGGCATGAAATTGTAGAGGGTTTCAAGATGGTTCATGGGAGCTGAGATGCAGATCTAGGAGTGGTAGACATGTTGAGACAACTTGTTGTTAGATTAGAAGTTGTTGAAACAGCCCAAAGAAGAGGAAGACATCTTGAAGATGTTAGTGATGATGAAATTGAGGTAGAATGAGTTGATGTAGAACCTGTACCTATGATGCATCAAGGTGAAGAAAGATTCTTGAAGGCTTTGACAAATCTAAAGTCTACACCACACTTTAATCCTCCTGAGTATAGTGGAAAATTGGATTTTGATGAATTGGTCAACTAGATCACCAAGATGGAGTACTTTGAAAATGAAAATGTTCTTGAAGAAAAGAAGGTGAAAATTACAAGCAAAAAGTTGAAAGTCATGCATCCTTATGGTGGGAACATCTGCAATTGGATAGAAAGAGGAAAGGTGAAGAGAAAATCAAGGTATGGAATAAAATGGTGAATAAATTGATAGGAAATTTCTTACCTTGTGCTTATCAGATTAACCTAGTTAGGTGAATGCAAAGTCTAAGGTAGAAAGATAGCTCGGTAAAAGAATATACTGAGGAATTCTATAGATTAGATACTAGATCTAGACATGATGAAGATGATGTGGAAAGAATTTCTAGATACCTGAATGGTTTGAGAGTTTCCATCCAAGAAGAAATCAGTTTGATCAAATTGGAGAACATTGAAGAGGCTTATCAATTTGCATTGAAAGATGAGGAGAAATTGAACAAGAGACATGAAAAAAGACAAAGAGGTAGAGGTGGTAGATTCCCTAGAGGAAGAAGTAGATCTTATGGTGAAAATAGTAGATCTGAACTTGAAAAGACAAATTTGGATAAAGGCAAGACCGAGTGGAAATGTGAAAGTTCATCTAGAGGCAGAGGAAGTAAGTACCGAGGTGGTTATAATAGAGGTGGTTTTTGAGGAACTTGTTACAATTGTGGAGAAGAAGGACATAGATAATTTGAGTGTACACATGCAAGTAAGAACGTCGGTAATAGTAGAAATGCATTGGTGCAAGAAGAGTCACCGAATGAACCTGAGAAGGAAAATAACTTGATGGGAAGGAGAGAACTTTTGAGTGAAAGTAATAAGGAAGATCCAGTAAGGAAAAGTTTGTTCAAGGCTAGATGTAGAGTTTTTGATGAAGTTTGGAAGGTAATCATTGGCAATAGTATCTTGGAGAATCTGGCATCTGAGGAAATGGTCACAAAGTTACAGTCGAAAAGTTTAGAACATCTGAAGCCCTATCAGATTTCATGGATCAAAGATGAGAATACACTCTTGGTCAGTGAATAATGTTATGTGAATTTGAAAATTGGAAAGTACTATGAGAAGATGTTATGTGATATCATGTCTATAGATTGTTGTCATATTTTGTTGGGTAGACCTTGGCAATATGATAGACATGCTATATATGATGGGAGATTGCATAAATATACTATTTTGGCTAATGGGAGAAGATAGATATTGTTACCTTTGATTGAAGAACCTGTTAATAATGTTTTCACATCTATGAAATATTTTTTGATGGAAGGAAGAAAGTTTGTTAAGGATTTGAAGAAGAATGATGTATGTTTTGTTGTGATTCCTAACAAACCAAGTAAGAAAATAGAGGATAGTGTTCCTGAGAAGATTGATAAGTTAGTCATTGAGTACAATGAAATTATTTTTGATAATGTACCTAATGGTTTGTCACCAAATAGAAGCATTGATCATTGCATGGATCTAATCTCTGGAGCTAGTTTACCAAATAAGGCACCACATCAATTGACACCTACCGAGAATCAGGAATTGAACCGACGGGTTCAAGAATTGTTGGAGAAAGTTTTGATCAAAGAAATTTTGAGTCCTTGTGTAGTACCTGATGTATTGGCACCTAAGAAAAATAGAGAATGGAGAGTGTGTACTGATTCTAGAGCAATCAACAAGATAATAGTGAAATATAGGTTTCCTATACCGAGAATGGATGACATAATGGACAGTTTAATTGGAGCAAAGTATTTTACCAAAATTGATTTGAAAAGTGGGTATCATCATATTAGAATTAGAGAAGGTGATGAGTGAAAGACTTCTTTCAAAACAAAAGAAGGTTTGTATGAGTGGTTGGTTATGCCTTGTGGTTTAAGTAATGCACCAAGTACTTTAATGAGGTTGATGAATGAAGTTTTAAAGAAATTTTTGGGTAAATTTGTGATTGTATATCTTGATCATATTATTTTAGTAAGACTAGAGAATAACATTTTTTGCATGTTAAACAAGTATTACAAAGGTTCAAAGAAGAAAAGTTGTTGATAAATCTGAAAAAGTGTTCATTCATGAAAGAGGAGATTGTGCATTTGAGATTTGTAATTTCAATTGATGGTTTGAAGATGGATCCTAAAAAGGTTGAAGCTATTTTGAATTGGCCTACACCTGAGAATTCTAGTGAGGTAAGATCATTTCATGGTTTGGCAAGTTTTTACTAAAATTTCATTAGGAATTTCAGTTCAATTTGTAATGTTATGACTGAGACTGTGAGAAGAGATAAAAGAGAATTCAAGTGGACACATGAAGTTGATAAAAGTTTTGAGACTCTGAAGTAGAAAGTTGTTGAATTTCCTATTTTGGTATCATCTGATTTCAATAAGTTATTTCAAGTGGAATGTGCCACAAGTGGAAGTGCAATAGGAGTTTGTTAGCTTGTGGTGACTGATCAAGAAAGTACTATCCAGGAAAGTAGTGTACACTTTTCATTCATCATGGGGTTCGGGGTTAACTTGTCAAGCATTTTTGAGTTAACATGTCAAACATTTCCCTAGGTTAATTCATCAAGCCTTTTCTTAGGTTGACTCATCACATATTTTAGGGTTAACTTGTTAATTGACATAAGCCTTGTTATATTGGCTTAGGGTTAGGGATTTCATTATGATGTATGATTTTAGTACTTGCGGCAGAATTGAGTTGTAAGGGATTATAGATTGTAATCAGGTTGTAATCATTGGATAATAAAATATAGGACTCACTGTTGGTGGACATAGCCCAGGGATTGGGTGAACCACATTAAATCTTTGTGTCTTGTGTTCTCTTTTGTGTAGTTTATTGTTTTTTGATATTGGTTATATTTGCACATAATTGTTATTTATGCCTTGTTAATCCTTAAAGAGTTGTGTTGAGTCAAGAAGGTAAACCTATTGCTTTCTTTAGTGAAAATTTGAATGATGCAAAAAATAAATATTATGTGTATGATCAAGAATTCTATGCTATTGTTCAAGCACTGAAGAAATGGAGACATTATTTGATACCAAGTGAATTTGTGTTATATATCGATCATAAGGCTTTATAGTATTTCGATAGTTAGAATAAGTTGAATCAGAGACATATGAAATGGATTGAGTATTTGCAGAGATACATTTGTGATAAAACATAAGAGTGGAGTCACTAACTGAGTTGCTAATGCATTGAGTCGAAGGAGATATTTAATGACTGAGATAAAAATTGAAGTTCTTGGCTTTGGTGATATGATATATTCTTATAAATTTAATAAATTTAATCATGATTTTTCTGATCCATGGAGAAAGTGCAAAGAACCTATTCAAGATCAACTGAGTACTAAATGGGAAGAATATTTTATCCAAGAAGGTATTTTGTTTAAAGATATTCAATTGTGTATACCGAGAGGACAAATGAGAACTAATTTGATAAAAGAGAAACATAGTAGTGGTTTATCTAGACATTTTGGTATTGATAAAACATTAAATTTTCTTAAGGAGAAATAATTTTGGCCACGATTGTATAAAGATGTTCATAAATTTGTGAGAAGTTGTGGAATTTGTCAAGTTGCAAAAGGAGTAAGTCAAAATACTGGATTGTATACTTCTATTCCTAAGAATCCTTGGATTGATATCAGTATGGATTTTGTTTTTGGTTTATCGAAGATAGTAAGTGGTAATGATTCCATATTTGTTATTGTGGATAGATTTTCTAAAATGGCACATTTTATACCTTGTAGAAAGACATCAGATGCAGTACATATAGCAGATCTTTTCTTTAAGGAAATTGTCAAATTGCATGGATTAATGAGGAGTATTATCTCTGACTAAGATAGTAAATTTTTTGGATACTTTTGGAAGACCCTTTGCAGAAAGTTTGGCACCCAGTTGAAATATAGTTCTACATTTCATCTACATACCGATGGACAAATAGAAGTTGTGAATAGAAGTTTGGGTAATATTTTGAGATGTTTAGTTGGATACACACCAAGTAATTGGGATTCAGTGTTGGCATAAGCAGAGTTTTCATACAATAATTCAGTGAATAGGAGTACTGGAAAAACACCTTCCGATATTGTAAATGGTATAAAACTGAGAAGTATATTAGATTTGAGGGATATTGATGATGAAAGAAAGAGAAGTGCTAAAGGAGAAAAAAATTTTGAGTACATGAAGACATTGCATGAAGATGTGAAACATAAGTTGGAGAAAGGTAATCATAAATACAAAGATAGAGCTGATAGATCAAGAAGACATAATACTTTTGATGTTGGTGATGAAGTGATGGTTCATTTGAAGAAAGGCACATTTCTTATTGGAACATATGGAAAGTTGAAAATGAAGAAGTTTGGCCCTTGCAAGACACTGAAGAAATTTGGCAGTGGAAATGCATATGAGATTGAGTTACCTGAAGACATGGACATATCACCTATTTTCAACATTGCTGATTTATGAGTATCATGAACTTGATGAAGAAATGGCATTATCGATGGATTATCCTAAGAAATGGATGGAAGAAGTTGAGCATATTTTGGAGCAAAGAATTGGCAAAAGTACAAGAGGAAAATAGTATATGCAATACTTGGTAAAGTGGAAGAATATACCAATTGAAGATAGTTCTTGGATTTCACAATCTAAGTTGGATGTAGCTCTGATCATATATGTTTCATGATTCAGAGAATCATTCTCAAATAACCCCAGGTGTCTAATGCAGGAGCATCTCGGGTCCTTGGCAATCCTGTGTCACGAAAAAGATGTTTGTGTTTTCTCTTTGTTGCTCAGTTCCTTCTTTGACTGAGTTGGTTCAGTGTTGCTCAGTTTCCTTTGCTTACCAGTGTTGGCCGGTTATCTCTCTAGTGCTTGGTGAATTTCCCTAGTGCTCAATGATGCTTTTCTGGTGCTCGGTTATCCTTGCTTACCGAGTTGTTTATTTTGGATTCTTGTTGAGGCTGACTCTTGCAATTAATTTTGGTCATATATTTAATGTTGGTATCTATCATTGGGAAGTGTGTGGACCTAGATCTAGTCATTCCTTCAATTGATGGTGGATTTGAAGGCCAACTTTTTTGGTTGCCTCTTGTATAAATATAGTTGTTTGGTTAGAGTTTAGGGAGTCAGTTTGGAGGAAATTGGAAGATAGAAGATAAAGGATCAAAAATTATTGGTAGATCCTCACATGTTGGAGGACTTTTGTACTTGACTGTAATATCTAGCCTAAACTAAGAAGGCCTTATAGCTCGGCATGTATAAATTAATTGAGATAAATATATGAAAGTTTTTTCATTCTCTCTCTCACTTTTGTGTGTTGTTACTTCCATGTGTTGTTTCACAAGGTGGATTTGGTTAGGGTGTGCCTTTGGCCCCTCTCCCTGTCTACCCTTGTATCACAGAGCATCTTTAATAGTTTTAGTTTCAAATTCACAAACCAAGCATGTATTATTCCTTAACTTACTTCTAGTCATCATTCCTTCTTCTTTGTCTCCAATTATTTGATCTTGTGGATGGTGCCTTCTCACATATTTTTCTAGTACATGCTCAGATCTATGGTCTTCAATTTTTTCTCCACTCAGTGCATGATCACCATTCTCCTTAGTAATTTTTTGGTGTTTCTTGTTCTGTAAGGATTATTTCTTGGTAACAGTGTTTTGTTGTTCAGGTAGAGTTTCAGGGTCTTCAATATAAACAAATCTACCATAGTTTTTTGGTTCCTTTTTTCTCTCTTCATCATTCTTTTTTGCAAACTCATCAATTCCCACATTTTCACTTTCAATCATCTTTTTAGTAGTCTTGTTCAAACATTTATATGCCTTTCTTCTAGTAGAATAACCTAGAAATATTCCCTCGTCACCTTTAAAATCAAATTTTCCATTTCTATCATCTTTCAAAATATAACATCTACTTCCAAATATTCTTAAATAGCTAAAATTAGGTGTGTAACCATACCATATCTCATAAGGTATCTTATTTGATTATTTCTTCAATTGTACTCAGTTTAGTGTATAAACAGTAGTACTGATAGATTCTCTCCACTAAATTTGTGCAACATCTTTCTCTATCATCATTGTTCTAGCACAATCAACAATTGATTTATTTCTTCTTTCAGATATCCCATTCTATTGAGGTGTCCTCGGTGCTGATACCTATCTCTTTATTCCATGCTCATTACAAAAGTTAGTAAACTCATTAGAAATTATTTCACCACCTCTATCTGACCTCAAGTGTTTCAATTCCTTACCACTTTCTCTCTCTACTTTTTCTTTGTACCATTTAAACATTTTGAAAGCTTCTAATTTTTATTTTAATAACATGAAAGTCATCATCCTACAAAAGTCAGCAACAAATAAGATAAAATATATATCTCTATAATAACTCTGAGTTCTCATTGGACTAGATAAGTCAGTATGAACTAACTCTAGAATAGCATTAGATGAGTAATGTTTTCTCTTAAAACTAGATTTTGACATTTTACCCATTTGACATTATTTGCACATTACATGGTTAGGCTTAGTTATACTTGGTAATCCTCTAACTTTCCTTTGTTTACTAATCTTAACCATGTTGTCAAAGTTCACATGACATAACCTCTTGTTTCGTAACCAAATATCATCATTTTTAGCTAGCAAAAAAAAAGTTTCAACATTATCCAAATAGAATAAGTTACCCTTTTGATTGTTCACCAGTACCGATCAGTTTTCTAGCCTCATCATATATTTTAAATTTTCATTTCTCAAATGTTGTATTATTCACTTGTTCTGCACTCAACAAATTATAGTTAAGTCATTTCACCCAATAAGAATTTTCACATCTCATCTTGTTATTCAACAATCTAGATCATTTACCTTTCCCTTGACAGGGTGTATCATTTCCCATTTTCATAGATTCTCCATTATAATGTTCAACATATTCAAATTTATCTTCATCACCAGTCATATGATGTGTGAAGCCACTATTAATAATCCAAGTATCATTTTTGCTAACTTTAGAAATAAGTGTCTTTTTAACATACATTTCTTCTTCTTCAGAATCTTCCTTCAATGCTACAAACACCACTTTTATATCTTCATCAATTTCAATCTCGGTATCATCATCTTCATATTCAACTAGGTAGTATGCCTTCTTACCTTTATCTATTTAGTATCAGTTGTCTATGTTACCATACTATTGGTTGCCTCTGTGATCTCGGTAATTTCTTATGTCATTCTTCCTTTCATTTAATCTTTCATTTATTTTCTCATCATCTTTCATGTCAGGACATCTTGTAGCTGTAATCACCTAAAATTGGACAAGATAAATCAAGTGTATAACTAAGGCAAAAATCAAAGCAATTGAATTAAATCAAGCTATTATTAAATCAAAATTCAAATCAAGCCTTAAATCAATTTAATTGAAAATCAAAAGTCATAAACTCAGTTTAACTCAAATAAATCATGATAAATCAATCAATTATGTAATTAATCTAATTAATTACATAGTTCATTTAAATCAAATCAACCCATTCAAGGGGTACACATGGCTAAAGATATTAATTAAATTCAATTATTTAAATCCTATTTTGCCTCAACCACCAAATGGGAGGAAAAAATCACCAACCAATAGGATTTAAGGATGGAGCTCACATGGATCAAGCCTAAATCGAATCTCAATCACTCAATTGGAGAATGCATCATGTCCACTCATTTTGTCTTTTGGTCCCAAGCTTTGAGGAAAAAATATTTAAATGGTCTCCAAAGGTGGAACCATGGACTTAACCCTCACCTAATCATGATCACATCAACCATACCCCCTACCCTTGCCAAAAATCTATAAAAGCAAGGCATAATTCAATCAATAATCATCCACAAATCTGAGAATAGCATCAAACCTCTTGCAATTTATAGCTAGAAAGGAAAATATTAGAATTAAATAAGGCTTAATTTCATTTGGAATTGAAGTTTTAGTTCAATTATCACTCATTCTCATTTTAGGACTATTACTAATGGAATATTGCTAAGAGCTTTGCATTAGCATCCCTAAATAGAGGTCCATAGAGTGCTTAATTGTTCTTTATTTGTTAAAATAGCTTACCCTTTGTGGTAATTTAGCTATTATTTTCATTTATTTGCAATGCTAACCCTATGAAGGTACTTTTCCTAGTACACAAAGTGGCACCCACCGTGGGGCATTAGGCCTCATAAATTTATAAATTTAGAGAAATTGATTTGTTTCTAGTAAATCTTGTTTTTACTCTTTGTTTTGCAGATTTAACAATGCATTTGAGACATTCTCTAGCGTGTACGCAGGTTTCTCTGGCATGTTTAAAGTCTGAAATAATGCTTCTACAACAAAGTTATGCACCTTTATGAGGAGTTTTAGCACTTTTAAATCCTTTTGTTTTTGTCTTCTTTCTTTCAGCATGTATACCCTACCTCGCTAGTACATTTAATTGATTCTCTAGCACGTTTAATACTTTCATTTAACACCTTTTCTTAGTTTATTAGCACTTTCAATTTTTGTTCCTATGCTTTTAATAATTTTTTGCAGAGCGTTTAATTTGTTTAACAGTTCTTTCAAACATTTTAATAGCACTTTTAATAGATTATATTGTGCTTTCAATTAAATTGAGAATTAACAAAATTTAACTTGTGGAAAATGATTTCTCTGTGTCTCCAAGATGACTAGTCATAAAAAGAATAAAAAAACTAGAGACTAGATTTAACAGGGAAGGGAAGCCTTTGACTAAACAGATTAAGGAGGAGAACATTGCACACATCAAGCTAGTTTTGGAAGATTCTTAGCAATAAAATGAGGTATATGAACAATACTTGAAAGTTGTAGAAGCTTATAAATCAAAGTTCATATCATTAAATTAGATTTACTTGCCTTAATCAATTTTTGTCAAAATTTGATAAATAAGGCTTAAGTTCAAAGTTATTCCTGTTTTGTTCATTTTGGCTAGTTGTATTGACTAACTTGTTGGAGGAGAAGAAA
Organism: Chamaecyparis obtusa; assembly: GCA_027943335.1. Taxonomy (NCBI): domain Eukaryota; kingdom Viridiplantae; phylum Streptophyta; class Pinopsida; order Cupressales; family Cupressaceae; genus Chamaecyparis; species Chamaecyparis obtusa. The sequence goes on from BSBK01006955.1 coordinate 1,064,115, forward strand.
ATGGAAAGGAACAATCGCCACTAGGTGAGCATAAAAATGGAAAATTCATCAAAAATGACACTAGCCTTAGCTAGCTTCAAAATAAGATAAGTCTAAAACTTGGTCAATTTTTTCTTAAATTGTGGCCTTGTCAATTCCAAGATCTAGTAATTAAAGCAGCCTATTTTTGTTTGAGGGATTTGATACTAGGCCTATGCTCTTCACTTTCTAAGTGAATCACAATGTCAAAGATATCAAGTTCCTTGATTAAAAGAAAGACTAAGTAAATCAAGCACTAAATTTAAACAACCCCTTGTTTGTGGGAAAGAGTAGAAATACTCAATTCCCATTAGTTAGTGTGTTTGGTAATTGAACCTTTTTAAAAGTGTTTGGGAATTGAGAAATAGATAGGGATATTCTCTTCACCTTTTGGTGAATCAAACTCCCAAAACCTATCTCTTTATTCCACTTTATTGGTTTCAAAATGAACATGCTAGATCTATAGTGGGCTCACCTCCCGAGATTTTCCTTAATAAGACCGGTGAGAGGGATAGCCCAAAGTGGGATACATTTTATTTTTTTGTGAAAATCTAATGCACTCTAAAATAAAATACATTCATCCTTAATGGGGTGTGTGACAAAGGGATATTAAGCTTTTCGAACTTCCTCAAGTAGTCCTTCAGGATTGCGCAAAACTCTAACATACCGGTGGTGGGAAGCCTCCTAATTTTGGAGGATGAAAACTTAATGTCCATTTTGAATGGAATCTTGATTAAAACCCTTGTTAAAATATAAAATCCTACCTTATAGAGCCATGTTTACGAACCAAATTGTGAACTAGGTAGATTTCTTGGAGTATCTTTTTGTGCAAAAACCCATGATAACGTCCTTAAAAATTCAAACACTTTTTGTGTAGAGGGTTAAAAGAAACAAGTGTACTTGTGATTGCTTTGTTTGAAAAATATATACAACAAGTAAGAGATATCCATTTGAAAATTCATCTTATATTTTTAAATATCTTCATAAAAGAAAACAATTACCAAATTGGGGGAAAATGATTCAAAATCAAACCTTGTTGGATGTTGGTTTCTACACGCTCTCATAAACTCAAACTATCTTTACAAGAATATGGCACTTGCATTGCAATGAATCAATGGATAGAAACTCCACATTTCATGATTACCATCATGGAGGAAACAATGACAATATCAATAATGCCAACCAATGGCCTAAGGAAACACTTGAAGAAAGAGCTAATCGAGAGGCTCAAGACAATGAATTTCTTGAAGTCATGGATAAATTAATAGATAGAGATAGGGAAAAAAAATTCCTAAACTTAGCCAAAGTAGGGGTAAAACTTCCACATGATTATTGTTCAGCATCATTTTTACACGACACGATAGATAGGAATTTACATGAGAAAATTCCCCTCTTGGAAGAATGATATTAATCACTCTCAAGGTTCCTTCTAGGTTGGGTATCAACTACTTGGATAGCTCAACTGAATACAAATGTGAATTTGTTCATGAGGAGGCCTTTACTGGTTCGTATCTCAAAAGGTATCTGCAAAAAAAAGTTTAACAAAAAGATACTTCTCTTTTTTTGGATTTTTAGATTTTTAAAATGAAAGCAAGGTAAATCTAATTAATCTACTATAACTGATTTTCAAGGAAAGTAAGAGGTAGGGTAACAAGAATTTGAAATAAATTACTGAAAAGAAACTAATGGACATAAACTAGTATCACACTACTTTGGAAATTAAAAGACCGAGAAGATGAGGAAGCCCACAAAACATAGATTAGAATAAATCACAATCTTCAGCTAGGAAGATGCAATCATCAATGGAAATGAACGCAAACGTATGATAAGCCAAAACTATTCAAATCATGAAGCCACCATAGATGTGTGCACATGTGAGACAAGTTTATCTTCAAAGCACCAAAGGAAAGATCTTCTTGATAATTCATCACAACAAAGCAATATAACACCAGAAAATATTGAACTAAGGAATCACAGATTTAAACTACCACATAATCAATTGGCTCTTTGAAATAAATAAATGAGAAATTCACAAATTCATATATTTCACAAAGATATAAAAAAAATCACACTACGATTGAAGCACCAATTGTATGTATTGCATTAATGATAAAATCGGACCTTGATTACATTGAGTTTATACAATTTATAGAGTTGTGCTCTTATTTTTGCAGCTAGGGTTTCGGCTACATCTAAAACTTGAAAATAAATTAAAACTATAGATTACATGAAAGGAACTACTCCTAAAAATAAGTTAAACTACCCTAGCATGCAATTAAACCTCGTGCATTATAAAAACTAGAACAGATCATGCAAGAAATGGCTCAAAATGCAGTTGTAACTCATGCAAGCTCTTGATGAAACTATGTGATCTTTCCCTTAATCCTTTGTTATAGCTTCTCCAAGTGGACTCAACTGAAAGAGGCCCCAAAATCATGTAGAAATGATCCCATAAAGGAGACTCATTTGACTTAAAAATCAAGTCTAAGATAACTGAAGTCAAATGGAAGACGTGCCCAAAAAATCATGGATCCTGACAGTTGCCCCCAAAAAAATGAAGCTTCAAAAATGACTAAGTGTGGAGATATCATTTTCCCAAGTTTCAGACTTTAGACTTTCAGAGGCTGAAAATTCTCTAGGGCCAAAATGCTGAAAATCAGGGTATTCAAAAATAGCTAAGTGTAGAAAACTGCTTTTCTTCTATACAAATTTCAGCCAAGTCCAAACTGGATGCTCATTGACTTGGGAATACTTCTGGGTGAGCCTTGTAGACCCTATCCAAAATCTCTTGTACCTCTTTGAAGTCATCCATTTTTACCCCTTCAAGGATTTCTTGTTCTCTCTCTCGGAAGGTGACTAACTCCTTTGCAAACCCCTTTATCTCCTCCTCCCGAGACAACATCTTTTGAATTTCCTCCTTCTGATAGAACATTTGCTAGAGGTCCTCCTTTTTCTTAACCCCTCTAAATATACCTAGATACTGATTGTTAATTTCATTCATAGAATGCATTGTTTTATCATCATCTTCATCATATAAGTCCAAGTCTAACCCGTCAAAGAACTTATGCATTTCCCCTACAAAAAGTAGACTTTCATCTCATCTTGTATCCATCCTTTTCAGTATGTTTTCAAAAATGTTTAAAGCTCCAGTTATATCATGGATCCACTCCTCAAAATTGTCCAACTCTGACCCCTCATACACCTTGACCAAAACTTGGAAATGTTGCTTCCTTATTATTATGAGGTCATCCAGTGCCTTCTTCCATTTCAAGAACTTTTCTTCTATACCATCCTCCTCACTCATAATCTCTACCAAGGATGTGATACCTTTAAGAATAATTCATAAAGGCCTCAGAATCTTCTTTAGAGACACCTTGGAAAATTCCTCAAAATCTATCTTCCAGTTGGCACAAGCTTGAACAAAAGAATGTGGTACATCTGTATTTACTTCACCCCTCTTCTCCAAAATGGCCTATAATGAGGCCTTCAGGTTATTAGGGTCAATGGGACCCACTTTCTTAAGAATGAACTTCTTCATGGCTTCATTCTTCTCCATCGATGCTCTTATCTTCTATTCATCTTTATCCATGAAGCCTAGATCATCCTTCAATCCGAGGGTAGCCAGAGTTTTACTTCCTTCCCTACTTGGCTCTCCCAGATCCACTTCTTCCAACACATAGTCATGGTGACTTTAGCTATACTAATTACTTGATCTTGCTTGATGGAATGATCTCCCTAGTGTAGCCACATATGTTTCATCATCAATATATACCCTAGTCCTTGGCTAAATCTCCTTGGTGAAGCAAGTGGGCTTTGAAAAAGCATTAAGGGGCTCATAGGGGGCTGCTAGATCCATGGAAGTTGTTGAGCATTCTATCTCCATATCCTCATGACTCTCCTTCTCCTATTTCCTATTCTTCCATCACATTTATATCTCCATCCTCATGTGTCTATTCCTCATCATTTGTTTTCTCTTCTTCATTAGCCTATTTTTATGATCCATCATGTTCTTCTGACATCATCTCACCAATTTCCTTTATTTATTTCTCAGACTCTTGAGGCCCTTGTACTACTACTTCATTGTGAAAAAATGGTGGAATGGGAGCTTGGGAAGGAACATTTTTCATGGGTGGAGTAGGAGCAATGAGGGGAGTGGGTGAAGGTATTGGTGGAGGAGGCAGAGTTGGCATGGGAATATGAGCAAGTGGAGGTTATGGAGGCAAATGAGTGGTTTGAAATGGAGGCGGAAGTGGAGTGGTAGGTGGAGTTTGATACAGAGGTGGGAGCATGTTTGGTGCATAGGTGGAGGTGGAGGTTGAACTAGGTGTGAAGTTGGATGAATTTTTGTACCTATATCTTCCTCTAAGGTGACACCTATAGAAGAACCCCTTCCTAACTCAGTGGTTTCCTTCTGGATTTCAACTGCAACTTCATCAACTAGTTTCTGATAGCCTTGTGGAACTTCCTCTCCCACATTATCAAGGGGCCTAGTGAGCTTTGTAGGGAAAGGATCCAAAGAAAAGGATTGTCCTATGGATGGAACCTATTGTTCAAATTCTTGGAACCCATGAAGTACTTCAAAATATGAGATGTCAAATTCAACATCACCTAGAGTGTCTAGATTTATTGGCTCTCCTTGGGTTGCTCCTCTAGCTTCTTCTTGATTATCTTCCATTATTCTCCTTCTTTTCAAGGATCCTATAGAGTGAGTTCTTCTACTGAGAGGTACCTAGTCCATATCATCTTCATCTTCTTCTAAGAGGGTATCCATTTGAGTGGGTATTGAACCTTTCTTCCTTTTGTAAATGTTCCCTTTACTCACCTAGACTGGTCAAGGTCCAGTTATCTTGAATTTAGGTGCCTTCTTTGGTGCACTTAGAGGTTTGGGGTCACTGGAAGAAGGAACATCTAGAGGTGTTATAATCCCTATCATTCTAATTTTAGGCTTCCTTGAATGGGTAGTAGAGTTGTATGTCATAGGGAGCTCATGTTTGTACACTATTTCTAGCTTCTGTGCTGCAACCTCTTTGAATTATGGTTTCAGCACTTTCTCTCCTTTCTTCTTCTTCTCCTTAGAAGGTTGATCCGGTTGCTATTAGATTGGTATGGGGTCCATAGGAAATGGATGGGTGACCCATTCCTTAGTCACTTTGATGATGTGTCTAGCCTTGAAATTGATATCATCATTTTCATCTCTATCAACCTCCGCATTTAGAAAGGCCCTAGTATATACTTTATCCATATTGTAGATAGGATCTAGGATATCCTCAGAGTCGGTTGCCTTCACCTTTGGAGGTATATTTAGTATTAGAGTAGTCTATGCTAGCTCCAAACTCATTAGGCAATAGTCATGGATCCTGACCTCATAGTCATCTAAGCAATTCATCCAATGATCTTCAATATGGGGCTCATGTACATAATGCTTTCCCATCATGTGACTATATGTACTAATTGGATCAAAATAGGTCCTTACAAGGTTATAGCTTTGCAAAGGAAATTTATCCCATTTGAAGGATAATGCCTTGTAGATATTCATATCCGGTACACAATGGGGCCCTATAGAAATTGGGAAGTCCCAACAATGTTTGTTCTTGTGTCGAATGTGCTCATGGGCATCAGACAATTGCCTAGCCACCTCTAATAGGATCACTCTATCAGATGGATATCTCATAAACTTCTTAGGAGCCAGAGTGCATCCCACCACCCGAATGTAATTAAAATTCTTGAATTGAATGTAAAATGCCCCAAGGGCTTTCACCTTTATAGCAGCCTCTATTAAGATCCTTTTTGCATAGTCTCCCTCTATGGAGCATATGATGGAAAATACAAAAGCATCATTGATGATGCATAAATCAGGGCTATTATGTGTGTAATATTCCTTCCATACTAGTTTTGGTTACACTGTGAATGGCCATACATTTTGATCCCCCATAGCACCAACCTTTACTAACCTAGGGTACACTACTCTGGCAACCAGTAGATACACAACATAAGACGTCATGTAGAAATGTGGATCAATCTTCACCTAGATCAACTGCTCATCTAATTTGTCGCTAAGGATGGTGGCCCAATCAAACCTCACCTACCTCTCCTTTATTTTTTCAATAAGCAGGATCATACATGGTTCCAGCTGAATACACTTAAGCAATCCATACACCTGACTGATCATGGTGATGGCCACTTGGATGTCTTCCTTCATATGCCCTTTAAGCATGTCCATCCTATCCAACTTGTTTTTAGGTAGAGGTTGTATACGGTACTCATTATTCACGATGTCATGGGCTAGTGATACATCCCTATTATAGAACTCCATCCCCTTGCCAATGAAGAAGTTATAGAACTTGTCAACCCCTTTGGGCAAGTGGAAGACATCCTTGATATTTCCTAGCCTAAGATCCAGAACTACTTCGCCGATGTTGTTTTTCACCATTCTTTCATCTAGCACATAGTGATTTGCTAGAGTGTTGATTAGGTCTAAGGATAAGATGGACACTAGTTGTACTTCTACATTTACTAGAGAATAGTACACTAATGAAGTGAAGTCCTTAGATCTTCCTACTGGTTGTGCACATTTAACCAACTAATCATTCCAACTAACATTTCTAATGTTAGTATCTATAATCTCAACATGTAAGTTGCTCACTTTGGCGGGTATATGATACCCTTTGAACTGATAGCACATAGCTGGTGAGTTAACCTTCTCTACCATTTCTGTAAAAAGTGAAGGACATGAATCAGTAAGCATAAAATCACTTAAAAGAGACAAAAAACTAAACAACCCTGAAAGAATTAAGCCTTGAAATGTTCTGAAAAGCCAATTTTGGCCTTTCAGACTTTTGAGGGTGTGAAACCTCTGAAAGGTTAGAAGGGTTGAAATGATGAAAAGGGAGCACTCTAGCCAGATTGGTCTTGGTGACTTGTGGAGGTGTTCTTTCAGACTTCGATGAATCAAAGGTGAAGGATTTTTGGAGTGCGAAACCTCCAAAATGCCGAAGATGATTCTTGGCATCTTTTGAAGTGAAAAAAAAAAATTGGACTTTGAACCTTTGGACTTTTGGTGAATCAGAGGAGCATGATTTTTGGGGTACGAAACCTCCAAAATGCCAAACCATGGACTTGACCAAATTTGAGAAAAAGAGACCCTTTGGGTGTTCAGAAAATTGGGGGTGTATGATGTTTAGAGTGTGAAAGCCCTGAAATGATAAAGTCAAGGCACTTGGATGAATTTTTGGAGAAAATCTTGAGAGTTTCAAACTATGAAAGTCCTCAAACCCTAATGTTTGAAACTGTCAAAAGTGAGATTTTTATGTCAGGACTTGAAAATGTGTTTGACGGTGAGTTCAACCACAAACTCAAGGCCAAGGGATCGAAGGGGACAATCTTGCAATCCCCAAGATAGGACTAGATCAACATGATGAAAACAAGCCCTAGTGGCAAACAAAACCCTAGTGAAGTGACTGAAAGAACAATAAAACCAAAACCAAGGAAAGAACAGAAGAATAATGAAAGCACTTACCTTAAACAAGCTGGAAGATGACAACCATAAGGAAAATATGAAGACCACAAGAAAATGCACCAAAAATCTCCAAAAACCAATGATTCTCACAAAGAACAAGTGAGAGAAAAGACCCTTGCACTACCTTATATAGGCAATCAGAGGGGGTGACATTAGCCACCCCTGTCGATCGGCCTTTTGGGGGTCCTAGACCTCTGAAAGTTCGAAATGCCAAAAGGCTGACTCTCTTCAGAGAGTCAAACCTTTCGATGTCTGGACATCCAAAAGTCCAAAATCCATGGGGTTTTGGAAATGCCCAAGGCATCTCAACTTTTGGACCCTTCACACTTTGAAACCTCCAAAAGTTTGAAATTGCAAAATAGTGAAAAGAAAAACAACCAGACCTAAAACCAAGAAAATACAAACTGACAAATAGACAAAGAACCCAACTAGGACAAGCTAGAAAGAGAGGGGCCCCTAAAGCTAAGAGGCTAAAAAGGGGAGAGTGGTTGTGGAACCACAACAAATAGCCCCAACAAAAGAAGAGGGAAAAAATTTGAGCATCCCAAATTCATTCCACCTTGAAACAATCCTATCTTACGGTGAGCCAGACACAAAGCCTTCAGCTAGAGTGATTATCCTATCACCATCAAGATTGAAAACATTGTTACATCCATATCCAGTGCATGCTTATGCATGTTTAGATTTCCCAGGAATCCCTCATTGTAAGTCTCTATTGATTATCAACCAATCATCATCACATCACTACCTACAAATCTAAATTTAGCCCAAAGTCACTTTAACCTTTCTCTACTGCCAGGCAGACATCTATAGCCCTGGTAGAGGTTGCTAAAATCACCCTTCTCCTTCTGCAAAAAATCTTTATTCAAAGTTTTAAACTTCTTTGGAGGGCTCTTAGACTCAACATATGTTAGATTTGAAACTAAGTTCCTTGAACCATTGTGTTCTGAATGATTTGCTTCTTCTTTGTTCAAACTTTGGTACTTTGGTATTCCTTTTCTACTCTTATTATATATTAACTTTTTTCTTTTCTTTTTTTTTGGAAACTAGGGTAGCGCTTAGACTGTGTTACCCTATTTTGTGAGCTCCCTTCTTTGTTAACTTTGTCTTTATGTTTTCCTCCCTTTTAATTTCTCGCTCTTTTCTTTTAGTCTATATTCCAATTGGGAGAGGGTTCTGACTCTCAACCTCCTTCATTACCATGGGCATTAACTAATTCTGATTGACATCCTATCTGAGAGGCTCTTGGTTTAGGATCTCCTTTTAAATGTGTGTTAGTGTTGAGGATGGTACATTTTGATGAAACCTTTCAAGTATTCTTAGTGGAAAACACCTCACTTCTAACCTTTGTATCTAGCTCGCTGCAAGACAAAACTAAATCATAAGGTTTGACAAAGGAAGACCTTTATCTCTTGCCTAGACCAATTGATGCAAATCATTAAGCTCAAGAAACACCTATCCCTCAAGAGAACACAAACTAGAAGATGCAAAGAAAAGACAAAAATGACAAGACCCAAAAGAAAACAAAAGAAGAGACTCTAAACTACAAGAATATACAAGAAAGATCAAAGGCTCGCTAAGGCCCAAAGTAGTACTTGAGAAATGGGTCATTAATGGATAATGGGACCAACTCTCCATCAAGAGAGCTAATCTTGAAAGTATTCTCTCCTAGGATTTCTGCAATCTGGAAAGGCCCTATCCACAAAACATTGAAATTTAGTGTGGATGTCTGGTTTTTCTTTTGCTTTATCGCACATCAAAACTAGATCAGAAATCCTAAAGGCCTTTATTATTTCTCTTTTGTCAAACCAATGTTTGATGACAGCTTGGTGTTTGGCCACATGCTCCAAAGCCATGGTTCTTTTTTCTTCTAGTTCCAGCAAATTCATGAGGCAAATCTACACCCGATCCTCACCTTCGACGTATTGATCCATGAATCTTAGAATTGGTATTTTTAGGTTCATCAGAATAATAGGTTATAGTCTATAAACCAACTGGTAAGGGGAAATCCCCAAGGCATTTTTGATTCTCATGTGGTCAGTCCACAAGGTGTACTTTAACTGGGTGTGCCAATCTTAGGGGCTATCATTAAGAAGGTGTTTGATTACTGTCATCAATTTTTTATTTATCAATTTGGAAACCCCATTCCCTTGCGGATAGTAATTGGATGAGAATTTGAGAATTACCTAATTTTCAAAGGCCCATTGAATGACAGATGTTGATGAAAAATAGGGAGCATTATCACATACAAGGAAGAAGGGCATACCAAACTATGTAATAATGAATTCTTCTAGGAACTTGGTTACCAACTTTGTAGTACAATTTCTTAGAACTTGCACCTTCATCCACCACATGTAGTAATTAGTTGTAGTTAAGATGTATCTATGTCTTGTAGAAGATGGAGGATTAATCATTCCCACAAAATCCAACCCCATTGGGCAAATGGACCTACCTCATAAATTGGTTTTAGGGGAATTGTTGGATGTCTCTCATGCATAGTGCTAGTTTGACACACATGAACTGAATGTACATGTTTGTGAGTTTCCTTAAATAGGGTTGGCCAATAATAGCCTGATCTCAATATTTGATGGGTCATGGCTTCATCCAACCCATGTCCTATACCATACTTGTCATGAAACTCTGTGAGAACCTGCTCAACTTTTGTCCGGTCTAAGCAACAAAGGTAAAGGCCATCATAATTGCACTTGTAGAGCTCCCCATTCTTTATCATATAGGATCCACTTTTATTCTTTAGAGCTCTCCTCTAAGAACCATTCAATCCTTTCGAGTAATAGTTTTGAAGAATATAGTAGACTATATCTTGATACCAGACATTAGTGATCACTCCTTCATTGGTGTACACTTGGCACACCAAACCTTGCTTTGTTTCTTCCATCATCTTGGTAAGACCTTGACCTCTCACTAACTTCATTGGTTGGATCTTGATGTTGAACTCTTGTAGTATAGCCATCCACTTCCCCATTCATTTTGCCAATTCATTTTGCATCAACAAGGATTGGACCACTTGATTGGCAACAATAGCAGTGACCTTACTGTGAAGAATGTAGTGTTTGAATTTTTTGACAACCTTGACCAAGGCAAAAGATTGTTTGTCAAGATTTGGATACTTCAGTTTAGCATTTTTTAGAGGACAGCTCATGAAAGCTATTGGTCTCTCATCCTCCCCTTCTTTCTTCTTGGTGAGGATTCCCACACATGAATGTTTTGATGAAAAAGACTAAATCTTGAATGGAAGAAGGTAATTGGGGCTGACCACAAGTGGAGTGGTAGTAATAGACATCTTAATTTATTCAAAGGATTCTTTGGGTAGAGTATTCCATTCAATCTTAGCATGCTTTTTAAGTATGTCATTCAACAGATGTACTATCTCTATAAATCCATTGATGAACTTTCTGACGAAACTGATCTTGCCAAAGAAAGATTTCAACTCTTTCTGGCTATTTGGAGGAACCAATTTAAGAATAGCTTCAACTCTTTCAAGATCGATAGAGATGCTTGTTTCATAGATGATGTGCCCAAGTAGTTTTCCTTGGGTTACCTCAAAGACACACTTCTTAGGATTTAGTGAGATTCTGTAACGTCAACACCTTTTCAACACCTTGTATAGATCTTCAATGTGGTCCACGTGGTTTCTATAAAATATTGTGAGATCATCCATATAGATAACAATACATTTTTTTACTAGGCCTTTAATCACCTTGTCCATAGCACATTGGAAGGTGGCTCCTACGTTGATCAAACCAAATGGCATGCGACGATAAGAAAATGTCCCCCACTTTGTTATGAAGGTTATTTTCAAGCAATCTTCTTCTTTTACCATGACTTGGTTGTACCCAGAGTAACCATCAAGGAATGACATCATCTGGGAACCATTGTCCACTTGTAACACTTCTTCGAGGGATGGCAATAGGTAGTTGTCCTTCTGAGAAGACCTATTTAGATTCCATAAATCTACACAGAGCCAAACATCTCCATGTTTCTTCCTTACTAGGACAAGGTTCACTACCCAAGTTGAGTATCAGATAGGAAAATAATTTTGGTGTCGAGCAACTTTTGTACCTCCTGGATTACGGGTTTGATCACAAGATTCACCGACCTCTGTCTTTGGTAAAAAGGTTTAGCATCTGGATTCAAAGGTATGTTATACATGATAACACTAGGATCATAGGTCTTCAAGTCTTCATAGCTCTAGGCTATGACATCTTTGTACTTCATGAGAAACTCTACCATCTACTTCTTTTCTTTAGTTGTGCTGACCTTTCCAATATAGACTTCCCTGGGTTCAAACTATGTACCTAGATTGTAGAGCTCATAGTCATCACCTCCCACTACTAGTGTTTTTCCCCTTTCCCAAGCATGTTCATCTTTATAAAAAATCCTTTCCAGGGCTACCATTATTGTAGGAATGGAGTTAGTCTTCAAATTTAATATCCCTAGGTCATATGATTCTTCTATTTCATCTTCTTCTTCATCAATGTTTTGTATGTCAAAGATTCCAGCATTCATGATGAACTCTAGTATCTATTGATCATCTTGGAATACCTAGAAGTTCTTGATATTATCCATGATGGTTGGCATGGCCACCATCTCAACAAAGAATTTCTTCAATTTAGATTTTTCCAGTGGCTGAAAAGAGATTATCAATACTGCCAAAGCATCAGCAATAGTATTCCTCCTTCTTGGGACACTTTGGATATTAAACTCTTCAAAATCTTCAATCAAATCACACATGTGGTTATGGTAAGATTTGAATCTCTTATCAGTGCATGAATTTTGGCTCTGGATCTATCAGACTATTAACTATGAGTCACCTTCTACAACTAAAGATTTCACCTTCTTCTCATGTTCCATGAGGAGACCCCGAACTAGAGCCTCATACTCAGCAATGTTGTTGGTGTAGTAGAATTGTAGCTGATAAGTAGCATAGTATGAACCCCCTTAGGGATTGACCAATTCAATCCTAGCCCCTTCCCCTTGTTTACATTTGGAGTCATCAAACCAGAGTTTCCAGAGAGGGTGATTATTATGGGAAGATGATTTAGCTTGGACTTCTGATGCTACCTAGGGCAGATGCATGTTGACATGAGGTTCAATGGGGGTTTCAGGGGGTGATAGGCTCTCTATGCTAGGGGCCTTCAAGTTCTCTTCATCTGAGTGTTCCCTTTTGGAAAAGGGGACCCATTTCATCCTTTTTTTTGCCTTCGCATTGCACCAAACTTTGTGACATAGGAGCAGGTAGCCATCATCAGAAGAGCTCCATTCCTCTTGTATTGGGCACTCCATTGTAGAGACTTGAGGTTTTTCACCAAAGGGAGGTATGTCCTCATTTGAATGTGTTTTTGTATTCTTTGTAATCCTAGGTGCATAAGACATTTGACTCATTACTTCAACCACTACATCTTGGTAATCTTGGCATGCAAACTCTATGTGATTTGTCTAGTGTAGGCAACAATATCTTGGCAGGATCAGTATGTTTGGGTTAGGGTCATGGCCAAGATGTTTAATTTTTTTCATCATATTTCCCATAAAATCTATGAGGATCTCTTTGGGAATTTAAGTATGCACCAACCCTTACACGGGGCTATCATTTGACTTCTCTTCTTCTTTGAGATGGAATGTGAAAGCCTTATCGAACTGATATACCCCTAGGTCATCTTGTGAGAACAAGACTTCATTTTGGGTATTGTACTTAGTTATCATATATTTGAGTTTGGGTTCCGCATCAATCTTGATTTGGTTGTTGAGCCCCTTCCAAGGTAGATAGAGTTGAGTGAAATCTATGGAGAACCAACCTCTCAAAGACCATGTCTACTCCCTGCTAAGTAACATGTTGTATGTCTCTGGGATGTCCACCACCTGTATATCTATACAATCTTAGATCTTGGGATTAGTGGTTAACTATATGTGTGTATCCTTTAGGACCCCAATGACTTTGACCTCAATTTTGTCAAGTTGAATCACAACCATGTTGGTTGGTTGGGGGTTCATCCCTAACTTGTGGCATATGGATAAAGGCATAACATGACATGAAGCCCGTGAGTCAATCAAATACTTGTGTAAGTTCTTTCTTAAAATCTTAAGGATGGGAAAGAATGGGGATACTTCTACCTTGTCCTTGAACATGGTAGGCATTGCCTCAACTGCATTTACATTGGATGCATTTCTAGCATTACCACTAGATGGGACCGATTTGGAATGATCTAGTGATTTCAGGAGGGCTTCTCTCTATGAAGTGCAGCTCTATAGCATGTCATACATTGACATGTGAGTTCTAAATTTCTTTAGTTCCTCTACTACACTATACTTTTCACTAGCCTAGACTAGATTTTTTAGTAGAGTGGATTGATGTTGTATTGCCAGGGTGAGAGTGGCATTGGGGCCTCTAGGAGGCATAGGATTATTGCTTTCCCATGGATCAAGTGGAGTGGGCTGCATTCCTAGGAGAATACCATCAATCAGAGGTTCCCTTCTGCTCCTTAGATTATAATTATTTTTGTTGTTTTTCTAAAAAGCATGGATCTTAGAATACTCCCTGCTGACTTTCTTGGTTGAAAGGGAAGACAAATTCTTCTTCAGCTATGTTATCAGTATAACCTCCACCTATACTTGGGTCATATGAATCAAAGACCATGGCACTAAAATGAGTTTGAGAGTTATCAAGATCTTGGATCTATTGATTTTCAAACTCCCTCCTGTACTCATTATCAGATTGGTGTGTATTGGGAGCTTGAGTGAAATTGACCTCAGATGTGTTAAAGGTATTAGCATTGTCAGACAGTATGCTACCATTATTGGGGCATCTATTATATGTTTTATTAGTTCATTGTTGACCAAACTTCTTATCCTAAGGAGCATTCCTACAACCTCCACCATTATTTTTGTTGTTGTTGTAATTTCCATAATTACAATTTTGATTTTGGAAGTAGGTGTTTGGGGCAACAGCTGGTCATTCGTAGTTCCCTTGGTCCTGAGGTGGATTTAGCTTCATCCTGGTGATCTCTCCTATTAACTAAGACAATGTATTTTTCATGGCATCCAGCTCACTCACTAAATCATGGTCTAGATCATTTGGGACATTGGTCTTTTGTTCACACAGAGATGCCTTATGTGTATCATACCTTGGGTACAAGATAGCGAGTGGTGGGGCAGCAGTGTATGGGATAGGCACCAGAATGAGTCTTGGAGTGTGTTACACTAAGAATTGATTATTTTCTACAAATGGACTAGTCATAATAGCATTCCCTAATGCTAGTGAGACACCATAGTTTACCCTTCTTATGGATCCATTTATTGGGCAAACGTGATAGCTTCATCACATACATTCTCTAGAGTGTCTATGTTACATTGGGCTGCCTTTTAAAGAATATGGACATTAATGGATCCAAGGCACATAGGTACACTCGTATTGTAGCCCCAACTAGTATAGTATAAGGAGACTAGATTTTGGTACATCTTATGAAAATGGTGATTGGACATTGCAATTGCTTCATTGTGGTCTTTTCTCACCAAGATGAACTGGTGGTGAAGATTAGCCAGATCCACATATAACTTGAATTGATTAAGGAAAATTTTTGCAAATTCCCCCCATATGGAGATGGATCCCCATGGAAAGTTTAGATATCAGTTGTATGAAAATTCCCCCAATGTGTAAGGGAAAAGGTGGTACATGACGTCCTGATGAGCAATCTCTTTGCAATTGCAAAATTCCTTAAATGCGCGAACGTGTTCTTCCACTATCCAGGATTCTCCATAGATGAAACATGGATAGAATTTCTAAGGATTATTAGGTAGACCATGTATTTTTCCTTGTATATCCAATGGATAGCTTTGAGGATTCACAAAATAGGCCATTGGAGCTGGTGGTAGAGCAGCAGCAGGTAGGGCAGCAACATGCAGAAATCGAGGAAGATTGGGATGATATGAAGTATCTTCTCTGATTTTTATTCTACCACTGTGAGGTATGTGAACTTCTCTAAGTTCTAGGAATTTCCCTTTGTTTGGAGGTGATCTAAGGACTCATTCAAACCTCTCAGGAGAGAACAATCTGATATTCTAGGGTCTCTCTTTTGAGGGCCCTCCTTTTAGCACCACTTTTGTTGAGCGTCATTTTTACAGAAGACAATGGCTAGGAATTTATGTGAGAAAATTCCCCTCTTGGAAGAATGATATTAGTCACTCTCAAGGTTCCTTATGGGTTGAGTGTCAATCGCTTGGATAGCTCAAGTGAAGACAAATGTGAATCTATTCACGAGGAGGCCTTTGCTAGTTCATAACTTAAAAGGGAGCTACAAAAAAAACTTTTACAAAATGATAATTCTCTTTTTTTTTTTTTAAATGAAAGAAAGGTAAATCTAATTAATCTATTGTAACTAATTTACAAGGAAATTAAGAGGTCAGTTAAGAAGAATCTAAAGGAAATTACTGAAAAGAAACTAATGGACATAAACCAGTATCACACTACTTTGTGAATTAAAAGACTGAGAAGATGAGAACACCCACAAAACAAAGATCAGAATAAATCATAATCTTTAGCTAGGCACATGTGATCGTCAATAGAAATGAATGTAGATGTATGATAAGACAAAACTCATCAAATCATGAAGACACCATAGATGTGCACACATGTGAGACAAGTTTATCTTCAAAGCACCAAAAGAAATATCTTCTTGATAATTCATCACAATAAAGGAAGATAACACCAACAAACACCAAACTAAGGAATCATAGATTTAAACAACCACACAATCAGTTAGCTCTTTGAAATAAATAAATGAGCAATTCACACATTAATAGATTTCATAAAGATAGCAAAAAAATCACACTACGATTGAAGCACCAATTGTATGTATTGCATTAATGATAAAATCTTACCTTGATTGCATTGAGTTTATACAATTTATAGAGTTGTGCTCTTATTTTTGAAGCTAGGGTTTCGACTGCATCTAAAACTTGAAAATAAATTAAAATGATAGATTACATGAAAGGAACTACTCCTAAAAACAAATTAAACTACCTTAGCATGGAATTAAACCTCATGCATTATAAAAACTAGAACAGATCATGCAAGAAATGGCTCAAAACGCAGTTGTAACTCATGCAAGCTCTTGATGAAACTTTGTGATCCTGCCCTTAATCCTTTGTTATAGCTTCTCCATGTGGACTCAACTGAAAGAGGCCCCAAAATCATATAGAAATGATCCTATAAAGGAGACCCAATTAACTAAAAAATTAAGTCTGAGATAACTGAAGTCAAATGGCGGACGTGCCCAAAAAATCATGAATCCTGACAGTTGCCCCCAAAAAAATGAAGCTTCAAAAATGACTAAGTGTGGAGATATCCTTTTCCCAAGTTTCAAACTTTGAACTTTTGCATGCCAAAAATTCTCTAGGGCCAAAATGCTAAAAATTGGGGTATTCAAAAATGGCTAAATGTAGAAAACTACTTTACTTCTATACAAATTTCGGCCAAGTTCAAACTAGATGCTCATTGACTTAGGAGTACTTCTAGGTGAGCCTTGTGGAACCTATCCACAATATCTTGTACCTCTTCGAAGGTGGCCATTTTGACCCCTTCAAGGAGTTCTTGTTGTCTCTCCTGGAAGGTGACTAACTCCTCTACAAACCCCTTTACCTCCTCCTCTTGAGACAACATCTTCTGAACTTCCTCCTTCTGATAGAACATTTGCTAGAGATCCTCCTTTGTCTTAACCCCTCTGAATATACCTAGATATTGATTGATGATGATGTTCATAGAATGCATTTTTTATCATCATCTTCATCATATAAGTCCAAGTCTAACCCATCAAAGAACTTATGCATTTCCCCTACAAAAAGTAGACTTCAATCTCTTTGTTTATCCATCCTTTTCAGTACCTTTTCAAAAATGTTTAAAGCTCCAATTATATCCTGGATCCACTCCTCAAAATTTTCCAATTCCAACCCCTTATACACCTTGACCAAAACTTATAAGTATTGCTTCCTTATTACTATGAGGTCATCCAGTGCCTTTTGGAATTTCAATGTCTTTTCTTCTATACTATTCTCCTCACTCATAATCTCTACCAAGGATGTGATTCCTTGAAGAATACTTCATAAAAGCCTCAGAATCTTCTTGAGAGACACCTTGGAAAATTCATCAAAATTTTCCTTCCAATTGGCACAAGCTTGAACAAAAGAATGTGGTACATCTATATTTATTTCGCACCTCTTCTCCAAAAAGGCCTATAATGAGGCCTTAGTGTTATTAGATTCAATGTGACCCGCTATCTTAAGAATGAACTTCTTAATGGCTTCATTCTACTCTATCAATGCTCTTATCTTCTCTTCATCTTTATCCATGAATTCCAAAGCATGCTTCAATCTGAGGGTAGCCAGAGTTTTACTTCCTTCCCTAGTTGTCTCTCCCAGATCCACTTCTTCCAACACATAGTCATCTGGGGTGACTTCATCTATATTGATACTCATTGTAGGAACCACCACTTGAGCCTTCTATCTACCAGCTTGGTCTTGTGTGACATATGATAGGGTCCTCGCTAGGGTGCCCAATCTGGCTTGATGGAATGCTCACCCTAGTGCAGCCACATCTATTTCATCATCAATATATACCCTTGTCCTTGGCTGAATCTCCTTGGTGAACCAAGTGGGATTTGAAAAAGCATTGAGGGGCTCATAGGTAGTTTTTAGATCCATGGAAGCTGTCAGGCATTCAATTTCCATCTCCTCTTCCTATTTCTTGTTCTTCCATCACATTTATCTCTCCCTCCTCATGTGTTTGTTCCTCATCATTTTTTTTCTCTTCTTCATCAACCTATTTTTTTGATCCATCATGTTCTTATGACATCATCTCACCAATTTCCTATGTTTCTTTCTCAAACTCTTGAGGCCCTTGTATTATTTCTTCATTATGAACAAGTGGTGGAACAACGCTTGGGAAGGAACATTTTGTATTGAAGGACTAGGAGCAATGAGGGGAGTGGGTGCAGGCATTGGTAGAGGAGGCAGAGTTGGCATGGGAATATGAGTAGGCAGAAGTTGTGGAGGCAATGGAGTGGTTTGAACTAGAGATGGAAGTGGAGTGGTAGGTGGAGTTTGATGCGGAGGTGGGTGCGGGGTTTTGTGCATAGGTGGAGGTGGAGGCTGAACTAGGTGTGAAGTTGGAGGAATTTTTAAGGCTATATCTCCCTTAGAGGTGACACCTATAGAAGAACCCCATCCTGACTTAGTGGTTTCCTTCTAGATTTCAACTGTAGCTTCATCAACTAGTTTTTGATATCCTTGTGGAACTTCCTCTCCCACATTATCAAGAGGACTAGTGAACTACGTAGGGAAAGGATCCAAAGAAAAGGATTTTCCTATGGCTAGAGCCTGTTTCTCATATTCTTGGAACCCATGAAGTCCTTCAAAATCCAAGATGTCAAATTCATCATCACCTAGAGTATCTAGATTTATTGTCTCTCCTTCAGTTTCTCCTCCAATATCTTCTTGATCATCTTCTAGTATTCTCCTTCTTTTCAAGGATCCTGTAGACCAAGTTATTCTACTGAGAGGTACCTAGTCCATATCATCTTCATCTTCTTCTAACAGGGTATCCATCTGAGTGGGTGTTGATCTTTTCTTCCTTTTGTAAATGTTCCCTTTACTTACCTTGGATGATCTAAGTCTAGTTATCTTTAATGTAGGTGCCTTCTTTGGTGCACTTGGAGGTTTGGGGTAACTAGAAGAAGGAACATCCAGAGGTGCTATACTCTATTACATTCTATTTTTAAGCTTCCTTCCATGGGTAGTAGAGCCATATGTCATAGGGTGCTTGTGTCTATATACTCTTTTTATTTTTTGTAGTGTAGCCTCCTTGAATTGTGGTTTCAACACTTTCTCTTCTTTATTCTTCTTCTCCTTAGAAGGTTGATCCAATTTTTGTTTCATTCATACGGGGTCCATAGGAAATGGATGGGTGACCCATTCCTTAGTCACTTTGATGATGTATTCGGCCTTGAAATTGATATCATCATTTTCATCTCTATCAACCTCTGCATTGAAAAAGGCCCTGGTATATACTTTATCCAGATTGTAGATAGGATCTAGGATATCCTCAGAGTTAGCTTCCTTCACCTTTGGAGGTATCTTTAGTAGTAAAGTAGGTTGTGCCAGCTCTAAACTCATCCAGAAATAGCCATAGATCTTGAACTCATAGTCATCTAAGTAATTCATCTAGTGATCTTCAATATGCGGCTCATGTACATAATGCCTTCCCATTATGTGACTATATGTACCAATTGGATCAAAATGGGTCCTTACAAGGTTGTATCTTTGCAGAGGGAATTCATCCCATTCAAAGGACAAGACCTTATAGATCTTCATATCTGGTACAAAATGGGGCCTTGTGGAAATTAGGAAGTCCCAACAATGTTTCTTCTTGTGTCAGATGTGCTCATGGGAATCAGACAATTACCTAGCCACCTCCAACATGATCACTCTATCAGATGTATATCTCAACAACTTCTTAGGAGCCAGAGTGCATCTTGTCAACTGAATGTAATTAAAAGTTTTGAATTGAATGTAAAATTCCCTAAGGGCCTTCACCTTTTTAGTACCCTCTGTTGAGATCCTTTTTGCATAGTCTCCCTCTATGGAGCGTATGATGGAAAATTCAAAAGCATCATTGATGATGCATAAATCAGGGCTATTGTGTGTGTAATATTCCTTCTATACCATATGTGGGTACACTATGAATGGTCATACATTTTGATCCCCCATAGCACCAACCTTTACCAACCTAGGCTACACTACTCTGGCAGCTAGTAGATACACAACATAAGATGTCATGTAGAAATGTGAGTTAGTCTTCACCTGGATCAACTTCTCATCCAAGTTATCACTAAGGATGGTGACCCAATCAAAACTCATCTACCTCTCCTTTATTTTTGCAATAAGCAAGATCATGCATAGTTCCATCTGAATAGACTTAGGTAGTCCATAGACCCGACTATTCATGGTGGTGGTCGATTGGATGTCTTCCTTCATATACCATCTATGCATGTCTCTCCTATCCAACTATTTTTTAGGTAGAGGTTATATAAGGTACTCATTGTGTTAGAAATAATAGTCCACAATACAACTAAGAGGATGGGTGAACTAGTTCTATGATAGAATATTAAACTTTAAACTTTAACCACCACAATATCATATCTAATGAACACAATGAATGCCAACTCAATAACACAATATTTTGGTCTCGGGGAAACCCTATTAAAGGTAAAAACCCCAATGGGAATTATCACCCACAAATGATGTACTGAGAGTATAGTTATCCTTGTTAGAAGATATAGCCCTATTAGGAGCTTATTGAAACATTACATTACATAGTCCTTGTTAGAGGATAGACCCTGTTAGGAGTCAAGAACAAAAGGGATGGCTCACTGCCCAAAGAAGGTGAAATCCACCTTCATAACTCACTTGTTTGCAACATAGGTGTATATGAAGAAATTATTGGCAAGTTTTCTATACTGAAGTATATGACTAGATATAGTGTTGTCATTATGGCAACAAAGTCATATAGCAGTTTGGAGTCAGTGCACTTAGTGAAAAGATCAAAAATCAGTTAAGTATTGAAGACCAAATAGTATACAAAGAATGAGAGACTCGGAGAATCAATGTACATGTGTATAGATGAATTATGGTATGTGCCCTAGAATTTAATCTTGTTAGACTATACTTATGCTTAGTCTAAGAGTGCATAAGTAGATATGCAAAGATGTGAAAGTTACAGTCAGTTGAAGTTGCACAACCAGTGTGAACCAGCAAAGAACAAAGCATGGAGCCGACAATGACCATTTTGGTTTGTGATTATAAATTAATGTTGTAGAGGCCATGTGCCCATTTTATTTAGGTTACTGACATATGTACATGTATAATAGTAAGCACGCTTAAGCCAACTCACTTGGAAGTGTTGTTTGTAATTAGTTATAGGGCCGATCTAATTGTTTTATTTGTATAAGTGCATAAATATAAGGTACACCCATTGTATTTGGCATGGATGTCATAAGAGAGTTGTGATAAGTAGAGAAGAGGTATGCATAGATTCAATAAGATGTATTAGATATTTTCTAGAGGTCAAAGCATCAGCGCATCAAAGGAACTAATCTAACAAGCAATTTCATAGTGACAGTTCACCCAGTAGATATAGTGTGTATCTGATTATAGAATGATGTAGCCTTCATCATCTGAGTAGTGAGCTCTAGGATAGTGAGTCCACTCCCCTAACAAGGATCATTGTAAAAGACTCCTAAGAGGGTCTGACCCTTAACCAGGTCTACTATACTTAAAGCATTGTAAAGCTACTCCTAACAAGGTAAAGGATCTTCTAACAAGGATCACAAAACATTAGTACAAAATATTAGTGGGTTTCAATTCCCACCTGGGTTTTTACCTATTTGGGTTTCCCCATAATCATATTGGTGTCATGTGTTGATTTCATGTTTCATGTTTATATGAATGTTTAATTCAGTACTTAAGCATTTAGGTTAAGCATTAAGATTAAAGTGAAAAGTTAAAGTTTATTGAACACTGATTCACCCCCCCTCTCAATGTTCCCATTGCTAACAATTGGTATCAGAGCTTTGGTCCTCAGCAAAGAAGTTTAACCACTTGGGGAGATCATGGACAAAGTAGAAATGAAACATTTAAAGAAGAATCTTGAAGAAGCTCTTGAAGACCTAGATAGTTCAGAAAGAGAAATTGAAGAACTAAAAGAAAAAGTCAGTGATGCACAATTAGTTATCAAAAGGCTAAGAAGAGATCTAAAAGAATGTTATACTAGTGATTTGGGAATAATGGTTAAGAAGATGAATGAGGAAAATGCATCCCTAAAAGAACAGATTGAAGAACTTGATGACAAACTGATTAACAATTAGAAAGCATACAATGAACAAATCATAGAGAATCTTCAACTCAATGAAGAACTAAGACTAGCCAACATGGATATCTTGGAACTGAGAAACACCAAAGAAAGTTTGGAAACAAAATTAAAAGAAGCGAAGGATCACATTGATAAACTGCACACCAATTCTAATTTGATAGAATCTTAGTTGTATGCCAGAAGAGCCAAAGGAGACACTAGCTATATTGGATACAATGAAGCACAAAACCAGATTGACAACATGCGAACAAGAAAGGATACACAAAAGGACTCCACTAATACTAAAAAGACTGAAGTTCAAATCAAAGACAATGATGAACCTCCTAAGGATGAGTGCAAGCTTGGAGAATGCACTTGTTTTGCATGTAATAGGTCTAGACATCTTGCACGGAACTATACAAAGGTAAGACCTTTTAATGGTTACTATTATACATGCAATAGATTTAGACATAAAGCTATGAATTGCAAGACTAGTAAGAAGAATAGGATTCAACATGATCAAAGAAGTTAGAATCAGACCAATACAAGAAGTTCTTAGAATGTTACATGTTAGATATGTAACTATAATGGCCACTCAACAAAATAATGAAAAATGATGTCTCATACCAATGCACAAAGAAATTTGAGACCCCTAGTCATTTGTCACTCCTATAACAAGGCTAGACATATCTCAAAGTTTTGTAGATCAAAGGTGCAAGGTCAAGAGAGCCCTAAAAGAACCAAAGAACTAGTATTGGATCAAGAAGGAGAAGTCAATTTTGTGAAGGCCTCAGAGGATGCAAGCTTGATTTGGTCAGAAGGAAAGAAGGATAAGGTTGATGAGAATGTATTGGATGCAACCCTAGTGGATGCACCCTCTACATTTGCATGAATGGCCCTTAGGGTCATAGGGGGAGCTAATTTATCTCTAGACCCCTGTGTGGCTGGTATACTCATCCTCAGAGTATGCACCTTTGGAATTAAGCTCTTGAAGTATATAGGAATCTTTGTGAAAAAGTGCACATGTTGATTATTAGTGGAGCTCCAGTTTGAAAATTTGAAGTGACAACCTAGTTTACGCGACTTGCATTAATGGAAAATTTCTCACTTTAAGTACACAAAAAATTGTCTATTCACTCATTGCATTCAAATTCAAAGCTATTGAAGAGAAGATTGAGCCTTGGAAGTTATTGAAGAATTGGATATTAGACTATCAGTGTTTGAGTTCATTTGATCGGTTGTAGAAACCCTAGTTTGTTGTGCCAATTCAAAAGTCACCAAAACATCTCAGAGTTCAGTTGGAAAGTGATTATCAAGTAATTCATGGACACTCCTATTGTTTATGATGTAGTTGAAAAGAAGAGATATTTTTTCAAAAGGCATCCATTCAAATCAACCCTAGATGATTTAGAGGGAGCATTCTCTGCACACCAATGGGCATTATGCATGTGGAAGACATAAGGGCTTACATCTATTGTAAGAAGGAACTTGTTGGACTAGATAGGTTAAGGGTGCACATGGAAACCATGTTGAAACCAAATAAAACCTTCATGGATGAATACACCAAATGGAATGATCACCCCATTGTAGAGTATGCCACAGCATATGAATTTTATGAGATAGAGTGGATAAAGATCTTGTTGAGCAGAATCCATGATGACTTGTTTTGGATTGGAGATAAGAGTCATAGGAGACTTGATTCATGAGATGTCAGGCCTCTCTAAGATAGGCATCATCCTTCCTATGGGAAAGGATGTCATGAAAATGGTGGAACAAGTATGTAAGTCAAGAAGTGATAGGCGCGCCATGACCATTGAGCCAATTGAGCAAGCAGACATCAAACTGATGTTAATGATACTTGGTTACAAATTTCACCATACCAGTAGGGTGAATAGTGTCTCTGCAGGCACTATTCTAGTAGCCATCTGATTGGTTAAGGAAGATGGAGAGTTCAACTTGTGTGAAATCTTGCATGCATAGTTTATAGACAACATCAAGGCCATAAAACATGACAAGACAAAGATATTCAGGTTTGGGTCCCTAATATAAACCTTCATAAAGTAGGGAAAGTATCAGATGTGTATTGGGACAAATCCATTCCAACAATGCCTTAGATATTAAATAAAGCATCCATATAAAGCACTCTAAGAGATTACCTCACATTGGAATTGAAGACCTTTAGAGTGAAGATGCAGATGAGGTATAGAATTCTAGAAAGCATTGTAGAAAAGTAAAAGGATACAATATGCTTTATGGTGGAAACTGATACTACATGTATGGAAGCTATGGAGCCTAGAACTAAGTGGATTCATCCACTTGGGTATGATGTAGAGGAAAAATTTCTTGAATCTTATGTGCAAGTTCTACTATCAACCCCTAAAGATCCTAATGAACCTAGGTGGGGAACCTATGAAGAGAAAACTAGAGAAATTGATGCCAAACTAAACAATGCTGCAACTAAGAGAAAAGTTGCTAAGATCACATCTAAAATCTTGAGAATATATGGTGTATCCCAAGAAGACCTTGATAAAGCAAGGGATGAAAATATTTCCTTAGAATTGAAGAGCGCAGCAGAAGAACAAGAAGATCCTAAGATGAAGAAAATGAAAGTTGAAAAATATGATAGTCAAAAGGATGAAGAAGAAGACACTCCTTCTGTGCCCAAAGAAACTAGTGATCCTATTGGTCCACCAGAGTATAAGCCTATGGCTAAGAGGAAGAAAGAAACTATCACCATTCATCCATCCTCGCATGCTACAAGGAGTAGGAGAAAAATTCAAGCACCTCCCAAGGAAGGATTCAGACCTAGCCTTAAAATTTTTAGCACTAGAATTGTTGATGAGGGTAGAATTCATCAAGTAGGGAAGTTCTATGATACATACAACATGATAATGGATATCTTGAAGAGAAAAGAAAATAAAGAAGATCAAAGGATCAGAGAAAGTATTAGAAGATACTCTGCCAATATGTTCCAAAGAAGAAGTACACATTGAAGACATATCTGATAAGAAAGAAGAAGTAGAGGAAGAAAAATAAGAAGTAAGGGAAAAAGAAAATAAAGATGAAACTTCTGTTGAATTGATCAAGGTGAAACAAGAAGTGATGGTTAGCACTCCCATCGCTCCCTCCTTAGCATTGTTGTCAAGTTTGACACCTGACACAAGAAGTTTGGACTCTTGGAAGGAAGAAGACCTAATTAAATTTAGCGTCTTGGCTATGGAGAAAGAAAAGGAGAAACAAGTCATGAGGAATCCTCTCCTTATGGAATCAGTAAAATTTTTGAACAGTTTGCTACTAGAAGATATGAAAGTGCAGAAAGTACATTTGGTTGATGATGTGAGCACAGTCATCTCATAGTTTAAAGTAAATTTTTCAAGCCTAAAAGAATCTGTGGCCATAATGGCAGAGAAGAAGTACTCAAAGAAAATACTCAATGAACTGATGAGTAATTTTTCACTAGACTTGAATTCTCTTAAGTTTGGTCAGGCGTCCTTGAAGGAATTTGCAGCTCAAGGAAGGAAAATCATTGCAGAATCCATGAATCAGGATAAGCTAATTGATGCCCATCTTTCAAAGATCGAAGATGCAGAGGCAATGATTGAGAAAGTGAAGAATTTAGTGCTAGACTCATCCATTGATGTGAACATGTGTAATGATGTCTATCAAGGTCAATTAGACATACTCGAGAAGGCAGAGAAAGAAATAGAAAAGATAAGATCTAGACAGACTCAATTGAGGAATGCTCTTGTGCCCTCACTAGACATTCTAAATCAAAACATAAAGGAGATTGATGTGACCATGATAACCTATGATCAAGGTCTAACCTCAGAATTGGAGAAGATGGAGAAGCTTCAATATGCATTATGCACCCATCTACACAGTCAATTCTTTGATAACCTTTTGGAAGAAGGAGATCCAAAACATCAAGATTGCATATCCAAATGTTTTCCCTCAATAAGTGGATGAAGATAGCAATTTTTGATACACCTTTGTCATTAATTTCAAAGGGGGAGTTGTATAGAATATGGAGTATATAAGATGTATAGGGAGATATAAGAGTACGTATAAAAATGTATAGAAGACAAAAAGTTTTGTGTAAAGGGACAGTTAGAGACTTGGCCATATTCCTTTGTTGCCATCAATGACAAAGGGGGAGATTATTGGCATGTTGTCTATACTAAATTATATGACTAGATATAGTTTTTTCATTATGGCAACAAAGTCATATAGCTATTTGGAGTCAACATACTTAGTGAAAAGATCATAAATCAGTTAAGTATTGAAGACCAGATAGTATACAGAGCATCAGAGACTCAAAGCATCAGCACACATGTGTATGGATGAATTATGGTATGTGCCCTAGAAGTTAAGCTTGTTAGACTATACTTATTCTTAGTCTAAGAGCACATAAGTAGATCTACAAAGATGTGAAAGTTACAGTTAGTTGAAGTTGCACAACCAGTGTGTACCAGTAGAGAACAGAGCATGGAGCTGACAGTGACTATTTTGGTTTGTGATTATAAATTAATGTTGTAGAGGCTATGCACCCATTTTATTTAGGTTTCTAACATATGCACATGTATAATTGTAAGCATGCTTAAGCCAATTCACTTGGAAGCATTGTTTGTAATTAGTTATAGGGCCGACCTAATTGTTTTGTTTGTATAAGTGCATAAATATAAGGTGTGCCCATTGTATTTGGCATGGATGTCATAAGAGAGTTGTGATAAGCTGATCAAAGGTATGTGAAGAGTGCATAAGATGTATTAGAGCTTTGCTAGAGGTCAAAGCATCAGCACATCAAAGGAACTAATCTGACAAGCAGTGTCACAGTGACAGTTCACCCAATAAATATAGTGTGTATCTGATTATAGAAGGATGTAGCCTTCATCATCTGAGTAGTGAGCTCTAGGATAGTGAGTCCACTCCCCTAATAGGGATCATTGTAAAAGACCCCTAACAAGGTTTGACCTTGAACCAAGTCTACTATACTTAAAGCATTGTAAAGCTACTCCTAATAGGGTAAAGGATCTTCTAACAAGGATCACAAAACATTAGTAAAAAATATTAGTGGGTGTCAATTCCCACTGGGGTTTTTACCTATTTGGGTTTCCCCGTAATCATATTGGTGTCATGTGTTGATTTCGTGTTTCATGTTTATATGAATGTTTAATTTAGTACTTAAAATTTTAAGTTAATCATTAAGATTAAAGTGAAAATTTAAAGTTCAGTGAACAATGATTCACCCCCCCCCCTCTCAGTGTTCCCATTCCTAACATAAATACACAATCTTTTGAACTATTTTCTAGCAATTGTCTTTTCTTGATCAGATCTAATGAATTCCACTAGTAAACCTCTACTATACATACAACAGACACAAGCTCGTAGCTTTCACAACCTCTTTATATCACATTCATTCTATCCATATCTTTTCCAAAGAAAAGACTACATATATACCTTATTAAAATTTACCATGATCACATCAGCCCATGAGGCTTTCCTAATTTACAAATAATTACATAAACCCTTGCTAAGATACACACGGTATCTAGAAAAAGTATACAATGATTAAAATACAACAATTAAGGACCGACATTCTTAATTTATGCTATCCAAACAAAACACATGCTTTATTTCCTGAGTCAGCTTCAAAATAAACCATCACCAGGACACATGCCAAAGATGATGTCACTAATCATTCTGTAACTTGCACTAACCAATGAACATCCTTTAGTACCCTATCTATCATCCTTCAAGCTTGCATACCTTGAATCTAAATCCTCTGAAAGATATACCAAAAACCCAAAGACTAACTCTGTCAATTCTCACTGTCATAGTCCTATGACCAGTCTTCATTAAAACATTTGTATCTCTCTCATTATGAAACATCTAGTGATGCAATCTTAGATATAAGATCACAACATCCATTTGAACTCTCATCTAACTTCGTACCATTTCAAACATCCATACATTATCCGTACATTGTGACAACCAGCATGTTCTTCTCTCATAAACATATGTTGACATTAGTGACAAAACACAAATGACAACGGTATGAGTGCATATTCAGTAACATAGTGATTAAACATATTAAATGTCTCAATCACCTCTCCATGCATTAGAAATATCCAACAATCTCCCCCTTTGGTATTGATGTCAACATATGGGAAAATCTTGTCCCAAAGTTATATCAATCCAAAGTCCTACAACCAAACAATATTCCCATACAGTAGGGATTTTCTCATAGCAACACTCCCCCTTTGACAATGATGGAAAAGGGTTCTGTGAGGCTTTGGCTGTCTTCACAGATAAAATTTCTTCCATGATCACTCCCCCTGAGGAGTATATCCCTACATCTAGTCTAGATAGTAATAAAGCTCTGAATACCTTTGGATTGATGCATCTTTGCATCATTTAGTTTTGACTAGGAGGGCTTGAACCCCTAGCATACCTCTAAGATATTCAAAGGTATCTTTTGGTAGTGGCTTTATGAAGCTATCTACAATTTCTTCTTTCATACTAGTGTATTCTAATTTGATATCCTTTTCTACCACCTTGTCTCTCAAGAAGTGATACTTGATAGAGATATGCTTTGTCTTAGAGTGCATCATTGGATTATTTGACATATTCATTATACTAGTGTTATCACATGCCACAAATGATGTCACTAATCATTCTATACCTTGCACTAACCAATGAACATCCTTCAGTACCCTTTCTATCATCCTTCAAGCTCGCATAACTTTAATCCAAATCCTCTAAAAGATATACCAAAAACCTAGAGACTAACTCTGTCAATTCTCATTGTCACAGTTAGTGACCAGTCTTCATTAAAACATTTGTATTTCTCTCAATATGAAACTTCTAGTGATGTGATCTTAGATATAAGATCAAAACATCCATTTTAACTCTCATCTAACTTCGTAGCATCTAAAACATCCATATAGTGTCTGTACATAGTGACAACCAACCTATTCTTCTCTTAGAAACATATGTTGACATCAGTAACAAAACAAAAATGACAATAGTATGAGTGCCCATTCAGTAACATAGTGATTAAACATATTAAATGTCTCAATCACCTCTCCATGCATTAGCAATATCCAACACATTGTTCATGGTGTCATGGGATAGTGAGACATCCCTGTTATAGAACTCCATCCCCTTGCCATTGAAGAAGTTATAGAACTTGTCGACCCCTTTGAGAAAGTGGAAGACATCCTTGATATTATCTAGCCTAAGATCTAGAACTACTTTTCCCATGCTATTTTCACCATTCTTTCATCTAGTACATAATAATTTTCCAGAGTGTTGATCAAGTCTGAGGACAAGATGGACATCGAGTGTGCTATTGCATTTACCAAAGAATAGTACACTAATGAAGTGCAGTCCTCAGATCTTCCTACTAGTTGTGCATTTTAACAAGGTAATCATTCTAATTGAAATTTCCAATATAAGTATCTGTAATCTCAAGATGTAAGTTTCTCACTTTGGAGGATGCATGATACCCTTTGAACTGATAGTGCATAGTTGATGAGATAACCTTCTCCGCCATTTCTATAAAAAGTGAAGGACATGAATCAGTAAGCATAAAATCACATAAAAGAGACAAAAAAATAAACAACCCTAAAAGAATTAAGCCTTGAAAGGTTTTGAAAACCCAATTTTGATCTTTTGGCGGTGTGAAACCTCTAAAAGTTCGGAAGGGCTGAAATGCCGAAAAAGGAGGACTCCACCCAAATTGGTCTCGGTCACTCAGGGAGGTGCTCTTTTAGACTTTGGCAAATCAAAGGTGAAGGATTTTTGGAGTGTGAAACCTCTAAAATTTTAAAGAGGAGTCTTGGAATATTTTGAAATGAAATGAAAAATTTGGACTTTGAACCTTTTGGCGAATTGGAGGTGCGTGATTTTTGGGGTGTGAAACCTCTAAAATGCTGAAGCATGGACTTGGCCAAATTTGAGAAAAAGTGATTGTTCAGATGTTTGGTGAATCAGGGGTGTATGATGTTTGGGTGTGAAAGCCCTAAAATGCTAAAGTCAGAGAACTTGGATGATTTTTTGGAGAAAATCCCAAGAGTTTCAGACTGCAAAATTCTACAAACCCTGATGTCTGAAACTGTTGAAAGTGAGGGTTTTATGTTAGGACTCAAAAATGAGTTTGATGGTTAGTTCAACCATGAACTCAACACTAGGGGATCAAAGGGGACAACCTTGTGATCCCCAAGGTAGGACTAGACCGACATGACACAAACAAACCCTAGCAGCAAACAAAACCCAAGTGAAGGGACTAAAAGAAAAACAAAACCAAAACCAAGGAAAGAAAAGAAGAACAAGGAAAGAACCAACCTCAAATGAGTTAGAAGATGACAACCACAAGGTGAAGACAAAGACCAGAAGAAAATGCACCAGAATGCTTTGAAAACTAATGATTTGTGTAGAGAAAAAGTGAGGTAAAAGACATGCTCATTGCCTTATATAGGAAACTAGTGGAGATGATGTCAACTACCCCCATCAATCAGCCTTTCAGGGGTCCCAAACCTTCAAAAGTTTGAAATGCTGAAAGGTCAACTCTCTTCGGTGATTTGAACCTTTCGATGTTTGGACATCTAATAGTTTGAAACCCATGGGGTTTTAGAAATTCCCAAGGCATTTCAGCTTTCAAACCCTTCGCACTTTCAGACCTTTCATACTTTTGAACCTCTGAAAGTGTGAAAGTGTGAAACAGCAAAAAGACAAACAACTAGACCTCAAACCAAGAAAACACAAACTGATAGATAGACAAAGAACCCAACTAGGAAAAGCTAGAAATAAGGGGGGACCTAAAGCCAAGAGGATAGAAAGGGGAGTGTGGTTATGGAACCACAACAATTATGATGTGGACCAACTTAAGAAAAGATAAGAAGAGGATAATCCGATGAGTGTGATGAGCAAAAAATTGAAAATGTTCTAAGCACAGATTGACCTAATGAAGAAAGTAGATGAACCTAAGCCATTATCTATTGAGGCCTTTTTCCCATTTCCTTTTGACAAAAGCTTGGTTATGGTGCCCTTTCTGATAAATGTAGTCTTTCCTAAGTATGACAAATATGCAGGTAAATCAGACCAATAAGATCACCTTGGAGAGTTTTGCAGTCTAAGAATTTAATTTATGCATGATATTGCATACTTAATGAGACTTTTTCCTATAATTTTAGGAGGTCAAGCCATGGAATGGTTCTCCAAACTTTCGCAAGGAATAAAGAAATTTGAGGAATTAGCCTCTAAATTTGTAACCTATCATTCTTACAACATCAAACACAAGATTACCATGCTCCACAAATGTGACACTAAACAAAGAGAGGGTGTATCTTTCCTAGGGTTCCTTTAATGGTGGAGAAATTTTTTTGCAAGATATCCCCAAAAAGGATAAAATGGAAATATTTATGAATAACCTAAATGCGGAGATGAACTATAGGTTCCAACTTCAATGTCCCCCTACTTTTGAGAAACTTATTGAGAATGGGATCAAAATTGAAGATGTGTTGGTTAAGAGGGGAGATATCAAATTTTTAAAAGAAAATAAACCCTATACCAACACAAATAATAATCATTATATATCTAATTATAACAATAATAAAGGAGCCAACAATCACAATGATAAACCTAAACTATGGTTGAAGAGCAATAATGAAAATCTTGTGAATGATGGAGTTGTGGAAGCACACAACTTAAAGGCTACTCCCTTTAATTATCAAGTGTAGAAAATTCTACATATAATGTGAATCAAACAAAAAAAGCTCCTTTCAATTTTACCAATTATAACAATAACAACAACAATGCCAATAACAATCCCTTTAATAATTCTATTGTCAACAAGCCTAAGCCTTTATTTTCTATGTATCAAAGGAGAAAATTCACCTTTTTAGGTGAACCATTGGAAAATGTGTTAAGGAATTTGGTGGCTAACAAAATCATTACCTTACCCTAACTAAGACCGTATGAACCCCAAGTTAAGCCAACTTGGTGGAATGATTCTCACCATTGTGAATACCATCATAATAAGGAACATAAAGCTAATGAATGCATGAAATTTAAATATCTTGTCCAAGACCTAATTTATGATGGAACAATAAAGGTGGAAGGACCTAAAAACAATGAGGATCACATGGCCTTTAGAAACCCTTTTCTAAATCATGAAAAGGGTGAGTCATCAAACACCAATCAAAACAACAAAAGAGGTAATGAAAAGGTCAATTTTTCTCACACTTATGATAACACCATTAATACTTTTAGTGGTGATTAAAATACCATAAATGTGATTATGGTCAAACAAAAGCCAAGGGAAGCAACATCTAATGTTGTAACTAGGGGGCAAGCATAAAAAATTACTCTACCTAGACATACCCCAAGAATTGTCCTACCAAATCAAACGTCATCTTAATCTTCAAAAAAATATAATTTGGTAGACCAATTGCAAAGAACCCATGCTTAGATCTCTATCCTGGAGTTACTCAAAGATCTCACCTACTCATAAGGAGATTCTAGAGAAAGCCTTGGTAGAAACTAATGTACCTTTAAATTTACATGCGGATAAATTTCAAAACATGGTAGGACATGTAGTTACACCCCATTATCTATCCTTTTCAGAATAGGATGATATGTCCCTAAACCACCCACAAAATCTACCCTTGCTTTTAGAGGTCCTAATCCACAAGCATAGAGTGAAAAGAGTCCTCATTGATGGAGTAGATTACTTAAATATTTATACCCTAAACTTGGTAAAAGCCTTAGGATTTTCTGAGGAGGCTATAGATCCAAAGAAAAACATAACCATAAAAGCCTGTGATGATGAAGAGAGAGCCTCCAAAGGGGTCATAGTACTTCCTATTAGAGTTGGTCCAATGTAGAAAGAGACCATTTGTCAAGTCCTAGACCTAAATTTGACTTATAATATTCTATTAGGGAGGCCATGGATCCATGAAATGCAGGTCGTACCCTCAACCTACCATCAATGTATCAAATTCCCCTATCTAGGAAAAGAAGTCATGGTAAGTGGGGACTCAAAACCCTTTCAATATTGTGATAACATGAAGCCTATTAATGACTCCTTAGTCCCAAATAATGTAGAAGGGTCCATTTCCCAAAGAATAGAGGAAGGAAAAAGTTCAAAAGATCTTCCATCTTCAAAGGGAAAATAAAAAGAAGAGAAAGACATTGTTGTTGAAAATAACCAAAGTCCTACTAACATAACTAAATCGAAAAAAGGAAAAGAGAAGGTTGGTGAGAAAAGTGCTCCTGGGAAATAGAAAGAAGACCAAGCTAGATCCATTCAAATCAACACCAAAGATGCTTATTATCAAAAAATGGATCATATGATGAAAAACTTTGAAAAGCAATGTCAAATCAAACAAAAGGGTGTAGATGAATACTCCTTATCCATGATGGATCTACCCTTATCTCCAAAATCATATCGAAGGCCATCCAATCTAACAAATAAATACAATGATCACTTTGTGAGGGAAAATACATCTTCATTCATGGATGAAGAAGATAATGAAATCCTAAATTGGCTATATAAGGATGAGGAATCAAGTGTACATAAAAAGTACATTCAAAATATAAGCATTCCCACACATCAATATGGGAAAGGATTTCAAATAATGTATAAAATTGGATACAAAGGACAAGGACCTTTAGGAACAAGAAATGAAGGACTCATTGAACCCATTGAAATGACATAGAGAGGTAGCAAAGAAAAGAGTGGATTAGGGTACCTAGAACAAGGGTACACTCAAAATAAGTATCCCTTGGTTTATGATCAAATCTTACAACTAGGTTCCCAAAGTGATGAAGACTTGAACAATTGGGAATGGGACTCATTGTCAAGTGATTCATGTCAAGATAAGGAAGTTGATGTCATCCACACCTACACTCCTAACAAGGGGAAATAAAAAAATTTAGAATCCAATCAAAATTAAGCCTCAAGTTCTAGTTAAGGAGTCATAGATAATGTACCAATTCAAGAGATTGAGGTAAATAAATGGGTAGGATAACCCTATGTACCATCAAGGAGACCTACTATGGAAGAATCAAATCCTAGTTTTAATCCATGAGATTTTTACCCAATAGAAACCTTAGAGGATTCTAGTGAGGAGGATTTTGACCCTAGTTCTCTAGAACATCTTGAAGAAGCACATACTATAGATTTAAGCGATACAATGTTTGAACCTTCAAACAAATTCATGTCCCTAAACCACATTGTACTAAACCAAAGCATTGATCCTTTGACTCTTATCTATCCTGAATTAATTAAATGGGATTCCATTGAACCTACCATCCTCCCTACATTTTTGAATGATAACTTGGTGTCCCAGTACCTAAATGTGGTTGAGCCTTCTTCTACCATGGAATATCAAGAAGAAGTGACAAAGGAAAGTATCCAAACTCTCAATTCAATTAAAAATGAAAAATAAAAAATGGAAAGAATCTAATGCTGAAAACCACATTGTGGCAACATTAGATCAAAAAGAGAAAGAAATAAAGAATGATTCTTGTATCATCAGAAAATGGAAGCACTTCCATTTAGGACTGGTTTATCCCCCTGAGTAAGTAGTTTGGGGTCATGTCAAATGCCTTGAATGGGTCTTTGACTAGGATTTGGCTTTTTCCCCTATTCTGCCTCATTTTCCACTTCTTCTATGCATACTTCTGGCATCTTGAATTGAGATTCTAAGATTCTTGACCTCAGGGTCAAGGTCAACCTTTTATGTCAAGGTTGACCTCAACCCTAACCTAGGTCAAGGATGACCTTAACCCTGACCTAGGTCAATGTCATCCTTGACCTTGACCCAAGGTTCAAATTTCAAAGTCTCAAAGTTTTCAAAAGTTGGGTTTCGTAAAGATTTCTTTTCCCTCTTCGGGGCCACTATTTCTTGAGTTAAGTGTCAAATTCTCAAATTAATATTTGAGGTAGACCTTTCTCGAGCTCTTTATAGGATTCCTAATTTATTATTTGAGATTATCCTTTCTCAAGTTTTGTGCCTAATGCTCAAATTAACTTTGGATTGGCCTTACCTTAAATTTTGTGACAAGGCTCTTAAATAATTATTTTTATTTCTATCTTAAGGGTGGACCCCTTCTAGATTTTTGTGTCAAGACTTTAATTTCTTTTCCTCTCCATGTGCACCTCTCTAGATTTTTTTTCCATGGACCCTTAATTATTTCTTTTTATGTGGCCTCTCTAGAAGTTTATGCCCTAGATCACTATAAAAGGAAGCCTTCATCTCTCATTTCAATCCATCTTTCATAATCTCTCAAGAAAGCATTCAAGCCTTCAAGCATTCAAGCATTCAAGATCCAATTCACCAAGGAGATCCATTAGTATCCATTGAAGGATTCAAGCTCTATGGAGCCCTCTTGTTGAAGATTTCTCCATCCATCCGTTCAAGCTTCTTCTTATTCCAAGATCCATTGAAGATTGGTATTGAAGATCTAAAGAAAATTGATTTGAGATATCCTAAATTCAATTCTACATTCATTTGGAGCATCCATACTTGTGGATTGAAGGATTTGAATCCTCCATGAGGATTTTCAACATAAGAAAGGTGAATTGTTCTATTTACTTCATTTATCTCTACAATTTCAATTCAATTTCAAGTTTAATTCCTAAATTGGGGTTTGAATAAGGAAAACCCCTCCCCCCCAACAAAAAAAACTATTTTTCTTGTAGGAACATGAAGTGTGGAATGGAAAATTATAGTGCAGATCTAGATACCCTTTTCGAAAAACTTTCGAGATCCATGAATAGAATTTATGTCAAAGCAGTGCAAGTCAAGGACAACATTTTTGGGTCAAGGTCAACATTACGTACCTAGGTCAAGGTTGACCTTTCTCAGAAAAGAAAAAGATCTATAGGTTTTGTAGATCTCGCAGTTTTGATTCAAGAGCACAAAAAACAATAGTTTCTGAGACCGTCTGACAGGGTTTTCAGGGGATTCTTTTTTGGAGGTAAGTACCTTTTATTTCTTCATTTCAATATTAGTCTTCTACATTTACTTTCCATATCATTACAATTTCATGTATATGTAAAGTATTGGTTTTGGGGTCTCTTTTATTTGAAAACCATTATCCTAGACCCCACCACATATTGATCATCTTACATTTTGGTGAACTTGTGATAGACAACTCTTTCTTTTATGTTATTAGATCTCCCTTTGTATTACCTTGTGCGTTCACCTTCATATTAAATTTTGGTGAACCTATTTATGACTACTCTTTCTTTTTGGTGTTAGATTTATATTTTGTGTTACATCTTATATGCTTAAAAAAGTAGATTTATTTTATCCTCTTGCATTTATATTTCAAAAATAGAAAAAAAATTCAAAATTTCTTTAAAAAATACAAAAACATTTACAAGATTATCACCTTTCTTTTGTGTAATTAGATGCCCTATTGTGTTTGTGGTGTTCTATTTCCTTTTCATTCTTATAAATTTCATTTGAATGCATTTGGATATATCTATATCTATTTTCTGTATTGCATTTCTTTATTTGTTATCATGTTGCAGAAGCTATTTCAAGTGTTTTCCAAACATTCTTCTATAACTTTTGGGATCACACAACATCTTCCTCTTACCTTACCATTGCATGGTGTTACACCTAGAAAGACTTTAGTCAGTGCATCTGATGTTTCTTTGTCCTCTCTTGTGTTACCTTGTAAGGATATATTAGAGAAAGAAGATGACTTTAATCTATCTCTCCATCATATTTGTATTTATGGAGATGAGTTGGGGATTGATGTTAATTCTTCTCCTAATGAGCTTACTTTCAAATATAATTTACCTTCCTTCCCCTCTAGGGATCAATCTTTAGTGATTTAGGGTGATCCTACAATGTGCTTTATTAGTAGGGATGATAATCCTCCTATATGGGTGTTGGCAATTTGGCTAATGTGGATGCATAGATGTTGTCATTATGGAAACATATGATCTCTATTGAGAGCGCAGAATCTTGAATGCAAGTATGGCAAGTTGAAGAAAGAAATTGTCTAAGTATGGATACAGTGATCCTGACAGAGCACCCGATGAAGATTTAGTTGGCGACATCCACTGGAGCAATATTTTTGTTTGTGCAGTTAACTATAGCTTCTATAGAGTATGAGGATACCCCATCTCAGTGTGCATAAAGTTTGGAGTAGTACAGAAAAAGTTATTTGAAGTTTACCGAAGATAGTTTTTGCAGACAAAATAGTTTTGGAGACAGTATTAGCGAAAGAGTTAAGGGATTATTTTTTCTTGTCAAAATAATGACTTAACATTATGAAGGGATGACATCCTAGATGTTTACTCTTGGATAAATATTTTGGAAGCCGACCATGTAAAGTTATTAGCTTTAATAACTCATATATTAGGCATACTTGAAATGTAATGAAAAGAAGTGTGATATGTAAAAAGAAAGAAAAGATAACTTGCGATAGTTGTATATTGTGATAGCAGCAAGGCTATTGATGCAAAGTTGTAAGAAGTACCATATTACAGTCACAAACATTTTGTATTACCTATTTGGGCAGTGAGCTCAGCTAGTGATCAGGTTTTGTAATCTAACTCCTAACAAGGTTAAGGCTTCTAACAAGGCCTAAAGTCCTTTAACCAAGATAGATCTACTATATATTGTAAATTGACTCCTAACAGGGTCCAATATCCCTAACAAGATACTTTTGATTAGTGATCTTTGTGGGTACCATCCCCACCGGGGTTTTCCCTTGGCCAGGGTTTCCTCGAGAACATATGATGTGTTATGAGTTCTTTCTATTTACTACTATGTTTGTTAATCAGCTTGATAATCTTTGTATGCACTAAAGTAATCTGTTATATCCATAAGTGGGAAAAAGAAAATTTTTTTGAAATACTGATTCAGCCCCCCCCCCCCCTCTTAGTGTTTCCTATTTCTAACAATGGGATGAACCTTTGGATTTGGATGTTAATTACTCTCTTCCTCATGAAGCTATTATGGTTGATTATATTTTTTGGGATGAATCCTTGGATAAAGACATTGATTTATCCCCTCCTCATGAAGAATCTTTGATACAAGAGAGTGATTTATTAATGGATGACATATTAATACATGATGGTGACTCTTTTTTATAAAACACACTCCCCTTATGCAGACATTTTAGAAAAAGAAGATGACATTATAGATGCTTTACCTCTGTTTGGGATTCCTTCTAGTGATGAGGCATTATAGGAGAATGATATGAAATCTTTTAATGCTCTCCATCTTAGTGATGATCTTATCAAGAATCAAGATCTTACATCAACTCCTCCTAGGGTGTCTTCTTTGCTTCCTTATTATGAATCTATTTGTAGTTTTGAGACAACCCACATGGTTTGTCCAAAACTCTTTTTGACTATCGAAGGTTGTCCTCGCATTACTATCAAAGGTAAACCTATGGATTCTTTCAAGTCTTTTAATGATCAATATTTGATAGCTCACACCTATCGTACAAGGAATAACCCTCAACCTCATCCAGTGGTTTCTAATTCTTTACCACCTTCTCAACCCATTCTTCCTCCTCCACCCCATCTTCCTAGAAAGGAGTATGATTTGATAAACTAATTACTCAATACCCCTACCAAGATTTCTCTATGGGAGCTTCTTCAAACTTCACCTAACTACTATGAAACCTTGCAAAAATCTATGGTAACTCTTTGTACTCCACCTCCTAATCAAGAGAACATCAATAACTTCTTATAGTGTATTCATGCTACCCTGAGTCCTCCTAACATTGTATTTACTCAAAAGGATTTACCTTCTAAAGAAGTTCAAAATCAATATGATGCTCTTATGGTTGTTGTTACTATTAATAAGAGTATCATTCGTAGGACCTTGATTGATAATGGATCTGGGCTTGATGTTTTTAGCATGGACATGCTCAAAGTGATTAGAGTGGATCTTTCAACTATTCAACCTGACAATGTTCCTATACATGGCTTTGATAACATTGCTAAGATTACTCTGGAAATCATATCAAGGTAGGTTCGGTCATCCTAAATACACCTATTTAGGTTATGCCTCAACCTCTCAAGTATAACCTTCTTTTGGGTAGACCTTGGTTGCATGAGATACATGATGTTCCTTAGACCCTTCAGCATCAAGTCATGTTTATACATAACAATATGATGTATACACTTCATGTGGATGATGCATCAAATCCTTGTTTGAAAATTCAAACCTACAATAATCCTCCTAATAGTAATCCTTCTTCCTCTAATTCTCTTCATGGTGATGATTGGGGAACCTTGGATTTTAATCCTACCTTTATGGGAGAGTATAAGGTTTCTAAACTTGATTTTATGAAGAAACAAAGAGAGTTTGAACAAGGAGCCTTTGCCTCTACCTCTAATTCCCTTCTTAATAAATTTGTCACTACTTCTACCCACAATGAATCTATAAAACTACTGAAGTTCTATTGACTCCTTTTGATATGGCTTCTCATTATGGTCATGGTTATCATTTCCTAGTTAAACAAGGATTCAATTGTCAAGGATGTGGTAAGCATAAAGAGGGAATTCAAATGCCCTTACAGAATGGGGGGGCGTGAGCATTCTTATGGATTGGGATTTAGTCCTCAACAAAAAATCAATGTTAACAACATCTCAAATAACACTTCAAAACATGATGAATCTATGAACGAATTTGACCAAGAAGTTCTTTTGCCTAAACTGTTTCATGCTAAGATGATTACTAGACCTAAATAAAAAAATAAATGTAGTCCACACTAGAAGACTCTTCCTTTTTATTTGTATCATAGATTTCATGATCACTCTACTCATGAATGTCAAGCTTTACCTTATAAGATTAGGCAGCTCATTGATAGTAAGGTTATTTATATATCATGTGGAAATGAGTTGTATTTCAATCTTGTTTTCTCTAAATAATATTTATGTTCCTATTATGGAGCTCCACATTATGTAAATAATGTTAACCTAATCCTTGGGGGCTTGTTGTCTTGTATATTATTGTGAGAAATATAATAGGTCCCCTTCCATCCTTGTTCCTATGCTTGGGGGGCAAGGATGCCATCTCCTTATTTTCTATCTTTCTGGGATCCACTTTTCCCTTGGTTAAGCAGTATCTATCTATTATGTGATATCCAATCATACATGAAATTTTTTTTTTGCATTAAGGATCTTTGTCCTTGATCATAACCTATTTATTTATTTGACATTGGGTTTCCATGGTTGATAAATCTCTCACCTTGGCAGCTGAATAGTATGATATCCCTCACAAGGGTTACTTTTTCCATTCTTGCATGATATCTCTTTGCATTCATCCCTTCCAAGACCTCATAGGAGCTATGACCTTGGCTTGGACTGGGTGTTGTCTATGGATATTGTCTTAATGTTGAAGAAGGCTTTATCCTTGTTCTTTTCTTTCCTTAACATGTCAAAATAGTAGATATTTTTCCATCTTAAGGAGGGGGGCATATATATGGCCTCCCTCATTCTATATTATGCATTTTTTTTCTAACATTTTGTTTTGTAGCATACTAAATCCTCAAAAGGTAATGCATATAAGTTGCTAAATCCTAAAGAGACACGCATTTCCAATTTCAAATATGCTAAATCCTCCAAAGGTAACACACATAAGTTGCTAAAGAGATATACATTTTACAAATGTATTATATGGTGATATGAGGATATGGATCCATGGGTACTTTATAAAAGTCATCATAAGACACACTACATACATGCATAAAGCCTCCAGAAGGTGCAAAAATTTATGGAGTGACTATCAAGTGTTTGTTTGGTGGGCCATCCTATCCTTTTTATGGTTCACAGTGAGATACACACATCTTACTGGGCAAGCTAGCCACTCCTCTCTCCCATTTTCTCTCTTTTTTCTAGTGATGTCTGTCTTATTGCAATCTTGGAGTTCATGAAGACTCAAGTCCCTAGGGGATTGAGGATTCCTTTGTCCCTTTGATTTCAATAAGATTATCTTTTTCTTTGTGATCTCCTTTCCCAAGAGTTTGCATCGAGTCCATACTCTTGCTAAAGTGGGGGATAAATGTATCATCGCAAAATGGAAGCACTTCCATTTCCAACTAGTTTAGCCCTCTGAGTAAGTGGTTTGGGGTCATGTCAAACACCTTGAATGGGTCTTTGACTAGGATCTAGCTTTTTCCCCTATTCTACCTCATTTTCCACTTCTTCTCTGCATACTTCTGGCATCCTAAATTGAGATTCTGAGATTCTTGACCTTAGGGTCAAGGTCAACCTTTTAGGTCAAGGATGACCTCAACCCTTGTTAGAAAGCAAAGATCCCCAAGATAACTAAGAGGTGGGGGTGAATCAGTTATCTGATAATTAAACTATTTATCAACCTCAATATCAACTTCAATAGCTTTAAACCATATAAGCAATGCAGTAACCAACCATAGAAAGATAATCATACACAATGACACAATAACACAAGATATGTTAACTAGGGAACCTCTTGATCAAAGAGTAAACTCCGATGGGAATGATGCCCACAAAATGATGCACTAATATGAAAGTTCCTTGTTAGAGGATGGACCCTATTAGGAGTCTTATGAAATACATTCAGTACATATGAATCTCTATTAGGAGATTTTGAATCCCTGTTAAAAGATTCTAACCCTGTTAGGAGTTATGGAAGACAGAAGGACCCACTGCCCAAACAACTTCAAGGCAAGATCTCTAAACTCACTGTCCAACAGATCTTAGGATTATTCAATAGAATAATATGAAATATATTACTTCCTTCACACTATGCCAAAACCACACTCTCTGCTACACAAGATCACAAATCTAGATCTATGTACTTCACAAGTATTCCTTCATCACTGAATTAGCTCTATTCTTCACCTCATGCATATATTCGCATCACAACTTTCACAATTTCATATCACAACTATTACAATCCCATCTTAAAAAAATGAAAACATTCCTTCCTTTATACCACACTCAAATAATTACAAATGAGTCGGCATCCAAATACAAAATAATAATTTCAACACGCTACATCAAAGTTACATAAAACTATCAGCTTCCAGATACAATAACTTTCCATTCATGTGACCTCAAATTTTCTGCTATGAACCACATCACCAAAAATGAGTCTCAAACTTCCCTTTAACTATGTAGAATCAGATTCCATTCCGGTTAGGAGATATCCTCTGATTACCAGAAACCGCTACTCAGGAACACTGCCAAAATACTGCTTTCACTAAAATGCTTATAACTTTTATGAATGAATTAATTTCTTTTTGTTCTCTTAACTATAGTTTAATAACACACCAAAGAACATACCATCAACTATGCATAACTCAATTTGCAATATAACATGTGTGCAAAAAAAAAAGTGCCTACTTCTCTACTAAACTCCAGAATATCACTGTGTTGACATCAATGACAATCATAGTCATGAATGCAATAACCACTGCTATAGAATGACTGCCAAAGGCTTTAGCATTCATTCCTAACAATCTCCTCCATTGGCATTGATGGCATCATAGATGAAAAACATCCAATGTTCCAAAAATCCAATCACTACTGCTCAACTGCTCTGCTACTCTTCATCAATCAAATCTTGCTTCATTTTCCTATTCAATCTCTCCAACAAATGTAGTTCCTCAATTTTTTTCATGATTCTCTCCCCCATTGACATTAATGATAGAAATTCCATCACTATGTCAAACAATAGCTCAATGTCAAAAGACACTATTTAGAAAATACATTCACAAGAGTCCTCATGACTCAGCTCAGATAAACATACTCCCCCATAGAGGAAGTACCAACATCCAATTCAGAAAATAGATAGGGCCATATTTCACTGGATGGACACAACCAACTGCATCATTATTCAAAATTAGGTTGGGGCATAACCCCAAGAATACCTCTTAGATACTCAAATGTATCCTTCGGCAAGGGCTTAGTAAATATGTCTGCTATCT
This sequence comes from Chamaecyparis obtusa, assembly GCA_027943335.1. Taxonomy (NCBI): domain Eukaryota; kingdom Viridiplantae; phylum Streptophyta; class Pinopsida; order Cupressales; family Cupressaceae; genus Chamaecyparis; species Chamaecyparis obtusa. Next base: position 1,107,518 of record BSBK01006955.1, read on the forward strand.
ATTCATGTGTGCTAATGTACTCCAATCTGACTTCTTTATCTACAACTTTCTCTCTTACAACATGATACTTGATCTCTATATGCTTAGTTTTAGAATGTAATATAGGATTCTTAAACATACTAACTATACTGGTGTTATCACAATGTATAACAACAAGCTCATCAAACTTAATTCCAATATCCTTCAACATTTGCTTCATCTAAATTATCTGGTTACAATTGTTTTCTGCTGCTACATACTCTGCTTCTATTGTACTCTATGAGATACAATTCTACTTTGTCTCAACCAAGAAACTAATCTTCCTCCAAGAAAAAAGGCTCCACCACTGGTGCTTTTCTTATCATCAACGCTGCCTCCCCAATCAACATCAATATATGCACATAGGGTAAAATCATTAGAAGTTTCATACCACAATCCATAGTCCATTGTGCCTCTAAGATATCTCAATATCCTCTTTACTATTGCATAATGTGACTCTCTAGGTTCAGCTTGAAATCTTGCTACCATTCCAACTGAATTTTGTATATCTGGTCTAGTGTGTATTAAGTACTGTAATCCACCAATCATGGATCTGTATTTCTTCTTCTCAACTACTGGTGTTTCATCTTTACTAGATAGTTTATGTCCTGTAACCATAGGTGTTCCAACTGGTTTACAATTCTCCATACCATATCTTTTCAACAAATCATTCAAGTACTTTGTCTGACTTACAAAGATACCATCTTTGTTTTGTGTTATCTATAATTCCAAAAAGTATTTCATTTCTCCTATCATACTCATTTCAAATTTTGTCTTCATTTCATCAACAAATTTGTCACTAGCTTCATCTTCTCCTCCAAAAATAATATCATCAAAAAAAAATAACTATAACTAACAATCTATTCTCAATTTCTTTTGTGTATAAGTTACTATCAGTTGTTCCTTTTGTAAATTTCAACTTTAACAAATACTTATCTAATCTAGCATACCAAGTTCTAGGTGCTTGCTTTAGTCCATACAATGCTCTCTTTAGTTTACATACCATGTCTCCTTCTTGAGTCAAAGGAAAACCTTCAGGCTGCTCAATGTAGACTTCTTCTTCTAATTCACCATTCAGAAATGCTGACTTCACATCCATTTGATACACTTTGAATTTCTTAAATGTTGCATAAGCCAAAAGAATTCTTACTACTTCAAGTCTTGCCATAGGGGAAAAAGTATCTTCATAGTCAATTCCTTCTTGCTATGAGTATCCCTTACATACCAATCTTGTTTTGTTTCTAATTACTTCTCCTTGTTCATTCATCTTGTTCCTAAATACCCATTTAGTTCCAATCACATTTTTATCTTTAGGTCTAGGGACTAATTCCCATGTCTTGTTCTTTTCAATTTGATCCAATTCTTCTTTCATAGCTTTAATCCAATGTTCATCTTCCCAAGCTTCATTAGTAGACTTAGGTTCAATTTGAGAAATAAAACATAAATGTACCTTCTTTCTAGTCATAACTCCTCTGTCCAAACTTCCAATCACTTGTTCAACAAGATGATGTCTTGATATATACCTGTTAGGTGTCATAGTCACTGATCTTTCTTGAACTATAGATTCTTGTCTAGATTCTTCTCTGTTTTCTTCAACATGACTTTCATTCAACAATTCACTGGCAGTCTCAAAAAAAAATTCAGTAGCTTCAATGTTAGGTTGAGGGTTAGTTCCTTCATAAGATTCATAATCAAGCATTCTTTCCTAAATTTTAAACTTCTCATCAACTTTTACATTTTCACTTTCAACAATAGTCTTAGTTCTCTTATTGTAACATCTATAAGCTTTTCTTTTCAAAGAATATCCAAGAAAAATTCCTTCATCACTTCTAGGATCAAACTTTCCTATATCATCATCTCTCTTAATATAACATTTGCTTCCAAAAATTCTAAAATTCATAAGGTGTCTTGTCTATGTCTTCTCTAATTTGTACTCTATTCATTGTATATACTATTGTATTCATTGCTTCTTCTCCAAAATGTATTTGCCAAATCACCTTCAAACAACATAGCTCTAGCTGCTTCAGTCATTGATTTGTTCCTTCTTTCTACAATACAATTTTTTTCAGGTGTTCTAGGGGCTAAAAACTATCTCTTAATACCATTTACTTCACAAAAAGTGTTAAACTCTTTAGATGTATATTCTCCTCTATCAGATCTCAAACATTTAATCCTCATTCCTGATTCATTCTCGACTTTATTCTTCATGACATTAAACTTATCAAATGCTTCAAATTTTTCTTTCAAAAATGCAATCCACATCATTCTTGTAAAATCATTAAAAAGAATCATAAAATACCTTTCTCCATAGAATCCTCTAGTCCTAGTAGGACCGCTCAAGTCTATATGAACAATCTCCAACTTTTCTATAGATGTGAACTTCTTGCTAGGAAATGAACTCCTTTTCTACTTAGCCATCACACATTCCTTGCAAATCATGTTAGTAGGCTTCATAATCTTAGGTAAATCTCTTACTACAAGTGTAGAAATTAATTTCATAATATTATCAAATTTTATATGACAAAACCTTCTATGCCATAACCAACATACAAAATAATAATTTCAACACGCTACATCAAAGTTACATAAAACTGTCAGCTTCCAGATATAATAACTTTCCAATCATGTGACCTAAAAGTTTGTGCTATGAACCATGTCACCAAAAATGAGTCTCAAACTTCCCTTTAACTTTTTAGAATCAGATTCCATCCCAGTTAGGAGATATCCTCTGATTACCAAAAATTGCTACTTAGGAACACTGTCAGAATACTGCTTTCACCAAAATGCTTATAACTTTTATGAATGAATGAATTTCTTTTTGCACTCTTAACCATAGGTTAATAACACACCAAAGAACATACCATCAACTACACATAACTCAATTTTCAATATAACATGTACGCAAAACAAAACTATGCCTACTTCTCTGCTAAACTCCAGAATATCACTGTGTTGACATCAATGATAATCATAGTCATGAATGCAACAACCACTACTACAAAATGACTACCAAAGGCTTTAGCATTCATTCCTAACAACCCTAACCTAGGTCAAGGTCATCCTTGACCTTGACCCAAGGCTCAAATTTCAAAGTCTCATAGTTTTCAAATGTCAAATTTCAGAAAGATTTATTTTCCCTCTTCGGGGTCACTATTTCTTGAGTTAAGTGTCAAGTTCTCAAATTAATATTTGAGGTGGACCTTTCTCAAGATTTGTATAGGATTCCTAATTTATTATTTGATATTAGCCTTTCTCAATTTTTGTGCCTAATGCTCAAATTAACTTTGGGGTTGGCCTTACCTCAAATTTTGTGACAAGGCTCTTAAACAATTACTTTTACCTCTATCTTAAGGGTGGACCCCTTCTAGAGTTTTGTGTCAAGACTTTAATTTCTTTTCCTCTCCATGTGCACCTCTCTAGATTTTTTTTACATGGACCCTTAATTATTGTTTTCTATGTGGCCTCTCTATAATTTTGTTCCCTAGATCGCTATAAAAGGAAGCCTTCCTCTCTCATTTCAATCCATCTTTCATAATCTCTCAAGAAAGCATTCAAGAATTCAAGATCCAATTCATCAAGGAGATCCATTAGTAGCCATTGAAGGATTCAAGCCCTATGGATCCCTCTTGTTGAAGATTTCTCCATCCATCTATTCAAGCTTCTTCTTATTCCAAGATCCATTCAAGATTGGTATTGAAGATCTAAAGGAAACTAATTTGAGACATTCTACATTCATTTGGAGAATCCATACTTGTGGATTCAAGGATTTGAATCCTCCACAAGGATTTTCAACATAAGCAAGGTGAATTGTTTTATTTACTTTGTTTATCTCTACAATTTCAATTAAATTTCAAGGTTAATTCCTAAATTGGGGTTTGACTAAGGAAAACCCCTCCCCCCCCAACAAACAAAACCATTTTTCTTGTAGGAACAAGTGTGGAATGGTGAATTACAGTGTAGATCTGGATACCCCTTTCGACAAACTTTTAGGATCCATGAATAGAATTTTTGTCAAAGCAAGGTAGGTCAAGGTTGACATTTCCTACCTAGGTCAAGGTTGACCTTTCTCAAAAAAGAAAAATATTTCTAGGTTTTGTAGATCTCGTAGTTTCAATTAAAGATCTAAAAAATAATAGTTCATGAGACTGTTTGATAGGGTTTTAAGCCGATTCTTTTTTGGAGGTAAGTACCTTTTATTTCTTCATTTCAATATTAGTCTTCTACATTTACTTTCCATATCATTACAATTTCATGTATGTGTAAAATATTGGTTTTGGGGTCTCTTTTATGTGCAAACCATTGTCCTAGACCCCACCGTATATTTTTCATCTTACAATTCCAAAGGTGAAAACCCAATAGAGGCACTGAAGGAAGGGAATTTGGATACTTTACTTGAGAACTATGAAGAAAGATCTCCTATCTTGATTGAGCCAATAGAGAAAGTAAATATTGGGTCAGAATCAGGACCAAGGATCATACACTTAGAAGCATCTCTATCTAGTAAGGAAAGAAAGGACTTCATCAAATTTTTTAAAGAAAAAAAAATCAATTTTGCATGGTCATATGATGATATGCCAGGATTAGATCCAAATTTAATCATGTATCATTTGAACATAATAGAAGGAGTAAGACCAGTGAAGCGGAAACTAAGGAAGATGCATCCACACACAGCTTTACTTGTAAAAGTGGAGTTAGAAAAATTGTTGAAAGTTGGGTTTATAAGAGCCATTGATTATGCCTAGTGGATTTCAAACATTGTGTCAGTTTCAAAAGCAGACAAATCTATCATAATTTGCACAGACTTTAGGGATCTTAACCTTTGATGTCCTAAAGATGACTTTCCATTACCAAGCATAGATGCCATCATAGATCTGACAGTGGGACATTCAATGTTCTCACGTATGGATGGGTTTAGTGGTTATAATCAAATAAAGATAGCACTTGAAGATCAAGACAAGACAACATTTACCTATGCATGGGGAACATTCTGTTGGAATGTTATGCCTTTTGGTCTAAAGAATGCTAGAGGAACATATCAAAGGGCCATGATGACAATATTTCATGACAGGATGCACAAGTTAATGGAAGACTATGTAGATGATATACTTGCAATATCATTCAAGAGATGAACATCTATGTATCTTAGAGAAAAAAATTGTAAGATTGGAGCAATTCAAAGTAAGATTAAATCCAAAGAAGTGTGCATTTGGTATCCAATTAGGAAAGCTACTAGGGTACATTATTTCAGAAAAAGGAATAGAGGTAGACCCCACCAAATTCAAATCCATCATGGAAATATGGGCACCTAGGAACATAAGTCAAATGATATCTCTTCAAGGAAGGATCCAATCTATTCGAAGGTTCATCTCTCAATTAGCAGAAAAGTGCCATAATTTCACTCAACTCCTTCATAAGGATAAATCTTTCAAATGGGATGAGAAATGTGAAGAAGCCTTCACCTTGTTGAAGAAATATCTAATGAATCCTCCAACTTTGATTCCACCTAAGAGGAAAGCCCTTAATTCTATACATTTCAGTGACCAAACATTCATTAGGGGTACTCCTAGCATAAGAAGATGAATCAGGAAAAGAAAAGGCCATATACTACATAAGAAAAACATTGGTGAACTATGAGTTGAACTATACCTTCATTGAAAGAGCATGTTTGGCCATAGTCTTTTCTTCCCAAAAATTATTCCATTATATGTTATCACACAAAATTCAATTCATTACAAAGATTGATCCCTTGAAATATCTTCTTAGCAAAACAACATTGAATGGGAGACTAGCCAAATGGGTCATGGTGCTAAGTGAATTCAACATAGAATATGTGGATCAAAAATCTATCAAGGGCCAAGTCATAGATGATCAATTAGCAGAGTCACCATTACAAGATGAACATCCCATTCAGGTGGAATTTCTAGATTCTAAAATTGTGAATGTTGAAGCAAAAACATGGCAATTATATTTTGATGGTTCTTATACACAACATGGATCAGGAGTAGGCATACTTTTGATTACTCCTCAAGGGTCTACAATTAAAAAATCATACAAATTGTTATTTCCATGCAAAAATAATATATCTGAGTATGAAGCATTGGTCATTGGTATAAAATTGGCATTAGAATGGAAAGTGAAAGAGCTAAAAATCTATGGAGATTCGCAACTAGTTATCAATCAAATCAATGATGAATATCAGACTAAAGATGACAAGTTGATACCTTACAAAAATATTATTGAGAATCTCAATAAATACTTCATTCTCATCACATTTGAGAAAGTACCAAGAGATAAGAATAAAGCAACAGACACAATGGCTACTTTGGCATCACTTCTCCAAATACCAGATCAAAGCGCTAGATATGAATTCCTGGTAGAAGAATTTGAGCAACCCGCATTTGACCCTACCCATCCTCATACCATTTTTTTGCTAAAAGGACATGAATCACCTTGGTATGGAGCCATTTATACCTACTTAAAAGACCAAACCATACCTCTAGACCAAACCAGGTATCAAAAGAAAAGCTTTATATGCCAAGCCTCTCCTTATACCTGAATATTTGACATATTGTATCGTAAAAGTCTAGATGGAATGCTTTTAAGATGTCTAGATAAAGATGAATCAGATATAGCCTTATAATAAATTGACGAGGGGATTTGTGGGTCACATTCAAATGGTTTAACCCTAGCTAAGAAACTTCTTAGGATAGGATATTTTTGGCCTACCATGGAAAAGGATGCTTGTCACTTTGCTAAAACTTGTCATAAGTGTCAATATCATGGAAACTTGATCCATGTACCAGCACAAGAGCTTCATCCTATGACAACACCTTGGCCATTTTATCAATGGGGTTTGGACTTAATAGGGAGGATTTATCCACCATCTTCAAATGGTGATAAATTCATCATCACCACAATAGAGTACTTTACCAAATGGGTAGAAGTTGTACCCTTTTCATCTGCTATAGGAAAGAAAATATCCTTGTTCATTCTAAATCACATAATCTATAGATATGGTGTCCCACATGCCATCATAACCAACAATGCCAAATACTTAAAAAAAAAGGACTTAAAAGAGTTATGTACAAAATTCCACATGATACTATTATAATAAATGAGAGGGGGGTGAATCAGTTAGATAAGTTATCCTACAGTCCTAAATACAAAGATGTACCCTATCAAATAATTCCAACAAATTATGTACCTTGGTAACATAAAATATCAATTTGTCTATTCACTTTACCAATTACCAGTAAATAGCTAGCTGTGATTAATGACTAAATTAATTATGCAGTATGTAAAGTATGATAGAAAAAAAAATCACCACAAGTAACACATAACATAATGATTTAACATGGAAAACCTATTAAGGGAAAAACCACCTGGGACTGGTAACCCAAAATAATTCACTCTTCTAAAGTGAGCTCGGTGAAGAGCCAACCCTATCAAAGGTTACAAACACACTGTAGTTAGAGGATTTAACACTAACAATTAACTTTTGACCAAGATTCACTATGGGGTAAACAAGATAACAATGTACATTCTTTGAATGACATAGGGCAGAATATAAGACTGTTAAGTCCACTCGGTTAAGAGATTTTTCTAAATTAATGGTTAAATTGATATAGTATGATCTGATTCAAATACAACTCAATTTCAGCTATTCAAATCTATGCTAAGCCCTTACAAATCCTCTGATCAATAATCAAATTCACTTCTTCAATATTCATTAGCTTATTGTCACTCAGTAAATGGTTCTCTAACACTCAATTAACTCTACAATTCGGTTCTTTCAATAACTAGTCTGATCAGGCATGCATGAATAGTCTTCACATGAAATCTCTGCAGTCTTCTTCTTCCATCATGTTTCAACAATGAAACTCATATATCTTATATAGACAAGTAAATCATTTTCATATTAGCCATTATATTTTATTTCTTAATCTCATTAATCCATTTTGCCTCTTAAACCTTCATCGGCAGATGTGTCATTAACACATTTCAATCTCATCCTTTAGATCTTCTCCAAATTTTTTGATCCATGGATCTCATAAAAAACTTAATCCTTAATCTCAAAATCATAACAATTCCATCTCATCAAATTCAGTTAGTTGTTCTTTTCATTTAATGTTTTCATCCATTCTCGGTTAATATAGAAATGCGTTGGTGATAACTAGTTAAACTAGCTTGGTTGATACTATCAGTCGGTATACACTGCACTGGCTCAGTGTATACAAAAATCTTTAATTACCAACCACATTGTCTTGTTCCATTTTAGATCTCTTCTTCATAATAGCTAGTTAAACTAGCTCAATTGATATTGTCTGTCAGTATACACTACACTAGCTTAGTGTATACAGAAATCTTCAATTACCAACCACATTGTCTTGTTCCATTTTAGATCTCTTCTTCATAATAGATTAATGTAACATGCTCAATTCAATAATATAAAGCCATAGACTCATCAATAAGTTACCCTATGTTTACCTTATCCTTATCTGCCATATCCATCTCTTTTTCTCATGTAGATATCTCAGTTCTTCATCTTTTCCTCCTCTAACAAATGTGTAGATGTTTGTAACTAACATGATAAGTATTGTCAAGACTACTTGATATCAATAAAAACATATTGACTGATTTAATAATCCTAATATCATTTCAGTACTCGGTGATCTCTAATCATTGTTTCTTTAGTTCATTCAGATATTCAATTAGTTGCACTTCATCAATCTCTCCCTTTGGCATTAATAGAAACATAAGCAATATGAAAATATGCTAAACACATACAAAACATGTATTCTAAAACTATGTAAGAAAATTTTGTAGCTTAGTAAGCATTTAATATGATTAATTACTACAAAACATAATAGCATTACAAGTGCAGACTCTCCTTACAGATTTGATCTTTTTAGCTCTCAGATTCCCTTTGTTCTCAGTAGCAAATGTTTAAGTCTCTCCCTTTTTGTGTTTTCTCGGTAACTGATTTTCCATATTCATTCTCTCTCCCTTTGACAACAATGCCAAAGAAAATATAAACAAAAAAACAAATTGTTGGATATTTCTAATGCATGGAGAGGTGATTGAGAAATTTAATATGTTTAATCACTATGTTACTAAATGGACACTCATACTGTTGTCATTTGTGTTTTGTCATTGATGTCAACATATATTTTTGAGAGAAGAAAAGGTTGGCTGTCACAGTGTACAGACACTGTATGGATATTTCAAATGCTGTGAAATTAGATGAGAGTTTAGATGGATGTTGTGCTCTTATATCTAAAATTAGATCATTAGATGTTTCATATTGAGAGAGATACATATATTTTAATGAAGACTAGTCAATGGACTGTGACAGTGAGAATTGACAGAGTTAATCTCTAGGTTTCTAGTATATCTTTCAAAGGATTTAGATTCAAGGTATACGAGATTGAAGAATGATAGATAGGGTACTGAAGGATGTTCATTGGTCAGTGAAAGGTATAGAATGATTGGTGACATTATCTGTGGTGTGTGTTATGGTGATGGTTTATTTTTTAAGCCGACTCAGGAAATGAAGTGTGTGTTTTGTTTGGCATGCATAAATTAAGGATGTCGGTCCTTAATTATTGTATTATAATCATTGTATACTTGTTCAAGATACCATGTGTATCTTAGAAAGGGTTTATGTAATCATTTGTAAATTAGGAAAGCCTCATGGGCTGACCTGATCATGGTAAATTATAATAAGGTATATATGTAGAGTCTTTTCTTTGGAAAAGACATGGATGAAATGGATATAATATAAAGAGGTTGTGAAAGCTACAAAATTGTGTCTGTTGTATGTAGAGCAAAGGTATACTGGTGGACTTCATTGGAATTGATCAAGCAATGACAGTTGTTGGAAAATAGTTGAAAATATTATGTATTTCTTTATATACACCTATGTTGTGAACAAGTGAGTTCTGAAGGTGGATTTAACCTTCTTTGGGCAGTTGGGTAGTGAGTCCTCCCATTTTTCCTTGACACCTAACAAGGTCTATCCTCTAACAAGGACTATGTACTATAATGTTTCAATAAGCTCCTAATAGGGCTATATCTTCTAACAGGGACAACTATACTCTCAGTAAATCATTTGTGGGTGCTAATCCCCACCGATGTTTTTACCTTTAACAGGGTTTCCCCGAGACAAAAATATTGTGTTATTGTGATGACATTCATCATGTTCATTTGGATCTAATATTTTGGTGCTTAAAGTTTAAAGTTGAATAATCTATCATACAACTGATTCACCCCCCCCCCCCTCTCAGTTGTATTGTGGACTGTTATTCCTAACAATTGGTATTAGAGCATGTGGTCCTCATAGAGAAAGCTTAATAGCTTGAGGTGATCTTGGAGATGACACTCTATAGGAAGGAGGGTCCTAAATTTGATCTTGAGAACTTTGATAGTTGGAAGAACAAGATGCAAACACACTTCTTTTGTTTGGGCATACACTACTGGTTGATTACAAAGAATAAGGAAACCCTAAAGACTGAGAATGATTTGACATCTACTACTGATGATGAGAAGAATTTATTCTCATATAACATGGTCACAAGGGAAGCACTGATTAGTGCACTATATCAAGGTGAATTCACTGAAGTTAAAGACTTAGAGTTGGCATATGAAATTTGGAATAGATTAGAAGCATTATATGAAGGAGACAAATATACCAAGCAAGCAAAGTTACAAAACTAGAAAACAAAGATGGAGAAGCTAAGAATGAAGGATGATGAAAGCATTAGAGCTTATGTTCAAAGGGTTACAAGTTCAAGGCTATCTCTATTCAAGAGACTATACCCTTGACTCCAAATTTTAGCAGAGAGATGTTGATTGCAAAGCTAAGTACTTTTGAAGCTACGAAATTAGGAGAAGTTGTACCTAAAGTTGAATCTACATTTAAGGCATCCGCACACAAGAAATTGTTTGCACTTCCAAGCGCCAGCAAAGAAGACCTAAAAGAAGAGCTTGGTGAGTATGTTGAGGAATGGGAACAGATAATGAAGGAAGAAAGAAAGATGGATGAACTTGTTGCATTGATTTCTAGAAGAGAAAAAAGAGGTAAGGGAATGTTTGAAGGTAAGTTACCCTTGAAATGTTTTTCATGCAATAAGATAGGCCATTTTACATCTAGATGTCCTACAAGGGTTTCTAAGTACAAACCAAATTATAAAAAGATTAAAAAGGACATAGAATGTTATTTTCCTAGTGAAGGAATCTCTGATGATGATGATTTAGATTATGAAGAGATTGGATTTGTTGCTATTAAAAATGAACCAGTGCATGAGGAAAAAGCTTTAGTATCTAATGTTGATAAGAAAATTGAATGGATAATAGACACTGGTTGTTCACTCCATATGACTGGCGATAAAAATAGGTTTGTCAAGTTAGTAAACTATGATGGTGGTGTTATGAGATTTGGGGACAATCTTCCCAAATCTATCATAGGCATAGGTCTATTACCCTGGATGGAAAAACTAACACTGATAATGTGTTAATTTTTGATGGACTAAAACATAATTTTTTAAGTGTTGGACAGCTGATGGATAAGGAATTTCAATTAAGCTTTGTTAATGGTAAATGTTTTATCAAAAGAAAAGAAGGAAAGTTGATTGCCACCTGTACAAAGTCTAGAGGTAATGTATTTGAATTAAACACATCTGGAGCCTCTTTTTTTGTTACGAAGGTAGATGAAAATTGGTTATGACATAGAATATTTTGTCATATTAATTTTGATAACATTGTGAAGGCAAGTATGGCTAATGTTGTAAGAGATATGTCAAAGATTGTGAAGCCATCTAACAGAGTATGCAGAGAATGTGTTATGGGAAAATATACCAGAAGCAGTCACAAAAGAAAAGAATATACATCAAAAGGAAAGTTGGATCTGGTACATAAAGGTTTGTGTGGTCCTACAAGAACAAAATGTTACTATGGTGAAAGGTATTTCATACTTTTTGTTGATGACTTTTCTAGGATGATGTGGGTTACTTATTTGAAAGAGAAATCAGAAGCATTTGATAAATTCAAGTTGTTTAAAGAAAAAGTAGAGAATGAATCAAGCTTGAAAATAAAATGTCTAAGATCAAACAAAGATGGAGAGTTTACATCAGATTCATTCAATTCATACTATGAAGAGCATGGAATAAGGAGATAGACATCTGCTCCTAGGACTCCACAGCAGATTGGGGTAGCAGAGTGAAGGAACAAGATTATACTTGATGCTGCTAGGACAATGCTGATTGAAGGAAATGTACCACATGTACATTAGAGAGAAGCTGTTGGGAAAGTAGTGTACACACTGAACTAATTTCAAATTAGAGAAGGTACAAGTAAGACTCCCTATGAAATATGGTTTGATCATACTCCTACAGTAAAATATTGCAAAATATTTGGTAGTATGTGTTATATCAAGAGACATGATGAGATAGGAAAGTTTGATGCTAGAAGTGATGAAGGAATTTTCCTTGGTTACTCTATCAAAAGAAAGGCTTACAAATGTTTCAATTTGAGATTAAGGAAAATGATTCAAAGTAACAATGTAAGAATAGATGAGAAGTTTTAGATATGAGAAAGAATGTATGACAATAATTAGATTGTAGAGATAGAAGAAGTTACTACTACTACAAAAGAAGCAGAACATGTTGAGGAAGAAAATGAAAAAGAGGCTTGTGATGCTAGCACAAGTAAGGCTACTGAGACTCCTAAAACACCACGGTATGTATAAAATAACCATCCTAAAAATCAAATTATTGGCAATACCAGTCAAGGAATGCTAACTAGATCAAAAGTTAGAGAAGAAATTTGTTTGATTTCTCAAGTTGAGCCAAAGACTGTAGATGAATCTTGGATAAATTCTATGAAAGAAGAATTGAACTAGATTAAGAAGAATAATACTTGGGAATTGGTTCCTAGACCTAAAAAAAATTTAATAGGGAAAAAATGGGTTTTTAGAAACAAAATGAATGAAGAAGGAACTATTGTAAGAAATAAAGCAAGACTAGTGTGTAAGGGATACTCACAGCAAGAAGCCATAGAATTTGAAGAAACATTTTCTCATATTGCTAGAATAGAGGTAGTAAGATTGTTCATATTTTATGCTGCACATAAAAACTTTAAAGTGTATCAGATGGATGTAAAATCTGTATTTCTGAATGGAGATCTTGAAGAAGAAGTCTATATAGAACAACCAGATGGATTTCCTCTATATGAAGATAAAGACATGGTGTGAAAATTGAAGAAAGCTTTTTATGGGTTGAAGCAAGCTCCTAGGGCTTTGTATGCAAGGTTAGACAAGTATCTATTTGGGCTTGGATTTAGAAAAGGTAATGCGGATAGTAATTTGTATTTAAGAACTAGTGAAGATGGAATCTTGATAATAGAAGTATTTATGGATGACATTATCTTTGGAGGTAATGATGATCTATGTAAGAAATTAGCTAACGAAATAGAAAGTGAATTTGAGATGTCCATGATAGGTGAAATGAAATTCTTTCTGGGATTGCAAATAACTCATAATGAGAATGTTATTTTCATTTCTCAGACCAAGTCTCTCAAAGAATTACTTAAGAAATTTGGAATGGAAGACTGTAAACTAGTAGGAATACCTATGGTGACTAGTAACAAGCTAACAATTGATGATGAATCAAAGTGTGCTTTTCAAACTTTGTATAGATCAATGGTTGGAGGACTACAATATCTAACCCACACCAGACTAGATATTGCTAATGTCATTGGAATTGTGGCTAGATAATAGGCAAAACCGAAAGAAACACATCTAGCTACTATGAAAAGGATACTAAGGTATCTAAGAGGAACCATAAACTATGGCTTATGGTATGACATAAATGATACCTTTGAACTTCATTCTTATACTGATGCTGATTGGGCAAGAAATATTGATGATAAAAAAAGTACTAGTGGTGGTGCATTTTTCCTTGGGAAAGAGTTGGTGTCCTGGCTAAGTAAGAAACAAGATTGTATAGCACAATATATTGTTGAATCAGAGTATGTTGTTGCTTCCATAAATTTTACTCAGATTGTTTGGATGAAACAAATGATGATAGAAATTGGAATAACTTTTGATGAACCTGTGGTTATCCATTGTGATAACACAAGTATAGTGAATATGTCAAAGAATTTGGTGATACACTCTAAAACAAAGCATATCTCTATCAAGTATCACTTCTTGAGAGACAAGGTGGCAGAAAAGGAAATCAAATTAGAATACATCGGTACAAAAGAATAAATTGTAGACATCTTCATAAAGCCACTACTGAAAGATACCTTTGAATATCTTAGAGGTATGCTAGGGGTTCAAGCCCCTCCTAGTCAAAAATAAATGATGCAGAGATGCATCAGTCTAGAGGTATTCAGAGCTTTATCACTATCTGGACTGGATGAAGGGATCTACTCCTTAGGGGGAGTGATCATGGAAGAAAGTGTATCTATGAAGGCAGCCAAAGCCTCATGGCACCCTTTTCCATTGTTGTCAAAGGGGGAGTGTTGCTATGAGAAAATCCCTATTGTATCAGAAGATTGTTTGGTTGTAGGACTTTGGATTGATATAACTTTGCGACAAGATTTTCCCATATGTTGACATCAATTTCAATGCCAAAGGGGGAGATTATTGGATATTGCTAATGCATGGAGAGGTGATTGATGCATTTAATTTTTTTAATCACTATATTATTGAATGGGCACTCATACTGTTGTCATTTGTGTTTTGTCACTGATGTCAACATATGTTTCTGAGAGAAGAATAGGTTGGTTATCATAGTGTACGAATACTGTACGGATGTTTCAGATGTTGCAACATTAGATGAGAGTTCAAATAGATGTTTTGATCTTATATTTGAGATTGCATCATTAGATGTTTCATATTGAGAGAGATATGGATTTTTTAATAAAGACTGGTCACTGGACTGTGACAATGAGAATTGACAGAGTTAGTCTCTAGGTTTCTAGTATATCTTTCAAAGGATTTGGATTCAAGGTATGCAAGATTGAAGAATGATAGACAGGGTACTGAATGATGTTCATTGGTTAGCACAAGTTATGAAATGATTGGTGACATCATATGTGGCAGTGTTCTGGCAATGGTTTATTTTTGAAGCTGACTCAAGAAATGAAGGATGTGTTTTGTTTGGCATGCATAAATTAAGGATGTTGGTCCTTAATTGTTGTATTATAATCATTGTATACTTTTTCTAGATACTGTGTGTATCTTAGCAATGGTTTATGTAATCATTTTTAAATTAGGAAAGCCTCATGGGATGACTTGATCATGGTAAATTGTAATAAGGTATATATGTAGAGTCTTTTCTTTGGAAAAGATATGGACAAAATGGATATAATATAAAGAGGTCATGAAAGCTATGAACTTGTATCTATTGTATGTAGAGAAGAGGTATACTGGTGGACTTCATTGGAACTAATCAAGCAAAGACAATTGCTGGCAAATAGTTCAAAAGATTGTGTATTACTTTATATACACCTATGTTGCAAACAAGTGAGTTCTGAAGGTGGATTTAAACTTCTTTGGGTAGTGAGCCTTGGGAAATGAGCCCTCCCTTTTGTTCTTGACTCCTAATAGGGTCTATCCTCTAATGAGGACCATGTACTGTAATGTTTCAATAAGCTCCTAACAGGGCTATATCTTCTAACAAGGATAACTATACTCTCAGTACATCATTTGTGGGTGCTAATTCCCACTAGGGTTTTTACCTTTAACAAGGCTTCCCCGAGACCAAAATATTGTGTTATTGTGTTGGCATTCATTGTCTTCATTTGGATCTAATATTGTGGTGATTAAAGTTTAAAGTTTAATAATCTGTCATACAAATGATTCACCCCCCCCTCCCTTCTCAGTTGTATTGTGGACTGTTATTCCTCACACAAACAACTCTATAGAAGCCAAGTATTCTTTTTTATTTAGTTCATATTGTGTACCTTTAGTGTATAGATAAACAAATTTTTGTTCCAATTTCTACAATCTTTCACAACCTCAAAAAATCCAAAGTGTGAGCTATTTGCATCAACATGAATTATCTTAGATGATAAGTGTAGGTTTATTCAACCTCCAAATCACCTCAGTGATCAGTAGATAGGAAACGGACCCCAAGTCTAGTTCTCAAATATTCAAATGTGTCCTTCAGTAATGATTTAGTAAAGATGTCAACAAGTTGTTCCTTAGATGTTACAAATTCCAGTTGTACTTGCTTCTCTTGAATTTTTTCTCTTAAGTAGTGATACTTAATAGATATATGATTTGTCTTCAAATGCATCACAGGATTCTTAGAAATATTTATAGCACTGGTGTTGTCACAATATATAATCATTGGTTCAGTGATTACCTCATTCATTCCTTCCAACACTTGTCATATCCAAGCTATTTTTTAATAGTTTGCAGCAGCAATAACATACTCTACTTCAGTAGTGGACTGAGAAATATATGCTTGTTTCTTGATAATCCAAGTTACAAGCCTTTCCCTTAAAAATAATGATCCACTGGTTGTGCTCTTCTAGTCATCTATGTTTCCAGTCCAATCTGCATCGGTGTAAACTTTCAATTCAAATTTGCCTTCCAATGTGTACCATAATCCATAATCCTCTATTTTCTTCAAGTATCTCAAGATTCTCTTTACAGCAACCATATGTGAATCTTTAGGATTGGCAGTAAATCTTGCCACAATCCCCACTGTAAGTGCAGTATCAGGCCTACTGTGTACAACATACATCATTTTACCAATCATAGATTGGTACAGAGTCTAATTTACCTTGGTAGATTCATCATCCTTTCTTAATTTACAACCAGTTACCATCAGTGTTCCCACAGGTTTAGCATCTTCCATGCTAAAATTTTTCAATACTTCTTTAATGTATTTTGATTGTGTGATGAAAATTCTATCTTTTTGTTTTATAATCTACAAACCTAGAAATAATTTAATCTCTCCAAACATAGACATCTCAAATTCCTTTCTCATTTCATCAGCAAAAGATTTGCAAATTTTATCTTGTCCACCAAAGATTATATCATCAACAAATATTGCAGCAATCAAAATATTATCATCAGAATCTCCTTTCATGTACATATTTTTGTTTTCACTAGTTCTTACAAAGCCAATACTGATAAGATAAGCATGTAGTATTTCATACCATACCCTCGGTGCTTGCTTCAGTCCATCTAAAGCTTTGTGCAGTCTACATACCATGTCTTTCTATTTTGGATCAACAAACCCTTCAGGTTGTTTTATGTAGACCTCCTCCTCAAGAATTCGATTTAGAAATGTTGATTTCACATCCATTTGATATACCTTAAATCCCTTATGTATAGCATAGGCAAGAAATATTTGAACTCCTTCCAATCTAGCAATAGGTGCAAAGGTTTCGCCATAATCAATACCTTCTTCTTGTGCATGTCCTTTGCAAACAAGTCTTACTTTATTCCTTGTAACTTATCCATTCTCATTCAACTTATTCCTAAAAATCCACTTAGTATCGATAATATTTTTATCTTTTAGTCTAGGAACTAAGGTCCATGTCTTATTCTTTTCAATTTTTTCAATCTCGTCATTCATAGAATTTATCCATTCCTCATTTTCAAGTGCATCTCTAACAGTCTTCAATTCAAACTCACAAACTAAGCATGTGTTATTTCTTAAATTACTTCTTGTCATCATGTCAGCTTGCTTATCTCCAATGATTTGGTTCTTAAGATGGTGTCTTCTAAAAAAATTTCTAGCACTTGATTTCTCCTCTTCTCATCATTCTGTTCAAGTACAGTTTCTTGCTCGATAGCTTCTTCCTGATTCTCAGTGTCCATTTGTTGATGCTCAGTAGCATTTTCCTAATGCTTAGTGGACTCAGCCTATGGCTTCAGTAGATAGTTTGGATCTTCAACACAAGTGAACCTACCATAGTCTTTCGACTCCTTCATTCTTTCTACATCATTCTTATTAGCAAACTCATCAACTTTTACATTAGTACTTTCTAACATCTTATTAGTAACTTTGTTAAGATATTTATAAGCTTTACTCTTAGTAGAATATCCTAAGAATATTCCTTCATCACCTTTAGATTCAAATTTTACATTCCTATCATCTTTCACAATATAACACTTTCTACCAAAAATTATGAAATAACTTACTCTCGATGTGTATCCAAACCATAACTCATAGGGTACCTTGTTTGTGTCTTTCTTTAGTTTAACTTGGTTTGGGACATATAAAACTATGCTAATTGCCTCTCTCCAGTATATTTGTGCAACATTCTTCTCAATCATCAATGTTCTAGCACAATCAATAATAGATATATTTTTCCTTTCAGCAATTCAATTCTGCTGGGGTGTTTTAGGTGCAGAAACCTATCCTTTTATACCAAGATCATTACAGAAGTTAGTGAATTCATCAGAAACAAAATTACCTCCTCCATTAGACCTTAAGAATTTCAATTCTTTTCCGGTTTCTTTTTCTACTTTAGCCTTATACCATTTAAACAGTTTTAATGCCTCAGGTTTTCCTTTCAAGAACATAATTGTCATCAATCTAGTATAGTCATCAAAAAACAAAATAAAGTATCTATCTCCATAGTAGATTTGAGTTCTCATGGGACCACATAGGTCAATGTGGACCAACTCCAAAATTCCTTTAGATGAGTAGTCCTTACTTTTAAAACTAGATTTTTTCATCTTTCCTTTTTGACATTGATGGCACATAATATGATCAAGTTTGGTTAGACTAGGCAATCCTCTAACTTTTCTATTTTTACTGATCTTAATCTTGTTATCAAAATTTACATTACATAACCTCTTATTCCATAACCATGCATCTTCATTTTTCACCAGTAAACAAGAAGTCTCAGCATTGTCAAGATAAAATAAGTTACCTTTTGATTGTCCTCTTGTTCTGACAAGCTTTCCATTTTCATCATAGATCTTTACCTTCTTTCTTTCAAATGCCACTCGGTGACCTGAGTTATTAAGTTGTGCCACACTCAAAAAATTTTAATTTAGTCCTTTTACCTAGTATGCATTATCACATCTAATTCTATCATTCAACAGAATAGATCCTTTTCCTTTAACCATGCAAGGTGTGTCATTTCCCATTTTTACTAATCCTCCATTATAGTTCTCAAGATGATCAAACTTATCTTCATCATTTTTAGTAACTTTAGAAATGCATGTTATTTCTACATACCTTTCCTCCTCTTTAGAATCATCTTTCATTGCAACAAACACTACATCTATATCATCATCAGTGTCGGTGTCGGTGTCGGTGTCGGTGTCATCTTCTTCAACAAGATAACATGCCATTTTTCCCTTATCTTTGTGATCTTGGTTGTCTCTATTGTAGTGTCAATAACCTTTTTTGTTCCTTCTTCCATAGCTTCCATCACTAGATCGGTCTCTATCTTTATCTTCCTCTTTCCTGTTGGGACATCTAGCAACAATATGGCCAAATTTTTTACAATTAAAAAAAGCTAAAGGTAACTTTCCCTTACATCTACCTTTACCTTTATGCAGTCTCCAAGCCATAAGAGCTTAAAGTTCATCAAGCTCATCATCAGTATTACTATCACTTTTATTCCTTATATTATGCTTACTACTAGATTTACCAATCTTCAGAGAAGACATAAAAGTAGACTCAACACTTGGTACCACACTATTATCAAAATTGTTTAGCTCGAAAGTTGTTAATTTTCCAATCAGACTATCAAGAGTAAGAGTGCTACCAAGTGCAAACCTCATTTCATGAATAGTAGATATTTTAATTTCATAAGTAGGCAACAAGGTTCTTAGTATCTTACTTATCACTGTATCTTCAGAAATGATACCACCAACTCCTCAGATAGCATTGACTACCTCTTTGATTCAGTTTGTGTACTGTGTGATATTTTCTCCTTCCTTAATTTTCATATCATCAAATCTACCATGCAAGCTTTCAGCTCTAGCTCTCATCACATTTACATCACCACCATAAAATAGAGCAAGTTTATCCTGGATTTGCTTCGCAGTAGTGCAATCCTTGACATCCTCAAATTTAGCATCAAATAGAGCAGCAACAATCTCTATCATAGTGATATTATGTTCATGTCGATCTCTCAATTGATCAAGAGTCAAAGGTCCTACTATCGGTTGTATGTAGCCATTGTTAAGTAAAGGTATAGTAGATTCTCCAATTCTAGATATGTCAAGTCTCATCCGACTTTTACATGTAGTAAATATGTCCTTATTTAGCTTCGGCACTTCCCTCTTATACATCTCGTAATCTTTCTATTGAAGTCCTTAAAACTTTGTTCCAAGAAACCAATATGCTCTGATACCAATTGTTAGAATAATTGAGAGGGGGTTGAATCAGTTAGATCAGTTATCCTACAGTCCCAAATACAAAGATGTACCTTATCAAATAATTCCAATAAATTATGCACCTCGGTAACATAAAATATGAATTTGTTTATTCACTTTACCAATTACTAGTAAATAGCTAACTGTGATTACCGACCAAATCAATTATGCAGTATGTAAAGTATAGTAGAAAACACAATCACCACAAGTAACACATAACACAATGATTTAACATGGAAACCTTGTTAAGGGAAAAACCACCTGGAACCAGTAACCCAAAATAATTCACTCTTCTGAAGTAAACTCGGTGAAGAGCCAACCCTGTTAAAGGTTACAAACACACTATTAAGTATGACTTGGTTAGAGGATTTAACACTAATAGTTAACTTTTGACCAGCATTTACTATGGGGTCAACAAGATAACAATGCACATTCTCTAAATGACATAGGGTAGAGTATAAGACTATTAAGTCCACTCGGTTAAGAGATTTTTTTGAATCAATGGATAAACTAATACAGTATGATCTAATTCAAATACAACTCAATTGTAGATATTCAGATCTATGCTAGGCCCATTCAGATCTAATCATTGTTTCTTTAGTTCATTCAATTATTCAATCAGTTGTAGTTCATTAGATACATCACTCATCTTCAATATATTACCCCCAAGGTAATAGACAAGTAGATGTTAGAAATAGGGAATACTGAGGGGGGGGTGAATCAATATTCTACAAACTTTTACTTTTTCCCAATTATGAATATATCAGATTAACTTGATACTTGCAAAATAAAGTAAACTAAATAACATGCAAAGAAATAAAGCAAATGAACTCATAACACCATGTTTGTTCTCGAGGAAACCCTAGCCAAGGGAAAACCCCAGTAGGGATGATACCCAAAACTAATCCACTAATCAAAAGTATCTTGTTAAGGATGTTGACCCTATTAGGAGTCTATTACATACATATAGTGTCTTTGTCCTGATTAAAGGACTATAGGCCTTGTTAGAAGCCTCAACCCTGCTAAGAGTTGGTATTACACAATAGAATGATTACAAGATGAGCTCACTATCCAAACATGTAATATACAATGATATCTAATTACAAAAGGTTAAGTACATAACCTTTCACTGATGTCAAATACCTTTCCTATTTTGATTTAGCTTTCTAGCTTCTTTACTTTCATATACAAAGTCTTCTTTCTTTTCTTTTACTACATACAACCTCACATCATATCATTACAATATCTTATTACATTGATCTCTTTGTTCACATTACATACTACTTACATTTATATAAGTTATTCAGAATAATAACTTCACAGGTGGCTTTACAAAACATAAACTCTTTCCAAAATACAAAACTAACTTCTACTTTCCAAGTGTTAACATCTAGGATGTCATCCCTTGTATGGTTAAGTCATTATTTTGATAAACAAAATAATCCCTTAACTATTATACTTGTTTTGTCTTCTTACTCTGCTCAGTCAGCTTCAACTCTATCTTGGTAATCTTATAATAACTCCTTCTATACATTCTTTATAGACTTGTGCTTCCAAATGTGTCTTTTTCATACATGGAATTATCCATGTTCAAGTGTACATGCACCAAACCTACTTCTATCAACATTGCTATCCAAAACTATCTTTGGTTAGACTGGAAAATGCTGGTATACTTAGACAATTTTACTTGCACTCTAACATAAATTCTTTGTATCATAGTGTGATCTTCATACTAATTATATGTTTCCATAATGACAACAACTGATGGAATATGGATGAAGTGACTGAGAGGGGGGGTGGTGAATCAGTCAACCATAAAACACTTCACAATTATTTCTTTCTAGATCCCTTAGGATATCTTAATGAATATAATCTGTTTAGCACTCGGTAAATAGATTGCAGTAACTTTGAAGATGCAAAAAGTATTAGCAAAATTATCTTTAGATATTCATCAGCACTTGTATATGATTAAGATAACAATTAAGAACACAAGAGACACAAGATTTAATGTGGAAACCTAATATGGGAAAAACCACCAATGTATCTAGATACTGATTTTCACTTTTCTAAAGTGATGCCTGGTTAGAAGCCAACCCTATAAAAGGTTACAAAACACACTGTTAGGTGTGACCTTGTTAGAGGATTTAATCACCCTACTAGGAGTGGCCTAGTAAGAGGTCTTGAAAACAATTCAATAGAATTGTCACCTTGTTAGAGGATTTACAATATGGTTGTTAAACCAACTCGGTTAAGAGATTTAGAATTCACTGTTACAATGATAAGAAGGTAACAATGAAAATGACCTGTATAATAATGCAACTACCTTGCTGATTACAGATCTCTATTCTACATAAGTGTGATCCTTCCTGATTGAATATATCTCTGCTGCTCCTCAAGGATATCTGATCATCCTTCACAAATTTGCACACACCTTTCCTTTCCTTCTTCAATATATCTTCTGTTATGTTCATATTTTATTTTCACATTTGACCTTTTATTTATCTGATTTTAGATTTGTCAAATCGGCATTACTTAGTATAACAGTCGGCTGAATTAAGCAAACTTTATTTGCAAAAATCCTTCAAGGGCCGACAGTGCTCGGTGACCATAACTTTCTACAATCTTTCGGAGACTGAGGGAACTCAGTAAACACTGACAATCCTTCTTCGATAACCAACTGAACTCGGTAAATGCTAGCTTCTCTTCGACAACCGACTGAACTTGGTAAACACTGCTGATTTTCCTTGATAACTGAGTGAACTCGATAAGCACTAATTTTACTGCCAGGTAGACCGACTAAGATCGGTAGGTACTGAATGCTATGGACTATGACATTGTGTGACATCAGAGACAATACATAATTTGAGTAGCAATTTTCTTTAGACAATTATTTCCAACAATCTCCCTCTTTGGCATTGATGGCAACACAGTATGTCATAGCATAAGAAATTTGAAAGAATTAGCTCGGTTTAGATTCAAATATCCCTCTATCAGTAAACTTCCTTTTTCTTAAAAACTCTTCCTCTGACTATTGAAAATTTGTTGAAGTAATAGCAAAGACATAGCAAACACTCCCTCTTTGACAACACATGCCAAAGACAATTCACATATTACTGGTGTAAACTAATGTACCTCAAGTACTGATTCATATGCAATGATTCCTTGAATATGCTGCATCAACTGGTTGATTTTCAATCATGTTCTGGTTGATGCATCACTAAAACTATATTTAGTGAGCCTCGGATAGGGGAATGACCCCTAACTTACCTCTTAGATACACAAATGCATCCTTAGGTAATGGTTTGGTGAAAATGTCTGCAATCTGCTCTTTTGTATGAATATATTCTAATATGATTTCCTTGTCCTGTACCAATTCTCTGACAAAGTGATATTTAATAGCAATGTGCTTGGTTTTGGAATGCATTACTGGATTCTTTCAAATGTTTATTGCACTTGTATTCTCACAAAATATAACAACTGGTTCTTTGATTTCAGCCTTCATACCTTGTAATAACTATTTAAACCAAACAATATTTGAACAATTTACTGCAACAACAACATATTCTGCTTCATCTGTGGATTGAGATGTGCAATTTTGCTTTTTACTGGTCTAGGATACCAGTCTTTTTCCAAGAAAAAATGCTCCACCACTTGTACTTTTTCTGTCATCAATGTTCCCTGCCCAATCAGCATCAGTAAA
The DNA here is from genome assembly GCA_027943335.1 of Chamaecyparis obtusa. NCBI lineage: Eukaryota > Viridiplantae > Streptophyta > Pinopsida > Cupressales > Cupressaceae > Chamaecyparis > Chamaecyparis obtusa. Next base: position 1,131,598 of record BSBK01006955.1, read on the forward strand.
CACTTTTAAGTCTAGATTGCCTCCAAATTTATACCACAAACCATATTCTTCAGTTCCTCTTAAGTATCTTAAGATTCTTTTGATTGCCATCATATGATTTTCCTTAGGTTTTGATAAGAATCTTGCTACTATACCGACTGCTAAGACAATATCAGGTCTTGTATGTACTACATACTACAATTTTCCAATCATAGATCAGTATAGGGTCTGATCTACTTCTTTTGAATCATCATCTTTGGTAAGTTTCAGTCCAGTACACATGGGTGTACCAACTAGTTTTGAATCTTCCTTACCAAACTTCTTAAGTATTTCCTTAATGTATTTAGATTGAGTAATGTATATACCATTCTTGCTTTGCTGAATTTGAAGACCAACAAAGAATTTTATTAAACCAAACATAGACATTTCAAATTCTTTGTTCATCTGCTCTGAAAATTCTTTGCACTAACCATCATTCCCTGTAAATATAGTATCATCTACAAATCTTTCTGCCAATACAATTTTGTCATCCGGTCCTTCTTTAATATACAGATTGCTATTATCATTGGCTCTTTTGAAATTAATCTGAATCAAATAGTTATGGAGTCTTTCATACCATGCTCTAGGAGCTTGTTTCAAACCATACAATGCTTTGTGTAACCTGCAGACCATGTCCTTTTTATCTGGATCAATAAAACCTTCAGGTTGTTCAATGTAGACTTCTTCATCAAGAATTCCATTGAGAAATACAGATTTTATATCCATCTGATATACCTTAAATCCTTTATGTTCTGCATAAGCAAGTAGAGTTCTTACACCTTCTAATCTTGCAATAGGAGCAAAAGTTTCACCATAATCTATACCTTCTTCTTGAGAATAACCTTTACATACCAATCTAGCTTTATTTCTAGATACTTGACCATCTTCATTCAGCTTATTCCTGAATACCCATTTTGTTCCAATTACATTCTTATCTTTAGGTCTAGATACAAGAGTCCATGTTTTGTTCTTTTGTATTTGTTCTAATTCTTCATTCATTGCTTCAATCCAACTTTCATTTTTCAATGCATCTTTGATATTTCTAGGTTCAAAATCAGTAAGCAAACATGTATCTTTTAGCTTGCTTCTTGTCATAGTACCATCTGATTTGTTTCCAATAATTTGATCTGGTGTATGATTCCTTCTGACATATTTGGCTAGTATAGGTTCCTTTCTTTTTGAATGTGTAATGTTGTTGTCTTCTAGGATCTCTTCTTCAGGTAGCTCGGGCTCGGTAGATATTTGCTCGGTAACTTCAGGTTGAGACTCGGTTTGAATTTCTTCCTGTGACTCGGTTTGAACTTCTTCCTATGACTCGGTTTGAACTTCTTCCTGTGACTCAGTTTGAACTTCTTCTTCTGACTCGGTTACTGTGCTAGGCTTGGTAGATATAGTTTCCTCATTGATAGTTGTGTCTGCCAATGTTTCAAGTTCAATGTAAATGAATCTCTTGTAGTTTTCAGGTTCCCGTTTGCTTTCTTCTTCAGTCTTTTCTGCAAACTCATCAAATTTTACATGTATACTTTCTATGACTTTGTGAGTACATAAGTTCAGACATTTGTATGCCTTACTTTTGCTAGAATATCCTAGGAATATTCTTTCATCACTTTTCACATCAAATTTATTTCTTCTGGATTCTTTTAAGATATAACACTTGCTGCCAAATACTTTCATGTAACTTACATTGGGTTTATAGCCATACCATAATTCATAAGGAGTTTTGAATGTGTCTTTCTTCAATTGTACTCGGTTCAAGGTATGAACTGCAGTGCTGATAGCTTCCTTCCAGTACTTTATAGCGATGTTCTTTTCTATCATTAAAGTCCTTGCACAATCCATAATAGATCTGTTTCTTCTTTCTGCTATTCCATTCTGCTCAGGAGTTCTAGGAGCTCATACCTATCTTTTGATTCCTCTTTCAATGCAAAAGTTGTTAAATTCATGGGAGATGAATTCACCACCTGTGTCTGATCTTAAGCATTTCAATCTTTTCCCTGTTTCTTTTTCCACTCTTGCCAAGTACCATTTGAACTTTTCAAATGCTTCTGATTTTTCTCTTAAATACATAACAGTCATCAGTCTAGAATAATCATCAACGAAAAGAATAAAGAATTTATCTCCAGTATAGCTTTGTATTCCAATAGGTCCACATAAATCAGTATGCACAATTTCCAAAATCTCTTTAGACTGATAGTTTTTACTCTTAAAACTAGTCTTACTCATTTTGCCAATCTGACAATTCTTACATAGACCAGTATCAGGTTTCTTCAAAGTAGGAATGCCTCTTACCTTCTTGAATTTGCTTATTTTTATCATGTTATCAAAATTCACATGACATAACCTTTTCTGCCATAGCCAACTTTCTTCAATTTGAGCAATAAAACATGAATATTCACTGAGATCAAGATAAAATAAGTTACCTTTTGTTTGTTTGCCTAATCCAATGAGTTTTCCTTTTTCATCCAGTAGTCTTGCTTGACTATTCATGAATTCAACCTTGAAACCAGTATTGATTAGCTGTGCTACACTTAGAAGTTTATGTTTTAGTCCTTCAACCCAATAAGCATTATCACATATGAGTTCTTTGGTTAATGAGATTCTTCCTTTTCCTTTTATACAACAAGGTTCATTGTTTCCAAATCTTACATTGCCACTATCATAGTCTCCTAGGTATTCAAATTTTGTCTTGTCACCAGTCATGTGGTGTGAACATCCACTGTCTATTATCCATATATCATCTTTGCCTATAGGAGAAATAAGTGCCATCTTATCTTCATCATCATTAGATTCATCTTTTATAGCAATAAAGATAATTTCTTCTTCACTATCATTAGAATCTTTAGCCATAAAACATGTTTTCTTACCTTTATCCTTGAATGATTTGAAATTCTTTTTTCCATAGTACTTGTGACTTCTCTTCTCTTCCTTGGCCTACTTGTTTGGGCACCTAGCTGCAATATGTCCAATTTCTTCACATGAAAAATAGATTAAAGGAGTTTTACCTTTATATTTACCTTTCCCTTTAGAGTACCTTTTTGCAAGTAATGCTTCTACAATTTCAAGATCACTATCAGAACTTTCTTCTGATACATCTTCACTTTCTGACTGAACTTCTTTAATTTTCTTGTTCTTCCTTAGTGAAACCTTGGCTTCAAATGCTGACTCAATATTTTTGGAATTTGGAACATAGTTATCATAGTTGTCTAATTCAAAGGCTGTCAATCTTCCAACTAAAGCATCCAAAGTTATATTATGGTTTGTTTCACATCTTCTTTCTTGAATAGCTGATACTCTTATTGCATAGATAGGAAGTAATGTTCTGAGTACCTTACTTATAATAGTTTCATCTGAGATTGTTCCTCCAGAAGCTCTAATTGCACTAACACTTGCTTTGATCCTTTCAACATATTTTGTAATGTTTTCATCTTCTTTCATATTCATCTTGTCAAACTGTCCTCTTAGGCTTTCTGCTTTGGCTCTTTTCACATTTGCATCACCACCATATATTTTCTTCAGATTGATCCACATTTCATATGTAGTAGTGCATTCTTTAGTTTCATCAAATTCTTCATAGCTGAGAGCTGATGCAATGTCTATCGTCATGGTGTTATGATTCTTTTTATCTACAATGTCTTCAACAGTTAATGTGCTAGTAGGAACTATGTATTCTTCATCAATGTATTTGCATCCTGAATCACCAATGGAAGCCAAATAAAGTCGCATGAGACCTTGCCAAGCTGAAAAGTTATCTCTATTGAGCTTTGGAATTTCCCTCATGTAAGAAATCCTGATCTTTAGCTTAGGTCCTTGAAACCCTTCCTGCAAGCACCAAAGGCTCTGATACCAATTGATGGAATATGGATGAAGTGACTGAGAGGGGGGGTGAATTAGTCAACCATAAAACACTTCACAATTATTTATTTCTAGATCCATTAGGATATCTTAATGAATATTATCTGTTTAGCACTCGGTAAATAGATTGCAGTAACTTTGAAGATGCAGAAAGTATTAGCAAAATTATCTTTAGATATTCATTAGCACTTGTATATGATTAAGATAACAATTAAGAACACAAGAGACACAAGATTTAACATGGAAACCCAATATGGGAAAAACCACCAATGTATCTAGATACTGATTTTCACTTTTCTGAAGTGATGCCCGGTTAGAAGCCAACCCGGTAAAAGGTTATAAAACACACTGTTAGGTGTGACCTTGTTAGAGGATTTAATCACCCTGCTAGGAGTGGCCTGGTAAGAGGTCTTGAAAACAATTCAATGGAATTGTCACCTTGTTAGAGGATTTACAATATGGTTGTTAAACTAACTCGGTTAAGAGATTTAGAATTCACTGTTACAATGATAAGAAGGTAACAATGAAAATGACCTATATAATAATGCAACTGCCTTGCTGATTACAGATCTCTATTCTGCATAAGTGTGATCCTTCCTGATCGAATATATCTCTGCTACTCCTCAAGGATATCTGATCATCCTTCACAAATTCGCACACACCTTTCCTTTCCTTCTTCAATATATCTTCTATTATGTTCATATTTTATTTTCACATTTGACCTTTTATTTATATGATTTTAGATTTGTCAAATCGGCATTACTTAGTATAACAGTCGGCTGAATTAAGAAAACTTTATTTGCAAAAATCCTTCAAGGGCCGACAGTGCTCGGTGACCATAACTTTCTACAATCTTTTGGAGACCGAGGGAACTCGGTAAACACTGACAATCCTTCTTCTTCGATAACTGAGTGAACTCGGTAAATGCTAGATTTTCTTCGACAACCGACTGAACTTGGTAAACACTGCTGATTTTCCTTGATAACTGAGTGAACACGATAAGCACTAATTTTACTGTGAGGTAGACTGACTGAGCTCGGTAGGTACTGAATGCTACCGACTATGACATTGTGTGACATCAGAGACAATACATAATTTGAGTAGCAATTTTCTTTAGACAATTGTTTCCAACAATCTCCCTCTTTGGCATTGATGGCAACACAGTATGTCATAGCATAGGAAATTTGAAAGAATTAGCCTGATTTAGATTCAAATCTCCCTCTATCAGCAAACTTCCTTTTTCTTAAAAACTCTTCCTCTAACTATTGAAAATTTCTTGAAGTAATAGCAAAGACATAGCAAACACTCCCTCTTTGACAACACATGCCAAAGATAACTCATATATTACCGGTGTAAACTAATGTACCTCAAGTACTGATTCATATGCAATGATTCCTTGAATATGCTACATCAACTGGTTGATTTTCAATCATGTTCTGGTTGATGCATCACTAAAACTATATTTAGTGAGCCTCGGATAGCGGAATGACCCCTAACTTACCTCTTAGATACACAAATGCATCCTTAGGTAATGGTTTGGTGAAAATGTCTCCAATCTGCTCTTTTGTATGAATATATTCTAATCTGATTTCCTTGTCCTGCACCAATTCTATGACAAAGTGATATTTAATAGCAATGTGCTTGGTTTTGGAATGCATTACTGGATTCTTCGAAATGTTTATTGCACTTGTATTGTCACAAAATATAACAACTGGTTCTTTGATTTCAGCCTTCATACCTTGTAATAACTATTTAAACCAAACAATATTTGAACAATTTACTACAGCAGCAACATATTCTGCTTCAGCTGTGGATTGAGATGTGCAATTTTGCTTTTTACTGGTCCAGGATACCAGTCTTTTTCCAAGAAAAAATGCTCCACCACTTGTACTTTTTCTGTCATCAATGTTCCCTGCCCAATCAGCATCAGTAAACACTTTTAAGTCTAGATTGCCTCCAAATTTATACCACAAACCATATTCTTCAGTTCCTCTTAAGTATCTTAAGATTCTTTTGATTGCCATCATATGATTTTCCTTAGGTTTTTCTAAGAATCTTGCTACTATACCGACTGCTAAGACAATATCAGGTCTTGTATGTACTACATACTGCAATTTTCCAATCATAGATCGGTATAGGGTCTGATCTACTTCTTTTGAATCATCATCTTTGGTAAGTTTCAGTCCAGTACACATGGGTGTACCAACTGGTTTTGAATCTTCCATACCAAACTTCTTAAGTATTTCCTTAATGTATTTAGATTGAGTAATGTATATACCATTCTTGCTTTGCTGAATTTGAAGACCAACAAAGAATTTTATTAAACCAAACATAGACATTTCAAATTCTTTGTTCATCTACACTAAAAATTATTTGCACTGACCATCATTCCCTGTAAATATAGTATCATCTACAAATATTTCTGCCAATACAATTTTGTCATCCGGTCCTTCTTTAATATACAGATTGCTGTTATCATTGGCTCTTTTGAAATTAATCTGAATCAAATAGTTATGGAGTCTTTCATACCATGCTCTAGGAGCTTGTTTCAAACCATACAATGCTTTGTGTAACCTCCAAACCATGTCCTTTTTATCTGGATCAACAAAACCTTCAAGTTGTTCAATGTAGACTTCTTCATCAAGAATTCCATTGAGAAATGCAGATTTTATATCCATCTGATATACCTTAAATCCTTTATGTTCTGCATAAGCAAGTAGAGTTCTTACACCTTCTAATCTTGCAACAGCAGCAAAAGTTTCACCATAATCTATACCTTCTTCTTGAGAATAACCTTTACATACCAATCTAGCTTTATTTCTAGATACTTGACCATCTTCATTCAACTTATTCCTGAATACCCATTTTGTTCCAATTACATTCTTATTTTTAGGTCTAGATACAAGAGTCCATGTTTTGTTCTTTTGTGTTTTTTCTAATTCTTCATTCATTTCTTCAATCCAACTTTCATTTTTCAATGCATCTTTGATATTTCTAGGTTCAAAATCAGTAAGCAGATATGTATCTTTTAGCTTGCTTCTTGTCATAGTACCATCTGATTTGTTTCCAATAATTTGATCTGGTGTATGATTCCTTCTGACATATTTGGCTAGTATAGGTTCCTTTCTTTTTGAATGTGTCATGTTGTTGTCTTCTAGGATCTCTTCTTCAGGTTGCTCGGGCTCAGTAGATATTTACTTGGTAACTTCAGGTTGAGACTTGGCTTGAATTTCTTCCTGTGACTCGGTTTGAACTTCTTCCTATGACTCGGTTTGAACTTATTCCTGTGATTCAGTTTGAACTTCTTCCTATGACTCGGTTACTATGCTAGCCTCGGTAGATATAGTTTCCTCATTGATAGTTGTGTCTGCCAATGTTTCAGGTTCAATGTAAATGAATCTCTTGTAGTTTTTAGGTTCCCCTTTGCTTTCTTCTTCAGTCTTTTCTGCAAACTCATCAAATTTTACATGTATACTTTCTATGACTTTGTGAGTACATAAGTTCAGACATTTGTATGCCTTACTTTTGCTAGAATATCCTAGGAATATTCTTTCATCACTTTTCACATCAAATTTATTTCTTCTGGATTCTTTTAAGATATAACACTTGCTGCCAAATACTTTCATGTAACTTACATTGGGTTTATAGCCATACCATAATTCATAAGGAGTTTTGAATGTGTCTTTCTTCAATTGTACTCAGTTCAAGGTATGAACTGCAGTGCTGATAGCTTCCTTCCAGTACTTTATAGCGATGTTCTTTTCTATCATTAAAGTCCTTGCACAATCCATAATAGATCTGTTTCTTCTTTCTGCTATTCCATTCTGCTCAGGAGTTCTAGGAGCTCATACCTATCTTTTGATTCCTCTTTCAATGCAAAATTTGTTAAATTCATGGGAGATGAATTCACCACCTCTGTCTGATCTTAAGCATTTCAATCTTTTCCCTATTTCCTTTTCCACTCTTGCCAAGTACCATTTGAACTTTTCAAATGCTTCTGATTTTTCTCTTAAATACATAACAGTCATCATTCTAGAATAATCATCAACGAAAAGAATAAAGAATTTATCTCCAGTATAGCTTTGTATTCCAATAGGTCCACATAAATCATTTTACACAATTTCCAAAATCTCTTTAGACTGATAGTTTTTACTCTTAAAACTAGTCTTACTCATTTTGCCAATCTGACAATTCTTACATAGACCAGTATCAGGTTTCTTCAAAGTAGGAATGCCTCTTACCTTCTTGAATTTTCTTATTTTTATCATGTTATCAAAATTCACATGACATAACCTTTTGTGCCATAGCCAACTTTCTTCAATTTGAGCAATAAAACATGAATATTCACTGAGATCAAGATAAAATAAGTTACCTTTTGTTTGTTTGCCTGATCCAATGAGTTTTCCTTTTTCATCCAGTAGTCTTGCTTGACTATTCATGAATTCAACCTTGAAACCAGTATTGATTAGCTGTGCTACACTTAGAAGATTATGTTTTAGTCCTTCAACCCAATAAGCATTATCACATATGAGTTCTTTGGTTAATGAGATTCTTCCTTTTCCTTTTATACAACAAGGTTCATTGTTTCCAAATCTTACATTGCCACTATCACAGTCTTCTAGGTATTCAAATTTTGTCTTGTCACCAGTCATGTGGTGTGAACATCCACTGTCTATTATCCATATATCATCTTTGCTTATATGAGAAATAAGTGCCATCTTATCTTCATCATCATTAGATTCATCTTTTATAGCAATAAAGACGATTTCTTCTTCACTATCATCAGAATCTTTAGCCATAAAACATGTTTTCTTACCTTTATCCTTGAATGATTTGAAATTCTTTTTGCCATAGTACTTGTGACTTCTCTTCTCTTCCTTGGCCTACTTGTTTGGGCACCTAGCTGCAATATGTCCAATTTCTTCACATGAAAAATAGATTAAAGGAGTTTTACCTTTATATTTACCTTTCCCTTTAGAGTACCTTTTTGCAAGTAATGCTTCTACAATTTCAAGATCACTATCAGAACTTTCTTCTGATACATCTTCACTTTCTGACTGAACTTCTTTAATTTTCTTGTTCTTCCTTAGTGAAACCTTCGCTTCAAATGCTGACTCAATATTTTTGGAATTTGGAACATAGTTATCATAGTTGTCTAATTCAAAAGCTGTCAATCTTCCAACTAAAGCATCCAAAGTTATATTATGGTTTGTTTAACATCTTCTTTCTTGAATAGCTGATACTCTTATTGCATAGATAGGAAGTAATGTTCTGAGTACCTTACTTATAACAGTTTCATCTGAGATTGTTCCTCCAGAAGCTCTAATTGCACTAACACTTGCTTTGATCCTTTCAACATATTTTGCAATGTTTTCATCTTCTTTCATATTCATCTTGTCAAACTGTCCTCTTAAGCTTTCTGCTTTGGCTCTTTTCACATTTGCATCACCACCATATATTTTCTTCAGATTGATCCACATTTCATATGCAGTAGTGCATTCTTTAATTTCATCAAATTCTTCACAGCTGAGAGCTGATGCAATGTCTATCGTCATGGTGTTATGATTCTTTTTCTCTGCAATGTCTTCAATAGTTAATGCGCCAGTAGGAGCTGTGTATCCTTCATCAATGTATTTGCATCCTGAATCACCAATGGAAGCCAGATGAAGTCGCATGAGACCTTGCCAAGCTGAAAAGTTATCTCATTTGAGCTTTGAAATTTCCCTCTTGTAAGAAATCCTGATCTTTAGCTTAAGTCCTTGAAACCCTTACTACAAGCACCAAAGGCTCTGATACCAATTGATGGAATATGGATGAAGTGACTGAGAGGGGGGGGTGAATCAGTCAACCATAAAACACTTCACAATTATTTCTTTCTAGATCCCTTAGGATATCTTAATGAATATTATATGTCTAGCACTCGGTAAATAGATTGCAGTAACTTTGAAGATGCAGAAAGTATTAGCAAAATTATCTTTAGATATTCATCAGCACTTGTATATGATTAAGATAACAATTAAGAACACAAGAGACACAAGATTTAACGTGGAAACCCAATATGGGAAAAACCACCAATGTATCTAGATACTGATTTTCACTTTTCTGAAGTGATGCCCGGTTAGAAGCCAACCCGGTAAAAGGTTACAAAACACACTGTTAGGTGTGACCTTGTTAGAGGATTTAATCACCCTGCTAGGAGTGGCCTGGTAAGAGGTCTTGAAAACAATTCAATGGAATTGTCACCTTGTTAGAGGATTTACAATATGGTTGTTAAACCAGCTCGGTTAAGAGATTTAGAATTCACTGTTACAATGATAAGAAGGTAACAATGAAAATGACCTGTATAAGAATGCAACTACCTTGCTGATTATAGATCTTTGTTCTGCATAAGTGTGATCCTTCCTGATCGAATATATCTCTGCTGCTCCTCAAGGATATCTGATCATCCTTCACAAATTCACACACACCTTTCCTTTCCTTCTTTAATATATCTTCTGTTATGTTCATATTTTATTTTCACATTTGACCTTTTATTTATATGATTTTAGATTTGTCAAATCGGCATTACTTAGTATAACAGTCAGCTGAATTAAGAAAACTTTATTTGCAAAAATCCTTCAAGGGCTGACAGTGCTCGGTGACCATAACTTTCTACAATCTTTCGGAGACCGAGGGAACTCGGTAAACACTGACAATCCTTCTTCTTCGATAACCGACTGAACTTGGTAAATGCTATCTTTTCTTCAACAACTGACTAAACTCGGTAAACACTGCTAATTTTCTTTGATAACCGAGTGAACTCGGTAAGCACTAATTTTACTGCCAGGTAGATCGACTGAGCTCGGTAGGTACTGAATGTTGCGCACTATGACATTGTGTGACATCAGAGACAATACATAATTTGAGTAGCAATTTTCTTCAGATAATTCTTTCCAACAAACAACTTGATATCCTACTCAGTCAAATTGCCAACAATCTCCCCCTTTGTCATTAGTGGCAACATATAATAAAATTGGCTAAGTCTTACAAAGATTTCAAAATTGTGGCCATAACAAAAAATTCTTCAGTATACTTATATCTTCAAATATCTATAGAATATCTATACTCCCCCTAGGAGTATGCCTCCATATTGTCTATACAATATACCATCTATACAATTTTCTACTACCACTCCCCCTTTGACAATAATGACAAAAAAAAGGGTGCCAAAACTATTCAAAAATGTTTACCTCTGGATTCAAAATTGCAAAGCCTGTAGGCTTGCAACACAATTTGCAAAGTTTATCTTTATGCTCTCTATCTCCTTCTCCCATGATTTCTTAATGGCATCTAAGACACTAAGGAGTGCACATAAACCATAAGATGCTATTTCACATGCCTAAAGATTTGCATAGTGAAATTTCTCATAAGATGTCTTAGAGGTAAGACATTCTTCCAATTTACTTTCAACAATACTTATCTTAACTGAAACAAGCTCTCTTAATAGAGAAAATCTCCTCAATTTCTTTTCCTTTTCATTGCTTAGAATCCTTATTTCATCATACAATTTACTTATATTCTTCTCAATATCTAAGATCTTCACATTCGGACTAGAAAAGAGATTTTTTGCTGATTGTATTTTTTCCTCTTTTGCTTTCATCTTCTTTGTTATTTCAGATACATGATCCTCAAATTTTGTACACTGAATGTACAAGGTTTTTCCTCTTTCCAAGCTTCTTCTCAGTTCATTTATGCAAACATCCAAATTATCAATATCATTTATGATATTCTAACATATATCCTAAAATATCTTGGCTTCATAGGTTGCTTGAGCTTTGACTGTAGCCATGTCTGATAAGTTTGTGAATTCATTGTAAAATGCTTTCACAACTTCTTTTGCTTTGACCTGTGGATCTACTTCATTTATCTGACTGGTTATAATATTTTGCAGCTTCTTTGTTACTTCAAGCAAAGATCCTTCAAGGCTTTTTCTTATTCTTGCTGATGATTTTGTTCAAGGATGAGATCAAGTCTATTTGATCATCATCATCAACTTCCTATCCAAGACTAGTGAAGATAGATTCAATCTATGGCTTCTTTGCTACTACCTTGGGTGTGGGACTGATTTCTTCTTGTTCTTGTGTTTCTTCTCATCCTGATACCTCTGTATTAACTTGTGTTTCTACTTGTGTCTATTTTACTTCTTCCTCTTTTCTTGTTTCCTTTCCTTCTTCCTTATCAACTATCATATCATGCTTCTTAGGAGCCAAATTGTCAACAATGTTCTCAAGATTGTTGAATGGGTTATCTTCACTATCAAAAGTGATATTCGTTCCTTCCACATTCATGGTTTCATCTTCAATGTTAATTGATGGTGGCGGTGATGGTGAAGGACTTTTTTGATGCTCAGCTTCCAATACTTGATCAGATGCACTTGTGTGCTCACTAGGGCCGAAGGTCATTACCTTTATAACTTCTTGTTCAGTCTCTTTATTTATTTCCTCATAGTTTCCTCCCATTATCAAGATGGTTCTCCTTTTCATTATTAAATGAGTATTAAGATTTTTCATAATTTCTTTGAAATCATCTTCATCTTTAATGTCACAGAGCTTTCTCACATAGTTTTCCCTTATGCTTTTATCTTCTTTAATTGGTCTTTTCTTCCTATTAACTAACTTTTCAAAGAGTTCATCAGGAATATTTCCTTGAATACTATCAAACCTTTTATCTACCAATATCATTTTCCTGACAACTGCATTTTCTAAGTTCAACTTCTTATCTAATAATTGTACAACTCATAGAATTTATTCATTTTAGTGAAATCACCTTCATTAATGATTAAGACATTCTCTTTCTCTATCTTTGGTTTCCATTTATTTTTACTCTTTCCAATTTCTTCATCATCTTTCACTTCAGATACCTTTCTCTACACTGGGGTGAATATGGTTTTCTGTCTCTTTCATGGCCCACTTGTCATTTCCTTTACTCTTTTTGCTGGTGGAGTGGTGGAGGATCTAGTAGATTTTCTTACTTCCTGCATGTCTTCAACTTTAATCACTTCTTCTAAATCCTAAACTTCTTGATCAGTTTGATATGCAACTGATGATAAGGGTGGAACAGACAAAACTTCTTTTTTTCCAATGTCTCTTATTGTTTTTTTTGTCTGCTTTGCAACTAGAAATTCATGTTATGTCAAGCCTATATCCTTAAGAATTTTCTTAATAGTGTTGTCAACTCTCTTCTTTACTAATTTCTCTTCTTTCAGTGACTTTGTAGAGTTAAAGTTCTCCTCATTGGTTCCAAATCTAGAACTATTCACATCCATCTTGCTCTTAAGTAATCTATTCACATACTCTTCTACTTCAACTTTAGATACTTCATATCCAAGTGGATCTATAAATTCTATAATACCCCAAAATTGGCATCTTGCTATCCTAACCAATTTTTGTTGCATTTAGTCTCATTTTATCAATTTTCTAAATCACCAAAGTCCTATTGTACTAGGCAATTCTCTCTTCTAATTGACTTTACTCAACTTTACATCTCTATAACATTTAGACTTTGGAAATAAAATGAACCTCTCATGTGTTTGGCTTGAGTGTTTCTTGCTTTCATAGATCACACTTTCCATTTTTCTATAAAAGAAACAAGGAATCTAGATTTTCTTTCTTGCAATATATGTTTTACATAGTAATTAGGCCCTATGAACACTATTTGTGGTGTTCTTGAGAGAGTGGGCTTCATTCACTTATTCTACATGTGAAGCTCTTCTCAAAGATAGATCCCCTTGTAGGTAGGGAAGGACTTGTTATCATCTCATGGTCTTACTTGGTTTAGTCTTCAATCTTTGATGGTATGTTTTCTCTTGGTCCCACTTAGAGAGATCGGTAGTCATTGTTGTTGACATATAAACCTTGGTGAGGTGGTTTCAACTTAGCATGTCAATTAATCTGATTGCTATGTTTGGGTGAGGTGAAGAGGCTAGAGGATTATGCTATGCTCCCTTTGGGGCACATTAGAAACTTAGAACCCTTGAATTTGAGCTAAGTCCCCATGTGGTCCATTTTGTGAGTCTTCCTTGTTAGAGAGGGTTAACTGTATTGGACATTCCCTTTATTTGGTAAACCACGTGGATGGAACCTCAAGCGGTAATAGCCATTTCTACCATGATAGTAACAACTACTATATAAATGTCCTTGTCGAAGAAATCTCCATAGGTGTAGTTTCTTGTTGGGCTATCAGATCTCCTCAACATCTTTGATTGATTAAATTTTGGAATATGTCAAAACCCTAGTGCACCTGGATTGGATTTCACCCTCTTGAGATTTCCAAAGTTGCAGAGTTGACCATTACTATGAACCATAGTGCAACCAACTTTTTATTTTCTAGGAATATGTGCATGACTACGAAATATTTTGAGAACATACACAAGTAGAATTATTAGGGAATATAATATTATGTCACTATTCTTGTCCATGTGCAAGGTTGCTTTGTCCCTTTCTCATTGTTTGAAGACAATTGTTTGCTTGAACTCACTGATTTTTGTCTTGTGTGCTTGATCAATGATAAAAATCTATTAATGCATCTAGTTGGTCAAGTAAAATGAATGAAAACTGAGTTTGCTGATTTAAACTATCTAAAACTAGTTTGAGAATTGACCTTTCTATCAGAGAAAATCCCACATTGTGTCTCAAAATTTGATTCTATCTTGAAAATTGATCCTCAATGTCTGATTATATATTTTTTTGACTAGTTCTTTGCATTCTCTCGTGTGATCTTTCACTTCCTCATGTGAAACTGGCATTTTCTCATGCGGGATTTCACATCCTCGCATAGAGTTTCACTACAGTCTGTCAGAGACCCCTATCATTTCATTTTTTTTTGATCCATCACTTTCTCACATGAGCCAGGTATTTTCTCACATGAACCTAGCATTTCCTTAGGTGGGACTGCACTTTATCATGAGAAAACTATCCCCAATTTGTCAAAATGATGAGCTATTCCCATCTGTTGGTCAACTTTTTGCTTGATCTAATTCCTATTTAGGGTCCACCTACCTATTTTCCTACTTGTACATAGTCTGAAACTGAATGTCTCATGCTGAGAATCATGTGATAACCACTTGAACTCATTTTGTCTCTTTGTTATCTGCATGTTCTACTATCTTCTTGTACCTTGCGACATAATAGTCATCATTTAGTTGTTCTAACCATACTCTTGATGACTCATGCTTGGTACATTTCACTTTTATCACTTTTTTCTTTTCCAAAGACAGAGGTCCAAGCATAGTCCTAGTTCTCTCTCATTACTTAATCCTCATCTATGACTATTGCAACTCGAAGTAGCAACGTATTCTCTTCAAGTCCCACCAGACAGGGTAGAGGTAGACCTTGCAACCAAGGATGAGGTCATTTTGAGCTTGCCATATAATCTGAGTGCTATAGAGGATCTTCATGTTCTTCTTTAGACACATCAAGAGAGGAGTCAATTTTCTCTCTATAATTCGACCTCATGTCCAGTGTACTTTTACTGTGAACTTCAGTCAGGTCAAAAATCACTTGTTTTGAGAGCACCAAAGCTCTAAAGAATCACCATTTGAAATTGATCCTTTTGAGGCACCAAAGGTTTCCTTAGCGATGACCTCTCATCATATTGAACCTTTCTGCACTCAATCTATTCACACTAACCACATGCACACTAGCAAGATGGAAAACCAAAATCAAGAGGGTGAGTATAGTAGAGCTTGTGATCATGATCAAGATCAAGCTCAAGACAACCAGGAAGAATTTCATGCCCAGAGTATCTTTGAAATCCTTGGTAATGATGATGAAGAGATAACCCAACAAGACGTTGAGGCTTCCCAATCTAACAAAAGCCTCCACAAGATGATGGAAATTCTAATGAAAGAAGAGAAGGAGAAATACTTTCTCAAACAAGCCAACCAAGGGGCCAAGTTACCCCCAAACTATAAAGTTTAGACTCTTGTAGTCAAAGAAGAGGAAACAGAGACCACTAAACTACAAAAACTAGTTCAAGACATGTGTTGCCCTGCTTTTCACCCCATAATCATGCTATCAAAGTGGAAGATTTTGATCTTATAATCAGGTCTAGTCATGGTTGAGTCTAGGTCTAATGTCCTTCATAGGTAGGCTATCCTTGTCAAGTTTCCCTTTCTCTGGCCCTCTCATTTATAAGCTGGGTGGGTTATTTGGAAGTCTTGTCATAATGGGTAGGTTATAGATCCCAACCTGGCAAGGATTATATGTTCCTATTGATTCTCTTTCTCAGATGAAAGGATGATTGTGAATCATGATCTCCAAGCATCAAAGGAAAGACTTTTCCTGTGATTGATGTCATAACAGAGTTGGCATTGAATTATTCAAAATTCTACTTCATATGATAGTGTGATGAAATGAGTTCTTTTAGAACTCGGGCTATGCATTTTTCAATGTGACAGAGCTAAGTTAGGCATTTTTAATAGTCAACTATAGTTGATGATTCTTGCCATTTGAAGGTACGGGATGATTCATCAAGTCACGATGATCCAAACAGTGAGTGTGCAATTTGATGTTGAAAATAAAGCCTTGTGGTAGGTGTGGTCGCATGATCGCATGACTGAGAGAACCACCTTACAATCATGTGACAAGGCATGAAGTGCAGCCGGTTAGGTGGGAAAGAGGCACTTAAGTTGATAATTTAAGCACATGCAGATTAGTGGGCCCTATTTCTCAGTGGAACCTGAGTTATGACATCATATCGACAGTTTAAATCAACCAGGGATTCAATCCAATGATGGTCAAAATTTTGCAATAGAAAGATGCTCGAAAAATAACAAATGTGAAATAGCAACAAGATGCCACCTATCCCAGCGGGCCCATCTTTGGTAATGAAAGACAACGTAAGTCACCAAGTGAAGGTTAAATAAGATATGCTCCGCTGGACCCATGGGCACCAATCATAGAGTGGTCGCATGATCGCATGAATTAAAATAATACCATGCGATCATGCGACAATGGAAATTAGGGCTGGTGAATGTGCTCTACTAGGACCCACTTACACCAACAACGTAGATGCGATGATGAAAGCCCGAGTGGTGTGAAAAGTCAATAAAAAGACAATGAAAAGACAATGTAAGTCAAGTAACTGTGCCATGCTAGATCCACGTGAGCCAATCATAGGGTGGTCGCATGATCACATGAATTAAAATAATACCATGTGATCATGTGACAACGTAAGTCATCAAAGATGCTTGGTAGGATGAAGACACGTAGCTTGGTGGGTCCAGAAAGAGTTTGTTTGTGATACTACATCAACGGGTGCCGCTTTGTCACTATGGTGTGGAAGATCCTTTACGGTGAAGTGGGATCTTGCCACGTGTCCAGCACACAAATGAAAAGCAATTAAAAGATTATTATTTCAAAAGTATTCGGCATGTGCTTTAATGTAAGCGCTTAAAGTTGACGGGTGGAGAATGGTTAATCCACTACTTTGCTATTGCGGAAATAGTACTTGAAGGGTGCAATTCCCACAATGAGGACTCGATAAGTGGTGTTATTATCTCATATTATGAAGAATATTGAACACAATTAAATCATAAAATGTAGGAATCAATGATTTTGATCTTATGAAAGGAATGAGTTTTTGGTTATTTTTAAAGGATAACTGCTGCAATAAAACAGTGGATATATGCTTTTGAATATCCAATGAAGTCATGGTTAGAGGTAATGCTAGATGTTCCTTATGCATCTAAGAAGGATGAAGATTGATCATGGCAAAGGAAGATGATGAAGTCTTTTCATTTCACATTCTCGAAGGAAAGTTAGATGAAGAGACAAAGTCTTTATGGCTCTTTTGTTTGTAGTTTCAAAAGTGCTAGTCTCCAGTCTTTCTAGATTCTAGAATTTGAAACATCTCACATTCTCATGAGAGATCGTACATTGTAATCTCTATATATATTGTTGAAAAAGTAAATAAAATGGTCAGAAAAATTGTTTGTGTAAGAGACTTGATGTTGCAGAGTCAATTGAAGAGTGTTTTATGTCAATGATTTTCTATTCCATTTAGTTAGAAGTTGTTGCTTCTATGTTTCTTTCTTTAAATCCGAATTACAAAAGAAAAGGAAAGATGTTTCATTCTTTTGTCATGAGGATATGAATAAACCATAGTAGGATGTGCTTTGGGGTGTTCCAAGAATGATTCATTAGAAGTCTTTAATCATTTCATTTATATTTCTGCTAGAAATTGCTATAGATTGGTTAAACATTGAGTGTATGGATTCATAGTATGTGTGAGTTCTGCAACTTGGTTCATAGATAGAAAGCTTTTCTTGCCTGAATTAAGTTCTGGTTAGACTTAATTTGGTTTGCCTCTTCTACTCTCGGGTTAAGAGCATACCCCGCATTAGATTTAGGAATCAAAACATTATTCTTTGAATATCATACACGTAGTGAGCTGTACCTATAAATTCAAAGAAAAGCTAGTCATCAAAAGATGGCTTTTCAACTGTTGTAAGCAAGTTTTGTTCATGATTTGGGCATTAAGAGTCATATTGTCACAAGGAACAAGAAAGGATGAATCTGTTTACTAAAAAATTTTTGGTGACTCTACTGGGGAAAGAAACAATCGCTTGATCAGTAAGCTATATCATCCTAGAGTGAACAAGATTCCTCAGGAGTATTAGAGAATAGGGTGGGCATGATTCTACATTTGATAGATTAGCAGAGCTTGGTTTTCCCATCTTAGAAGTTCCTAGAAAGAAAGGAGAAAGGAAAAGTTAGAGTAGGCCTTCATCTCCTATCAGAAATTAGAGTTCTTCACAAAACACTTGTCAAGTGTTAACACTTCATGGTACCACTACTCCTTCAGTTGTTAATTTCCCACCATATTGTACTAGAACTATCATGGTTGTTCCATGGGCTACTGCAGTAGGACCATTAGCACTGACAGCTTATCATTCACTTCCTACTGGGTCAAGAAAGAATTTCCCTAAGTTTTTAGGAGATGAAAAAGTCACCACTGATGAACATATCAGAGCTTTCTTTGTTGCTATTAATATTTTAGGAGTGGCAGAGGAGGATGTTGTTGTGAGACTTTTTGTTGAAACTTTAACAGACAGTGTAGCAGACTGGTTTTATCATTTAGAAGATGGTTCCATCACTAATTGGGATATGATGAGAACAACATTTGAGGTTCATTTTAAGACAGCAGAAGATGAGCATCATTTATTGACACAATTGACATCCATCAAAAAATAGCCTCAAATGAGCATGAGGGATTTTGTAGCTGCCTTCAATAAGATTGTTAGTAGAATCCCTATTGTAGATAGACCTACTACTGGTAATCTTAAAACATTTTTCATAAGTGCAATACCTCCGGATATCAATTATGAGTTGAGAAAGGCACATCCCACAGATTTAGTGGATGCACAAAAGAAAGCTATCGAATGTGAAGAAGATTTAATTTCAGCAGGAAAATGGAAAAGAGAGTTACAAAATAAAGGAAGTTCAAGTAGTACCTCATCATCTGATGAAATGATTCAAAAATTGTCCAATGAATTGATTGCTATGAAAAGGAAATTACCAAGATTCAATAATTCTAATCAGCGTAATTTTCAGAATATGCCTGGAAGAAACATGGACAATAGATTTCCACAACTTACAAGCCCTCAACCTAGGTTGTAGATTGAAGCCACACCAAAAAAAGGAAACATGTGCATGTTTCATTTGACTATAGATCACACTAATGAGAACTATCTAAGAATTGCTCATATGATGCAGTTATTAACCACTAATGAACTGAATATAGTAGCTCTTGTTGAAGAAGAGGATACATACTCAACTGGACACTCTGAAAATTTATTTGTGGAGTATGAATCTGATTTTGAATCTAAAGGCGAATGTTTTTCTACTATTGATGGAAATTCATATACGGTGCTCACTCGAAATCAGAAATTAAAAAATCAGTCTTCTAGCCAGCCTCATAAAAGTGATCCTAGTCCTATGATAAACAGTGCTGATACTGATCAGAAGGCATCAAGCTCTAAGCCAGGTAAAGATAAATTATCTTTTGATGCTGTTCAATTCTGTGAAGAATCTAAAATTTAGATTTCTTTTCTGGATTATTTAAAATCGCATCCTTCAGAATTTAAAAGATTAGTAGAATGGTGTAAAGGAAATGTTTCAGAATTAAATAATAGTGCTACTGTGGTAGAAGGGGATGAGACATTGATAGCTGATTTGTTTAAAGAAGAAGAATCTACTGTGTTAGCAACATCACCTGGACAAAAACCTCCTCCCTTCTATGTTTCACTCTATGTTAATGGGTGCAAATTAAGTAATTGTATAATAGATTCAGGTGCATTAGATAATGTCATGCCTTATTCTGTAGCCAAAGCTTTGAATCTTAATCTCACTAAGGTGTATGGGAAATATTATTTGATGGATGCCAAACAAGTTCCTTTAATTGGCCAAATCAAGGATGCACAGGTGGCTTTTGCATCTCATCCTGAAAAGAAACTATTGATGACTATCTTGGTAGCTGACATTCCGGCAAGTTATGGGCTTCTCTTAAGTAGAGGTTTTTGTAGAGACCTAGGAGGGGAAATAAAGCTAGATTGCATGCTGTCATACCAATTGGGAATAAGAAAATCAGATTGGAGCCTGAGGAAAAGGTGAAGTATATAGTCATGAAATCAGATGATCCTAAGGCTCAAATACTTTATCAAGAACTAGAATTTGGTAACTACATTTTGTTTACTGAAGAATCTCTAAATGGGAATAAGGATGAAGATGGTAATGAAAAGAAATTAGTTGAAGAAAAGGAATTATCAGACTTATGGGTTCTTGAATTTGATGGAAGTTGTTCTTCATTAGGATCAGGTGCAGGTGTTGTATTGATTCCTCCACAAGGAGAACGTGAACCTATGGCATTCAAATTAGAGTTTGGGAATACCAATAATACTATTGAATATGAAGCCTTACTACTGGGATTAGTAGCAGCAAAATAAAAAGGTGTTAAAGTGCTAAAAGCTCGAGGTGATGCAAAGCTTATTGTGAGATAGGTTAGAGGACAATATTCAGTGAAGAATCACAGATTAAAAAACTACAGAAATAAAGTTTGGGATCAGATAGAAGGTTTGGATGCTTTTTCTATTGAAGCAATACCAAGAGAGATGAATACCAAAGCTGATTCATTGGCTGTCTCTGCGTCTTTTTTGTTGCCTCATCCAAACTTTAAAAACAAGAAATATCATATTGAAGTTGTATATCGAGCTGCTGTCCCAGATAATATAGATTCATGGTAGGTGTTTGAGGATGACAAAAGCTTGCAATTGTTTCTAGAAAATGGCAAAATCAGTTCTGAATATCAGTATGAAAATGATGAGGAACGTTCCAGCCATGGATTAAATGAAAAACAAGTTAATGAAGTTCAAGTACCAGGTGATATTGTTCCTCCTTATTTTGTATCTTTAGAGAAGTTGTTTAATAGGCATGATGCTTATATAAAATAGAAAAGAGCAAGAAAAGAGCCTAACACGGGTGAGTATGAAGGAGTAAATATTGGTGATAATGGTAATCCTAAGTTGATTAATATTGGTAAATGTTGTTCGCTTGAAGAGAAAGAAGCTACTAGGCTACTCTTTTTAGAATACAGAGACATTTTTTCTTGGAGCTACAAAGATTTGAAAAGCAATGGAGGTGGAAAAGTGAAACATCAGATTCCTTTGAAGCCTGATGTAGTGCCTTTCTGATAGAAGCAAAGAAATTATAATCCTAAAGTTGTAGATGCCATATTCCAAGAGGTGGATAAAATGCTGAAAGCTCAGATCATTTATCCTATCCATCACTCCACATAGATAGCTAATATAGTGCCAGTGTGGAAGAAGAATGGAGAAATCAGAATTTGTGTTGATTTCTGAAATTTGAATCAGGCATCTCTTAAGGATAACTTTGCACTTCCCAATATGGATTACTTACTGTAGACAGTGGCTAGATCAGAAATGATGTCCATGCTTGATGGATTTTCTGGTTACAATCAGGTTGAAGTTGAAGAAAAAGATCAGCATAAGATGACATTTACTACACCATGGGGTACATTTGCATACTGCCAGATGCCTTTTGGGCTCATCAATGCTGGTACCACCTTTCAGAGATGCATGAGTAAGACATTTGCTGATTTGAACGATCAAATCATAGTAATATATTTAGATGATCTTACTATATTTTC
Organism: Chamaecyparis obtusa; assembly: GCA_027943335.1. Taxonomy (NCBI): domain Eukaryota; kingdom Viridiplantae; phylum Streptophyta; class Pinopsida; order Cupressales; family Cupressaceae; genus Chamaecyparis; species Chamaecyparis obtusa. The sequence continues at coordinate 1,153,672 of BSBK01006955.1, forward strand.
AAAGAAAAGAAAGGATCACATTGAGGATTTGAGAAAAGTATTGTAGAGATGTCAAGATGATGGGATTTCTCTCAATCCAAAGAAGTCTGTGTTTTGTGTAATGGAAGGAAAACTTCTTGGCCATATAGTCTCTCAAGAAGGAATCAAAATTGATCTGAAGCCTGTTGAAGCCATCAAAAGATTAAGTTTGCTAGTAAATAAAATGGGAGTTAAATCATTTTTAGCCAAGTCAATTTCCTGAGGTGTTTTGTACTAGACTTTGCTGAAACAACTAAATGCATCATAGATATGATGAAAGGTAATTCAAATTTTAAGTGGAGTGAAGAAGGTAAGAAAGCTTTTCAAAATATTAAAAATGCCATTGCTCATGCTCCAGTATTATGTCATTCGGATTATAGCAGAGATTTTATTATTTACTGTTATGCCTCCGAACATACTTTATCTGCCATACTAATGCAGAAAAATGATGAAGACATACAAGATCCAATTGCTTTTATGAGCATTCCTCTAAAAAATCATGAGTTAAAATATTCTCAAATTGAAAAGCATGCATTTTCAGTAGTCAAGGCATTGAAAAACTTTAGATTTTACATCATGCATTCCCATTCTATAGTTTATGTGCCGGATGTAGCAGTTAAAAGTGTACTGATGTAGCAAGAGGTGGGATGCAATACCAGAGGTTCATGGATAGCAAAAATGCAAGAATATGATATAGAAATTCACCCTACCAAACTGATAAAGGGTAATGCTTTGTGTAGAGCAATTGAAAAGGGTAAAGCTGAAAAAGAACCAGAAGGATCTGAAGAAAAACAACTAGTTCTAGCTATGGGTCTTCGGGACTCATGGTTTGAAGACATTGCTTACTTCCTAACATATGGAGAATGTCCAAAAGGCATGATGTCAAGACAAAGAAGAGATCCCAGGTTAAAGGCAGCTAAGTTTGTGATTTGGGATGGCAAGCTATTCAAGAAGGCAATTGATGGCACTTTCCTCAGATGTGTAGATAAGCAGCAGCAGGAAAAATTATTGAAGACTTTCCATGACGAGGCCTATGGAGGGCACTTTTCATCTTCAATAACAACATTTAAAATACTAAGACAATGTTATTATTGGCCCGGTATGTTTAGAGATGCATATGCCTGGGTAGCCAAGTGTGAAAAATGTAGAATGTTTACAGGGCATCCTCAATTAGCTGCTCTTCCATTGAAGCCTGTCATTATTGAAGAACCTTTCCAGAAATGGGGCCTTGATTTCATCGGGCCAATCAATCTAGTATCTAGCGCTGGTCATCGGTACATAATCACCGCCACTGACTACTTCACCAAGTGGGTGGAAGCCAAGGCAACAAAGGTGACAACTTCTGAAGTGGTATGTGAATTTCTTAAAGAAAATATACTGGTCTAGTTTGGTGTTCCACTTAAATTAGTGATGGATAATGCCACTTATTTTTCTTCACTTGAAATCACTAGTTTTTGTTTTGAATATGGAATTATTGTTGGTCATTCATGGGATTATTTCCCACAAGGAAACGGCCAGGCCAAATCCAGTAACAAAAATGTGATCAATATTGTTAAGAAGTTAGTATCAGATAATCAGAAAAATTGGCATAAAAAGATTCATGAGGCGTTGTGGGCAGATAGGGTAACACCAAAAAGAGCAATTGGTGTATCACCTTTTGAGCTTTTTTATGGGACCGAAGAAAATCTTCCTTTACCTTTGGAACTGGCCACAAACAAATTAAGGATGGTGATTGAAGATGACATCTATAAAGATGGTCTAGAAAAAAGGATTCTTTATTTGAGCAAGCTGGAAGAGGAAAGAGGAGAGATAGTTGATCATATCACTCAACATCAGATGCGAGTGAAGGAGATATTTGATAGGAAGGAAAGGCCACAGAAATTCATGATAGGTGATAGTGTGCTGTTGTGGGATAAATGTAATGCTCCTAAAGGAATGCATAAGAAGTTTGATAGCCTGTGGAAAGGACCATTTGTGATTCATCAAGCATTGCGAAATAATTCTTTCAAGTTGGCTTATCAAGATGATGAGGTACTACTGCTGACCTTCAATGGTCAAGACTTGAAACTTTATCAAATGGCAAATTGAAAATAGGTAACCCCTGTATTGTACATAGTTGTGTTTTGCTCCTTTGTGTTCTCTAGGTTAGTTGTTTTTCCTTGTTTCCTTTTCCTTTGTTCCTACTTCAATTTTGTTGTGTTTCCACCCTCTTTGTTTACGTTTTTGAGAAACCAGAGATTCAGGATTCATTTCTTAAACATGGGAATGTTTAAGTCCCCAGTCAGAGCCAGTTGTTGCCCCACTTTTCACCCCATAATCATGCTGTCAAAGTGGAAGATTTTGATCTTATAATCAGGTCTGGTCATGGTTGAGTCTAGGTCTAATGTCCTTCATAGGTAGGCTATCCTTGTCAGGTTTCCCTTTCTCTTGCCCTCTCATTTATAAGTCGGGTGGGTTATTTGGAAGTCTTGTCATAATGGGTAGGTTATAGATCCCAACCTGGCAAGGATTATATGTTCCTATTGATTCTCTTTCTCAGATGAAAGGATGATTGTGAATCATGATCTCCAAGCATCAAAGGAAAGACTTTTCCTATGATTGATGTCGTAACAGAGTTAACATTAAATTATTCAAAATTCTACTTCATATGACAATGTGATGAAATGAGTTCTTTTAGAACTCGGGCTATGCATTTTTCAATGTGACAGAGCTGAGTTAGGTATTTTTAATAGTCAACTATAGTTGATGATTTTCACCATTTGAAGGTACAGGATGATTCATCAAGTCATGATGATCCAAACAATGAGTGTGCAATTTGATGTTGAAAATAAAGCCTTGTGGTAGGTGTGGTCACATGATCACATGACTGAGAGAACCACCTTGCGATCATGCAACAAGGCATGAAGCGCAACCAGTTAGGTGGGAAAGAGGTACTTAAGTTGATAATTTAAGCACATGTAGATTAGTGGGCCATGTTTCTCAGTGGGACCTGAGTTATGACATCATATCGATGGTTTAAATCAACCAAGGTTTCAATCCAATGATGGTCAAAATTTCACAATAGAAAGATGCTCAAAAAATAAAAAATGAAAAATAGCAACAAGGTACCACCTATCCCAGCAAGCCCGTCTTTGGTAACGAAAGACAACATAAGTCACCAAGTGAAGGTTAAATAAGATATGTTCCATTGGACCCACGAGCACTAATCATAGAGCGCTCGCATGATCGCATGAATTAAAATAATACCATGTGATCATATGACAATGGAAACTCAGGCCGATGAGTGTGCTCTACTGGGACCCACTTATGCCAACAGCGTAGATGTGATGATGAAAGCCCGAGTGGTGTGAAAAGTCAATAAAAAGATAATGAAAAGACAATGTAAGTCAAGTAACTGTGCCATGCTGGATCCACGTGAGCCAATCATAGGGCGGTCGCATGATCGCATGAATTAAAATAATACCATGTGATCATGCAACAACGTAAGTCATCAAAGATGCTTGGTGGGATGAAGACATTTAGCTTGGTGGGTCCAGAAAGAGTTTGTTTGTGATACTACATCAACGGGTGCTGCTTTGTCCCTATGGTGTGGAAGATCCTTTGTAGTGAAGCGGGATCTCACCACGTGTCTAGCACACAAATGAAAAGCAATTAAAATATAATTATTTCAAAAGTATTCGGCATGTGCTTTAATGTAAGCGCTTAAAGTTGATGGGTGGAGAATGGTTAATCCGCTACTTCGCTGTTGCAAAAATAGTACTTGAAGGGTGCAATTCCCACAATGAGGACTCGATAAGTGGTGTTATTGTCTCATATTATGAAGAATGTTGAACATGATTAAATCATAAAATGTAGGAATCAATGATTTTGATCTTATGAAAGGAATGAGTTTTTGGTTATTTTTAAAGGATAACTGTTGCAATAAAATAGTGGATATATGCTTTTGAATATCAAATGAAGTCATGGTTAGAGGTAATGCTAGACATTCCTTATGCATCTAAGAAGGATGAAGATTGATCATGGCAAAGGAAGATGATGAAGTCTTTTCATTTCACATTCTCGAAGGCAAGTTAGATGAAGAGACAAAGTCTTTATGGCTCTTTTGTTTGTAGTTTCAAAAGTGCTAGTCTCCAGTCTTTCTAGATTCTGGAATTTGAAACATCTCACATTCTCATGAGAGATCATACACTGTAATCTCTATATATATTGTTGAAAAATTAAATAAAATGGTCGGCAAAATTGTTGGTGTAAGAGACTTGATGTTGCAGAGTCAATTGAAGAGTGTTTTATGTCAATGATTTTCTATTCCATTTAGTTAGAAGTTGTTGCTTCTATGTTTCTTTCTTTAAATCCAAATTATAGAAGAAAAGGAAAGATGTTTCATTCTTTTGTCATTAGGATATGAATAAACCACAGTAGGATGTGCTTTGGGGTGTTCAAAGAAGGATTCATTAGAATTCTTTAATCATTTCATTTATATTTCTCCTAGAAATTGTTGTAGATTGGTTAAACACTGAGTGTATGGATTCATAGTATGTGAGAGTTCTGCAACTTGGTTCATAGATAGAAAGCTTTTCTTTCTTGAATTAAGTTCTGGTTAGACTTAATTTGGTTTGCCTCTTCTACTCTAGGGTTAAGAGCATACCCTGCATTAGATTTAGGAATCAAAACATTATTCTTTGAATATCATACACGTAGGGAGTTGTACCTATAAATTTAGAGAAAAGACAGTCATCAGAAGATGGATTTTCAATTGTTGTACGCATTAAGAGTCATTAAGAGTCAATTGTTGTACGCAGGTTTTGTTCATCATTTGGGCATTAAGAGTCATATTGTCACAAGGAACAAGAAAGGACAAATCTGTTTACTAACAACATGCAAGACCAAATTGGACAACTCATGAAAACCAAGGACAAACTAGAAAACTAGTTCACATTGGAGAGCATCTATCCATTCCCATTTGACAAGAGGCTTAGCATGCCACCTTTTTCCAAAGGTGTAGAACTTTCCAAATATGATAAATATTTGGGTACCTATGATCGTCAAGATCACCTGAGAGTTTGGTTCTCTATCCATGGATATTATACATGACTAGACTTATCTCATGCATCTCTTCCCGCATAGTTTGGGTGGGTCTTCTATAGAGCGGTTCTCTCAACTTCCTACCAGCATCAAGTCTTTTGATGAGATTGCTAATCTATTCCTCCAGCACTATTCACATAACATCTAGCATCTGGTTAATATCTGTGATCATTGCAATCTGAAACAAAGACTTAGGGAACCTTTCCTAACATTTCTCCAGTGATGGAGATAACTCTACACCAAATACTCTCACAAAATACCAGAATTTTAGAATCTCGATATCTTTTTAGATAATCTTCTTCCTGATTTTGGATACCAAGTATAGCTGTAAGGCCCTTTGACCTTTGATGATATGATCAAGAAAGTTGTGAGAATAGAGACGTTCATGGTTAAAAAAGGAGAACTGGCCCTACACAAAGATAACAAGAAAGGTCCTCCTCAAGCAAAGACAAAACTAAAATCATCAACAAAAACTAGGATGTTGTGAATGATGGAGTCATTGACAACATGACCCTAAAGCCTCTGAAGGTTATTTTCAACCTTACCTCTAGCATGTAGGTAGCCAAAGCCATTGAAAAAGCTATGGCAGACACTCAGCCACCTTTGAAATTTTCTAGAATCAAACCTTGGGCACCTCAACCCAAATGTGAGTTCACTTCCCTAGGGGAACCTCTTGACATGGTTTACAAGACACTCTTGCAAAACCAAATACTCACACCCCTAGATAACTTGTGTCCTTATGATCCACAATCATGTGCTGCTTGGGGGAATGAATCTGCATACTCTAATTACCATAAAAACAAGGGTCATAAGACTTCCAGTTGTATTCAACTCCAACATAAGATCCAAGATCGTATCGATAATGGTGATATTTTTGTGAGTAGTAATAACAAGAAATTGGATCACCAAGAATTCAAAGACCATTTTCCTCCTCATGAGAAAGGTGAGTCCTCTAAGACCAAGAACACCAACAATAAGGTCAACTATACGTACAATACTAATGAAAATGTTATTAATATGGTTGAACCTATCAATGTCAAGTACAATGATGTGATCACTACCAAGGGAAGCAGAGATTCTCATAGACCCAACACTCTTTTTATCCTACAAGGCCCTATGTCTCAATCTTCCAAACCATAATAGTCTCCAATTTGTGCAAATGTTGTCACTCAATCTTGTGCAAAGATCATTATAAATGACCCTGAGCCTTCCACATCTACACTGAAACAACATGCAAATATAGCTGTTGTTGGCCCTACCAATAAGAATTCAAAATTGGTCCCTATGCCTAGCAATGCCAATTACAACATCCTAGACTAATTACAATGTACCAATGCTTAGATCGCTATCTTCAAGCTGTTGAAGATCTCACCTGCACATAGGAAGATTCTTGATAAAGCCCTAACTAAGGCAAATGTCCCAAAAGATCTTGATCTAGACCAGTTTCAATCCATGGTGGGTCACTTGACCTCACCCCATTACCCTTCTTTCTCTGATGAAGATGATCATTTTTTAAGCCATTCGCACAATGCCCCTCTACATATTGAAGTCATAATAGGCCCAAAGCACATCCATCATGTCCTCATTGATAATGGTGTTGGTCTTAATATCTACTCTGCTAACTTGCTCACCCATTTAGACTATGATGAAGACTGCATAGATTCCTATAAAAATATCACCATCAAGGCATACGATGAAGAAGAATGCAAATCCAAAGGTTTAGTGGTGCTGCCAATTCAAGTTGGACCTGTCAAGAGAGATGTTATCTATCAAGTTCTAGACATCCCTCTTGCATATAATATACTATTAGGAATACTATGGATCCATGAGATACATGAAGTTCCTTCTACCTACCATCAATGTATCAAGTTTCCATTTCATGGAGTAGAAGTGACTGTACCTACCAACACAAGCTATTCCTACAATATGCTCACACAATCTACTGATAGCTTTGTCCCAACCAACCATGAGTCTTCTAAATTTTTCAATGCCAAACACAAAGAAATGGAAAAGACTCTAAACCTCAAGGATTCTTGCATGGGGGAGTATCAGATGGAGCATGTATTGTCACTAACATCTCTACCTCTATCTCCACATTCCTAGAGGAGACCTTCTGAGAATAAGAAAAATTTTATCGTGTCCCCTCGAGTAGTCTATGATAGTGCTTTTGTATAGCGCACAACACCATTAGAAGATGAGGATGAAGATAGAGCCATTACAGCTTGGATTCATAAAGAGAAGGACCTATCTGAACAAGTCACCCCAACTCATGATATAGAACATGAACCAAATAGGGAAGGCTTCAAAATCATGAAATGCTTTGGCTACAAAGGGAGCAGCCCTATAGGGGTGAATAATAATGGATTTCTTGAACCAATTACAGCTACAAGACAAAGGACAAAAGAAACTACTAGTCTAGGCTTCAAATAGATCTTGTTCCATTTAGGGATTAATAAATTTGTACCAAAACCAGAATGCCAGCTAGCATCTGAGGACACTATTTTAACTGAAAACCTAGAGGTCAGTTTAGATGAAGATACCTTTCCTTATCCTATTCCTCCAAATCTTGTAGTGCTCTTCGTAGAGCCAGATGATTTTGCATAGTGTGTTAGACCTTGAAACTGATAGTGATTTTGATGACACCACCTCGGTTACTCCATTGATATATGAGCAGTTAAGGAAAATGAAAATAGCTCACCCTAACTATCAACAGGAACTGTACATGCCATCACCTTTCCAAGCACAATTCAAATAGGAACAACTTCAACAAAAAATGACAAGAGATGATAATGAGTCAGATGATACAGCTAGTATTGATAGAGTTCCTATATCAAGTATTACAGACTCACATGAGTATGAGTTTGATTCTCTATCTGACGCAACTTCTGACAAAGACATAGACATTGTACACACATTTGAAAACCTTCTTGAAGTAGGTGAAGGGTCTAGTGTTAGGACAACTGAATGTGATTCTACTAATGTTAACATACCCTCTACTTCCAATGTAAGGTCTCAAAGGGACTCGAACACACCTTTGGATGAGATCACTTTAGGTCTCAACTTGCTTGTCTATGCTTTTGATGACTATACCATGAACGTGCTTGAACCTGTCACTTCTCTTTCACTCCACCATCCTGAACTGATAAACTAGAACCCTTCCTCTCCATCCAATGAAGTCCTTGTGTTCCAAAATGATTACGCTCTTGATTGTTACCTTAACATTGTTGAATTGGTAATGTCCTCCACCAGTGAAGATAGTATCAACATGACCAAGGTAGATATCAAGTATCTCAGTCATAAAATTAAAAGAAGAAAAAAGAATAGGCAATCTGATGGTGAAAAACACATTATGGAAATATCAAAGCCAAACAAAAGTAAAAATAAAAGACATATCTGAGGGTGAAAACCTCTATGAGGTGCCCGATGATGGGATACTTGATAGGCTTCCATGTCATTTCTAGGAAAGGTCTTTAGTACTCATTGAGCCAACTCAACTAGCAAACTTGGGCATGGAAGCTACACCTCAGATCATCCTTTTGGCACAGTCCTTATCTACGGAAGAAACAGAGGAATTCACAACATTCTTTCAAAGAAAGAAGATCAAATTTGCATGGACATATTTTGATATGCCTAGATTGGATCCTAATCTAATCATGGATCACCTATCTATTGCACTAGGCATTAAGCTTGTTAAACAAAAGCTTTGAAAGATGCATCCGCATGTGGCACTATTAGTCAAAGTTGAACTAGAAAAATTTCTTAAAGTTGGCTTCATCAGAGTAATTGACTATGTGAAATGGATTTCCAATATCATTCCAGTTTCTAAACATGACAAATCTATCAGAGTCTGCATAGATTTCCAAGATTTGAAAAAATGTTATCCTAAGAATGACTTCTTGTTACCCAACATTGACATGATTGTAGACATGATAGTGGGTTATGAAATGTATTCACTAATGGATGGTTTCTCTAGCTACAACTAGATAAAAATTGTGCCAGAAGACCAAGAGAAGACTGCCTTCACATATGCTTGTGGAAATTTCTATTGGAATATCATGCCCTTCAGACTTAAAAATGTTGGAGCCACATATCAAAGAGCTATCACCACTATCTTTCATGACATGATGCATAAGATGATGGAAGATTGTGTGAATGATACATTAGCTAAGAGCATGGAATGGAAAGTACATCTTGTAGATCTAGGTCCTATACTAGATTGAATGGAACAATTTAGTCTAAGGCTCAACCCAAAAAAATGTGCATTCGGTGTTACATCTGGCAAGCTATTAGGTTACATCATATCGAAAAAAGTCATAGAAGTGGACCCTGAGAAAGTTCAAGCCATTATGGAAATGCCTCCACCATGCAACATTAGTCAGATGAGATGGATCCAAGGTTAGTTACAGTCTATATGGCTCTTCATTGCACAACTAAAAAACAAGTCACAACCATTCACTAAGACCTTACATAAAGGTGTGAATTATGAATGGAATGAAGACTATGACAAAGGGCTCAAACAGATCAAGCAATATCTTGCAAATCCACCAATACTGATGCCTCCTATTTATGGGAAGCTTCTCATTCTCTACATCTATGCTACAGACATGTCATTGGGTATCTTACTAGCTCAAGAAGATTAGAACAACAAAGAAAGAGCTATTTATTACATCAGTAAAACTCTGGTCTCTTATGAAACAAACTACTCTGTCATTGAGAAAGCTTTTCTAGTGGTGGTATTTGCTTCATAGAAACTATGGCACTACATGCTTTCTCACACTACATGTCTCATCATTAAGATTGATCCATTAAAGTATTTACTCAGCAAAGCTTCCCTCACAAGTAGACTAGCTAAATGGATCATGATACTCAATGAGTTTGACATTGAATATGTAGAAAGAAAATCCATCAAAGGGAAAGCAATCACAAATTAGTTGGTAGAAGTTCCTCTCAAAGATCATCAACCACTAAAAATTAATTTTACATATGAGTCCATAATGCTTCTCACACATCAAACATGGACTATGTTCTTTGATGGATCACGTCACCTAATCTGCAGTGCTTTATGGTACATCATCATAGCTAATGACTTGTATAGGTAGGGTCTAGATGGTACCCTCATTAGGTGTTTAGAACCCGATGAGTCTAAGTGTTTGTTAGTTGAGGTGCATGAAGGCATCTGTAGGTCTCACTCAAGTGGCTTGGCACTGGCCCGTAAGCTTATTAGAGATTGTTACTATTGGCCTGATATGGAGAAAGAAGCTATACAATATGCTAAAGCTTGTAAATAGTATCAACTTCATGGGAATCTGATCCATGCTCTCACCAAGGAGTTAATTCCATTCATCACTTTCTGGCCATTTCAACAATGGGCCTTTGATTTGGTGGTTCAAATTCATCCTTCTTCATCAAATGGGCATAAGTTCATTATCATTGCTACAGACTATTTCACTAAGCAGGTTGAGGCAATACCTCTGACCATAGCCAATGGCAAATCTATAGCCATGTTTATTCTAAATTATGTCATCTGTAGGTATGGTGTACCCTCTTGAATAATCACTAACAATGGGGATAGTTCAAGAACAAGGATCTAAAAGAGCTATGCTCTAAGTTCAATATTACTCAACATTGGTCTTCCATCTATTATCCCCAGGTTAATGGATAGGTGAAAGCATCAAACAACATGATCCTTAAGATCCTCCACTGCATAGTTTAGAAGTCTGGATGAGACTAGAAACTCTAGATTAATCTAGCTCTATGGGCTTATCGAACAAGCATATGAACATTGATAGGGGCCGCGCCCTTTGCTTTGGTTTGCAAAGTAGATGTTGTGCTGCCTATTGAGGTCAAGATTTCTATGTTGTGAGTCTCTCTAAAAGGCCTCATCATTGATGAAGACATTAGAATATCTCAACTACAAGAGCTAGAACTACTAAATGAACATCAACAAGTGGTGTTTGATCATCTTCGATCATATCAGAAATAGATTTCCAAGAGCTAAAATAAGAAAGCTAGACCAAGGGACTTCCAAGTGGGTGACCTCATCCTGAGAGAGAGCCCTAAGAATCAACAACAGATCCAGAAGGGAAAGTTTGAACCAAATTGTCTTGGTTCATATATTGTTACTATAGTGTTTGGCTCAGGTGCCTATCAACTCTCTATTACTAAGGGAGAACAACTCAAAGAGTCGATCAATGCTCTACATCTGAAATGATTCTATAGCTGAGACATCTTTAGAATGCTCCATGTACATACTCAATTCTGAAAAAATCTTTAAAATTGTAAAATGTCCATAAAAAATCTATTATCCTGGTGAAAACCTGGTAAATAGGTGCTTTGATAAAACCTAGTAAACAAGCGTCATGGTAGCAAAAGCAATAAAAAAAATTTCCAAGAAGGTGAAAACTTGGTAAACAAGTGCCTCTTGTTCTGCAATGTTGCACCTATCACACCACCACTTGGCTTTGTATAGTTGCATTCCTACTTTTCTTGCTTTATTTTTATCACTCATGCACTTTCTCTCAGTTACCTTCAAGACTATGCTCAACTCTACATAGATTGTAACTGGTCATACTCTAGGAGCAACCTTCCTAGTATAGGGAGCACTATCATATCTTTTTTTTAGGATCTTCCTTGTATCAGTCACCAGTGGTTCTCACTACATCTTCCTACTGATACCTAGCTAGTACTAAGATCTCTCTCTTTGAGGATCTTCCTTGTATTAGTCACCAGTGGTTCTCACTGCATCTGCCTACTAATACCTAGCTAGTACTAAGATCTCCATCTTTGAGGATCTTTCTTGTATCAATCACCAGTGGTTCTCACTACATCTACCTACTGATGCATATCTATCACTGAGCTCTCTCTCCTTGAGACTCTCTCTCACATCAGTCACCAGTGGTTCTCACTACGTGTGTCTACTTTCATCATCCTGATGAGACTCCTCACAAATGTCGTATACTTTCGAATCAACATCAATCCACTAAAATTGAAACTAAATTTGATACTCTCTGAGGCATGCTAAGATTTTATTTTGTGTGCTTGTCTTTTTTCTTTATCATTCCCCCTCGAGAAACTCTCGGACATATATCTTGACCAAGAGATGTGAAGACTGGAGGCATGAACTTTTTCTTTACTTTCTATTTGTTGGTTTAGTTCCAATGATCCAAGGGATCCTTACAAATTGGGTGTCCCCTGTGAGAACCTTTATCTCATGTTGGATGGACATGTGTACCTTGAATCCTTTTATATGGAAACTTTGGTGAGGTTGGTTCTTCTCCTTGTCTATTTGAGTGACATCTTTTTGCTACAAGTGAACTTTCAAATGATTGTCCTATCTAGTGAACATAAGGGTCACTGGGAGCATTTTTACTATACTTTTCAATCACTTAGAAAAATAAAACACTCTTTCCTATCTGGTGTGTTTTTATGCAAGAAACATTCAGGTCATCCTAGCAACCGTGCTTTGATGCTTATGTTAACATGCTAAATCAAAAGGAATAGGTGTTTAGGTCATTCTGGCTTCTTGTGCCCTAATGCCTACACCTCATTCTAACAAATCTAAGACTAATGTCATATTCATATTCTCATGATCATTGTGTTAGTAAGAGTTGTATGACATCTCACGACCATCCAATACTAAACGCTTTGTGATGATAACTATCTAATGGGTCCAGCAACCAAGTCCTAGGGGTTGCATCTAGCTTAGGCTTGCATTTTCATTCTATACTTGCATAGCGACAGTATTCGATGATCATTTGTTTGAATTCTCCTGGCTTTTTACACTGAGGGTTCTCATCTCACTTCCTGACTTCGTCATGACTGCACAAGTTTTCAAGATCAAAATCAAGATTTGACACTCCTACAGAGCTCAAAATTATATTTTAAAATTTCTTGGACTGACGTGATTGGACGCTTGTGTAGTTGACCTCTCAATGTCATATTCTTGATAGAATCACATCTCATCATCATTTTCTTGACTTCTTCATCTTTTTCATCAAAATTCAACTCTAGTCAACACTGGTCAACTATGGTCAATCTTGGTCAACAGGACCTCCAAATCATTCCAAATCACTTCTGGATCTTTTCATTTCTTCCCTAATCTATTCTGAGTTCTTCTAGACCTCTGATTATATCTCTATCTGCAACCTATTTCTATCAATCACCTTTATGACGTATCCTCTTTTGATTTCACTCTCGAGGGGGCAGGATGATTGCATCATTGAATCTAATCTTAATCAACAATTCTCATCACTTGGGGCATGTTCAATTTTTCATACCTCATGGTCAAAATTGGACGTTCCACAATCTTGAATCACTACGAGCATATGTGCCTTGCATCTTGTCATCATATTGCTAGGTATCTAAGCAATCTAACTTAGATCCCTGGGAATCAAGCTTCATTCTGGAGATGGTTCTCGAAATCTCTATTGGGTATTGCAAAAATCTAACCCTAATTCCTAAAGGTCAAGCTTCATTTTGGAGATGGATCTCAAAATCTCTTTTTAACCAGTATCTAGGCAATCTAACCTGGGTCTCAGAGGACTAAAATTCATTCTGGAGATAATCCTAAAAATTTGCATCAGTTATCATTTAATCAATAGGTATTGGGGCAATCTAACCCCAACTCCTAAAGATTGAGCCTCGTTCTGGGGACAGTCTTACTAAAAGTGGTAATATGACTGATGTCTTTGCAATCTAACCTAGACTTTAGAGAATCAAGCTTCATTCTGGAGATGGTTCTACAACTCGATCTGATCGGTGTCTTGGCAATCTAACCTTGACTTCCAAGGGTTAAGCTTCATTTTTGAGATAATCCTGAAAACCTCATAAATTGTCACATCAGACTATTCTTTGAATTAACGCACTGCTCACACATCAATTCAAAGAGGGGAAAAATGTAATACCCCAAAATTGGCATCTTACTATCCTAACCAATTTTGTTGCATTTAGTCTCATTCTATCAAATTTCTAAAATCACCAAAGTCGTATTGTACTAGGAAATTATGTCTTCTAATTGACTTTACTCGACTTAGTGTCAAATGCAGAAAACCTTAAATCTGCATTAATCACATACTACATTTAATTCCTAAATATCGACTACAAATTGGCTAAACAAACCCTATGATTGATTAATTTAATTATAAAGTCCTAGCACTTTAATTAAATTAAATCCACCCTCTTTAGCTGAAATACATAAAAAAGGAATTAAATAATATTTATTTTTTTAAATAAATATTCTCATTTTAATAATTCAATTTAATTATTCAAATAATTGAGAAAATCCATTTATGAGGCAATATTATATTTATTTAATCAAATATTCTATCCAAAAATCTTCTCTTTAGTACAAAAAAGGAAACTTTGAGTTAATTAGAAATTTAAAAATACAATAAAACAGTTAATTGCTTTATACACTCAAAAGGCAAAAAGTTGATTTCCTCTCTACAAGAAACTTTCTATTCTGAATTGAACTCTCATTCAATCTCCACCATTCGTTTGATTTGATCTCAACTATCAATTGAGTCTAGGATTCTATAAAAGAACCCTCATTTCTCATTCAAAGGATCCCAATTTTTGAGCAACGAAGTGTTGTCGCATTTTCATTACAACTCAGTTTACATTCAGAGATTTCATTCTTAGTTTGATAATCATTTCTAGATTAGTATATCATTGCTTAGATTAAATATGCACTTCATTTTAATCTAGTTTTCTGTCAAAGTTCTTAGATTAATACTCATGTTTCATTTCTAAATTAATCTTGCATATTCATTCTAGAATAAACTGCATTATGCTTTCAATTAAATCCTTCATTCTAGTGCTAGTCTATGATTGTTGGACTCTTAATTATGAGAGAAAATCTTGAACCCTACCTAGATAGGAGGCAACATGTCAAATCATCCAGACAGGCGAGATGAATGATCTCATATTCTTGGCTGCAATTGGTGAACAATGTCTATGTTGAAGTGTGAGGCTAAATTAGAGGCCCATATTTAGCTTATACAAATTCCACTCTCGGTTCAACAGCTTAAACATCAGTGAAATCAGTGTCAACCATAAAACATATCTCATTTATATACTTCTCTACTATAGCCTGTGGAATCCTTGACCTTTTTTCTCATTTGATTCTGAAATGTTTTAATTACCAAGGTTGTGCTCTCATTAACTTTGTCTATAGGGTGTCTGAGATACACCTTATTGATTTTGTCCATAGAGGTCCTGTTATCATTCCAAATAGTGTACATAAATCTTCTCAATAAATGAAAAAACATGTATGTAATCAAAGATGAGAATCTAAACTGTGAGTTCTTGGTTCTCTTTATCTTCTCAAGGTTCTCAAACAACTGAATTCTTAAAATTTCACACATATCAACTTGAAATTTTTCAATGCACATCAAATATGTTGCATGAACCATTCTAGCTACCATGTCATCTTCTCTAGAATTTGCACAAAACTTATATGTTAAGATCTTGCTTACAAATATAACATCATCTTGTATTATCTTGTTGATTACTATCCCTCTACCATTACAGGATGACTTGGTGTTATCCAATACAATCTTCTTTACATTTTTCTCATTAAAGGGTATGACTCCAGTTTTAGACAAACCTACCTCATGAATTAGGTCTGTAGTGATATCTATCACTCTTTCATCTAGCCAAAATTTCCCATTGTGAATTCTACTTAAAATGATCTTTGTGCATTCATCATCTTTGAATTCATAGTGCAGTGAACATTTCATAATTTCATTTTCCTTCAAATGCCCAAACCCTACTTTCAATGACATATCCTGATTGTATAACTTCTCATACTCTTTAATCATATTACTCTCACTAAGGGTCTCAAATTTGCATTTCAAATAACCTTTTATATCCTCTAAATGTAAAACTCTATCTGGTACGGATGACAATGCAAGACTAGGGTCTTCTTCCAAGGGTTAGACAGGTTCCCTTTTGACTCTAGGTCTAACATTATCCCTTACATGGTGAATAAGTGATACATCCATGACTTCTGCAAAAGCTTTAACTGCTGATAGATTTGCTCAGTAAAATACCTCAAATTCATGATTTAGGGCTTTGCATAGATTTGGCACAAAATTCTTTACCAAATCCTACAAAATACTCTCAAAAACCACTGTATTGATCTCCTTTATCGCTTCTAGTTGCTTGAATGATCAAATAATGCTGATCATAAGCTTTTAACCTTTCAATCTTTAAGATTCTGACATCACATTCAATTCCTTTGCCGCTTCTTTCCAAAAAGTTGTTCCTATTTTCCTGCAAAACTTCATACTCCTTGTGAACTCGCATACATTCATATTAGCTCATGCGCTCTTAACCATAGCATCATTACATCATATACTACCTTGCATTAATTGCACAAGACTTAATTAATTCTACTCTAACTTCTAAACTATCCTAAGTTCTTATTCTAAAGCATTCTATATGAATTAAGTGCTTTGAGATGGGTTAGGAAGAGATTCACACTTACTATTAGATACTTCACCTGTATGATTACCTTGTGTACTGAGTGTGTCTTCTTGATCTATGGCTTTAACAAATTTTACTTCTTCTAAATTACTACAGCATCCTTTCTGACTGTTGCTTTCATTCTCATTTCTCCTTGTATATTTTCTAGGATTAGGGTTTCTCATGTAGTTCATTCTGCAAAATCTTGTTGTATGACCAAATTTGTTACATATCTGGCAAACTAATCCATTTTTTCCATATCTTAGTCCTGTCTGGTTGAATTTTGATCTACAATTTTAGTCAATATGTCCAATCTTATTGCATCTATAACATACAACTCCATTTCTTCTGTTCATATCTTCCATAGGTCTCTTATCTGCATGGTTAGTATCTCTAAAAATTCTACTACTATTATTATCATTAGATCTAGGTTTCTTACATTCAATAGCTCTATGTCCAAAACCATGACAATTATAACAATAACCATTAAGAGGTTTGAATTGCTTACCTGTGCAATCTTTCTTCATATGTCCAAAAGTATTACATGCAAAACATCTACCTTTGAATTCTCTTTGTGTATCTTTAGGTGGTTCATCATCTTTAGGTGGATTAGGTATGTCTTTAGATTTGTGAGCTTCATCAAGTTTCTTTTCATCTTTGTTCTCAGAGACTTTCAGATCTAGTTCCTTGCATTCTTCACTTATCTTAGATGAGTTAAATCCAACACTAGTTGTATCATAATATGGCTTTTGATAAGACATTTGTTCATCAATCTTCCCACTGGTGGAATACAGTTTCTCAAGATGTTGTTTAGACTAAGTCAATTCACCTTTCACAATTGTATTGTACTTTTCAAGTTCAGCATACTACAATTTGGTTTTTCCAAGTTCAGATGTCACTTTACAAAGTTTAGACTTTAGATCTTCATTTTCAGATTTTGGATTTGATCCATTCTTGCTATTTCCATCTTTCAAGCTTAAATTCAAATCTACAATCTTTAATTCATGTTTAAGGATCTCATTTTCTTTCTTCATATTTGAAATTTTGTCACAATCTTCGATTTGAATTGTAGGTTCTTTCTTTGATTTCAGTTCTTCCAATTTTTCTTTTAGCTTCTCAATGAAATTCTTCACATCATCATATTTCCCTTTCAGAGTATCTCTTTCTTCAGTAAGAATATCAATCTATTCAAGAGCTTCTTAAGGATTCTTCTATAACTGATCCATATCCATAGAGATCTTACTTAAGTTGCTAGGCTTTCCTTGAATAACTTTCTTCTAAGTAACTAAGCTCCGATACCAATTGTTAGAAATAGGGAATACTGAGAGGGGGGGTGAATCAGTATTCCACAAACTTTTACTTTTTCCCAATTATGGATATAACAGATTAACTTGATGCTTGCAAAATAAAGTAAACTAAATAACATGCAAAGCAATAAAGCAAATGAACTCATAACACCATGTTTGTTCTCGAGGAAACCCTGGCCAAGGGAAAACCCTGGTGGGGATGATAACCACAACTGATCCATTAATCAAAAGTGTCCTATTAAGGATGTTGACCCTATTAGGATTCTATTACATACATATAGTGTCTTTTTCCTGATTAAAGGACTCTAGGCCTTTTTAGAAGCCTCAACCCTTCTAAGAGTTGGTATTACATAATAGAATGATTACAAGATGAGCTCACTACCTAAACATGTAATATACAATGATCTCTGATTACAAAAGGTAAAGTACATAACCTTTCACTATTGTTAAATAGCTTTCCTATTCTTATTTATCTTTCTAGCTTCTTCGCTTTCATATACAAAGTCTTCTTTCTTTTCTTTTAAAACATACAACCTCACATCATATCATTACAATATCTTATTACATCGATCTCTTTCTTCTCATTACATACTACTCACATTTATACAAGTTTTTAAGAATAATAACTTCACAAACGGCTTTACAAAATATAAACTCTTTCCAAAATACAAAACTAAATTTTTCTTTCCAAGAGTTAACATCTAGGATGTTGTACCTTGTATGGTTAAGTCAGTATTTTGATAAACAAAATAATCCCTTAACTATTATACTTGTTCTATCTTCTTACTCTACTCAGTCAGCTTCGACTCTGTCTCGATAATCTTGCAATAACTCCTTCTATACATTTCGTACAGACTTGTGCTTCTAAATGTGTCTTTGTCATACATAGAATTATCCATGTTCAAGGGAACATGCACTAAACTTGCATCTATCAACATCTCTATCCAAAACTGTCTTCGGTTAGACTAGAAAATGATATTATACTTAGAAAATTTTACTTGCACTCTAACATAAATGCTTTGTATCATAGTGTGATCTTCATACTGATTATATGTTTCCATAATGACAACAACTTGATATCCTACTCAACCAAATTGCCAACAGTAAAAGCAAAAAATAAGAACATCTTAAAGATATTGAAGAGAACGGTGGATAATTTAGGTAGAGATTGACATGTAAAAATAAACCCAACCTTATGGGCTTATAAGAAAAGTATTAGAAGGCCAATGGGAGCTACACCATTTCCCTTATTCTTTGGAGTAGAAGAATTTTTACCTTTGGAGGTATAAATTCCATCTTTACGAGTATCCCTACATGGTTTGATAAGTGAGGAAGATTATAGGGTTGCTAGGTTACATGAACTAGAACTGCTAGATGAGAAATAGCAACAAGCCTTCAATCATTTGAAAGTGTATCAAAACTGAATGTCAAAGACCTATAAAAACCATATCAAGTAAAGGACATTCCAAATAGGTGACTTAGTTTTGTGAGAAAATCCCAAGAATCAAGTAGAAAGAGAAAAGAAAGTAAAATGGGAATCAAACTAGTTAGGACCTTTTATGATCACTTCATCTTTTGGGATAGACACTTATAAATTAGCTGATTGTGATGGAGAAGAATTACAAGAACCTATCAATAGCATTCATTTAAAAAGTTTCTACACATGAAGCAAATGAAAGGGGATAGAAGAAAAAGAGTATCAGAAAATTAGATGGAGAGCATCCTATTTATTTTATATAGTCAAAAGAGATTCTGAAAATACCACAAATGTTGAAAAATAGAAAAGAGAAAACAAATCATAAATGCAAAAAAGATAAAAAATAATAGAAAATGGAGCATGAAGAAAGCCAAAAACATTCAGAAATGATCCTCAAAAAGATGTTGTCTTGGTGAAAACCTAGAAAATAGGTGCCTTGATGATATGGAAAAAGAAAAAAAAAGAGAAAACAAAAAAAAATCAGAAAAAAGAAAAAGTGCCTTGGTGAAAACCTAGCAAATAGGCTCCTTGGTAGCAAAAAAAGGAAAAAGCTATAAAAATAGAAAAAGAAAGCAAAATCCATTCAATTGGTGAAAACATGGTAAACAGGTGCCATTGAAAGTCCAAGTCAGTTGCATACCTAGCAGTCATCCTTGTAAATATTGCATTCACCAGCATTTGTATATACTGCATAATAAAACCCCACAATTGCATTTGCAAGTACATAAAGATTTTTGTCACCTAATCTAAAAATTGTCCTAAGTCCCACAAATGTAATAATATCAAACTAGGGGAAATCTACTCTAAAGGAGGGAGGATTCATCAAAAGAAAATTTTGATCAGGCACCAAATCAATCCATCAAAACGCAAGTGAAACACTCAATCAAATCTTAATCCTAATCCAATTTGAACCAAACGCAAAACTGGATCCAAAATCTCACAAGACCTTATCTTTATTGGGATTAAAAATATGAAATGGATGGAACTATACTTCAAAGATGGATTTGAAAAAATAGTACAAATTTTTTCTAAAGTGTTGACTTGATTGATGAAATCATGTCTTTCTAGCGAATCAATGAAAGTTTTTAAACTAGACAAGCTATGATGAAAGCATGATATTTTGTTGATTTCTGAATGACTGTCTTAAGATCAAAGTTTTAAAGAATGTATTGTTTATCTAAGGATTTGATCATCAAAGAATCATCGAGGACTTGTACATATGATGAAACTAAGATCTTTGTTTGTTTACGCAAAAGGATACCTTGGTTATTTTGATGTTAAATATCATAATACCAAAATCCACTTGCAACATAGAATTTGACAAAATTAGTATTCGCACTCTCATGATTGACTTCAATCATTGATAGTCCTACCAAAGGATGGGAAAGCAACATAAGAGGTGAAAAAGGTATTCATATCATCATAGTTGAACTAGTGATGATTGTACTCAATTCGGATATCACAGACTACTCAATGATGAATATAAGCTCCCAAAAAAAATTGAATAGTGATAGTTAGTTGCATACATCTTAGATTAAATGCAATTAAAGTATTTACCTTTCTTAGCATAAACGCAAATTTGCAAAAGAGGAAAATAGAAAGGGGGTGGAGTCAAATCAAAAATCAAAGGGACATCAAAAACTATATGTGATTGAGTGTGTTGGAAATCAAAAATCAAATCAAAGGTGCATTGCATTAGTTCACTTGCATTTGTTAGATTCATGTGATCTTGCATTCATTTAGGACTTCTCCCTAAGTTCAATTAAGTTCACCATGTTCAGCTTGCATCTTTTTCATTAAAGTTATGCATTAGTTTACATCATTAGGTGACATTGCATTTAGTTTGCATTCATTTTAAAGATCCATCTCATCTAGTGTGCGTTATTTTCAAGAAATCATTTTAAATCCATTAAGTGCATTTACTAGTATGTTCATTCATTGCATCCATTAAACCATTTCATTCAAATAGACATAAGTTCATCATTAGTTGTATAACATTTAGTTCATTCAAAAAAATTACACATTGTATCATTCATTTATCATTAAAAACTCATGGCATTTATTTTCATTATACATTATATATCATTGCATCTACATTCATCAACATCATTCATCCATATAACATATAACATTTAGGATCATATACATCATTAATCATTAAATATCAATATTTCATCATTACATCATATAGGTCCATCACACTTTTGCATCACATTTACATTTACATATTCATTACATATCCATATCATTTAAAATCATATATCCATAAGTACCATTACATCGCATTAATCATTACATCATCATAAAAAAAAAAATTATGTATCAGTTGCATCCATAAACCATTAAAACAACATATATCATAAATCATTACAAAATCCATATCACATACATTCACCTAATTTATGTCATACATAAGACAATCATTAAAGCATAAATAGAACACGTGCATCCATATCATTAATTACATTTTAAAAAGCATGAAACAAAACATATAGGAGATAGAATCATATAGATCTGCATATCATAGCAAAACTCCTAAAAAATAAAGTCCAACACATGATGATGTCACATAAACTAAATCTATCAACTAGGTATCAAAGTCCATGGTATTGTCATCAAAGCAAATATACATTAGGAAATCAAAGTCCATCAAAGTCTATCAAAGTATCATAACATAAAGAACATCAACTGATAAAAAAGATAGCAACAGAGTCTAATGTCTCGAGATAAAAAAATGGAACATCATATACATCAATGAATAAAGAATATGTATCATCTCTATAAAATAGATCAACTACCAGAACCACCAACACCATCAGCACCATCAGGACCATGATCACTATCAAGAGGTCTATTGGAACTAGCATGTAAACCATGCTGACTCATAGCATCCATAAATGTCTGCATCATCAAACTCAGCTAAGTAACCTATTATCACATCTCTAACATCTCAGACTAAAGGGATCTCACATCTAAGGCTAAAGCTGGTATAGGAGTCTGTGTTGGGGCTTGGGCAGGAGGAGTCGGTGGAGGAGCCATGGAAGAAGATAGAATGGGAGAAGATGGAATGGAAGAAGATGGAATGGAAGAATATGGAATGAAAGATGATGGAATGGATAAAGATGGAAGAACTGAAGAAGATGGCATTGCAGAGGAAGAAGGAGCTTGTACTAGGGGAGCCTATGGAATAACATGTGGCGGAGCTTGTGGAAGAGGAACCTATGCTGGTATGCTTTGTACCTTATCTATAAAAATATGTGTGGCCTGAGAATCCACATCGGCCACCACCTGAGCACCAATCTATCTCTAATATTGGACCTTATGTCAGCCCCATATGGCGACAAGATCCACAACAACCTGATGTAAAACTCTATCCACACCAGCACCTCAAACCCTCAGACAACCACCCCTCATCTGAACACCACCCCTGGGATAAATAGACACAACGGGAATCACTAGAGTCACAACTTTGCCTCCTGCAACCACTCGCCTACCCCATCGGCCTCGACAACCTCATCTCCGATGACCCCCACCTCCATCCCCATCTCCGCCATCATCCTTTGACTCCTCCTCTATCCCTAGCACTCACTCTATCAAATCTATGAATCTCGGAAAAGGGGTTCTGAGAAAACCAATCAGTGTAATCATTAGTCATGCTATCATCTATGATATGATCTCTCATATCCCAAGCCAAGTGACCTAGTTATAGTACCTCCTGGCAAGTTGTCTTGTATTCAATCTATGCTCCCACAGTGATCTCTCCACCTGTACTCGGGCATACATCATCAATCCTTATCACATACCCTATGTACGACCATACTATCATAATACCTGAAAGAAGAAAAATATCTCAATGATAAACGGAGTGCGGCCTATCATCCATCTAGGTGTGCACATAAAAGGAAGCTCAGATGCATCCTCTAGACATGCCTCACATCCAATGTTTGGTCGCCATATGACCTAATCCATGTTATCATTGACCCAACGCCAATAATCCAACTTACCCAAATGGGCCTGTACAACCATACCCTCATACATCCAGGCAAAAAAGGCTACCTAGGATCACGGTGCCTCATAGAAATAGGTCTAGTCATTGGGATGTGCTCCTAGGTCCATAGCTGAACCAAAATGACTGCTACAAAAAGAGTCACTCCATGATGATACACCACTGAATGAAGCTCATGGTATAACTAGGCAAGAACACAAGTGCCCCAATCAAATTGTCGAGGTTGGACAATTAGATCCTCAAGAATAGGCCCCCAACCAAATGTGAAACCATGCCCTTAGCAATTTGGAATGAGGAAGCCACCGATCAGAGCACCCAACACCACAAGAAGAACTAGAAAAGAAGGGAACTGCACCACTGGATATGATCCTCATCAATCATAGGGTCTTGAAACACCCTCTAGCAAGTTGTGCCATCATCAACCTGATCATAATAAACTAACTCTCCGTGGGTCAGGATATGGAGGATGTGATACACATCCTTGAAAGTGATAGTCATCTCTCCCATAGGAAAATGAAATGTATTATGGTCAGAGTGCCACCTCTCTACCATAGCTTTGATAAGTCCTTGATTCACTTGGAATCGAGGTAGAACAAGAAAGAACGAAAGAACACATCTACGAATGAGTCAGTGATTTGGACTACTGAGGTCATCTATCATCTGAAATGGTAAGGGATATAAGTCTCTAACAGCGAGCGACTTAAGCTTAGCCTACAAAAAAAAGAAATTTTAAATCACATCAGTATTTGAAAACAATATCCTTTGAATTATCCTATGTCAATCAAATATTTAAAGCTTATCAAACCACAATCAATTTTCCTTATTCTATTTAGAGAAGACAGAAAATTTATCATCATCCATCATCTAAATCAAGATTAATAATAAAAAATTTGAGGTAAATTGACTCAAACTGACATCCTACGACTTGCTACCAAATCAGGCTTGTTATCTAAGCCAATCAACTGATTGACGACACTGGATAGTTTGGAAAACTAACTTAAAAATTGGCATTCTATACCAAACAGGGTAAAAGCTCTATTAAAATGATTAAAAATGCTAAAAGGTAAAGTGCAATTTTAAATGGTGTACGTGCTATTTAAAATATTAAAAGCATTGTTCTAAGGTATATGTGCTACAACATCTTGTGCGCACTAAAAGAAACACATGTATGCGCTATTTAAAAATCAAAAGTGCATTTGAATTTGTACATGCCAAAGAAAGTTTTAAATGCGAAAGAAGCCCTAAGTTCAACATGTGTACATGTAATTAAAAGTCGCGAAAGCGCTAATAAAAACCGCGGAAGCACTAAAAGGAGAGTATACATGCTATTAAAATGATTAAAAGCGCTATTTAGTTTCAAAAAGAAAAAAAGAAAAAAGAGGGTTTTTCTCATAAAATTTTTATTTTTTTCAAATTAAATGCATTAAATTCATGAAGCAAGTTGATCGGGTACATATCGAAGGTCCATAGCTAGGTGGCTGCAGATACTGATGCCCTCGCTCGAACTGGTGCTCATGAATCGGGATAACCATGATGAAAAACTTAGAAGGCTCAGAGAAGAAAAGTCAAAAGGCAAGGTGAAAATGAATAGTAAAAATGACTTTTTACCCCTATATATAGGCCATTTTGACCTAAAAAGGGCATCTTTGACCAGAAAATGACCAGGGACCCAAATTTTTCCCCAATTCTACCAAATCAAGGGCATTTGTCATCAAACGAATGCAAAAACATTATTGAAAATGAAATCAAAATTCATTACAATTTGACCTAATTAACGCAAAATGAACCTAAACCATCATATTTTTAAAACAACTATTAGGAGGTCTGCTAGAACTATCAAATTTCATTTCATTTCCAAGGGGGTATACACTCGAATAATCAGGAATGGCAACAATATCATCAAATCAGGGGCACAACCATCAAATCAAAGCGTAATCTTTTAACAAAAAAAAATTGCTTATCAATCGAAAAGGGCATCAAACATCAAATTAGATCGAAACAGGTACCATATCAGTTAATTCATCATCAAATCGACCATCAGAATGTCAAATCAATCTAACTTCATTAGAATCTACATCTTGTACTAAACATCAAAATTGACCATCAACGAAATCAGGACTTCACATCAATGGACTAAGGACTTCACATTCTTTGAATCAGAGGGGCATTTGTAATCACCTAAAACTGTACAAGATAAATCAAGTGAATAACTAAGGCAAAAATCAAAGCAATTGAATCAAATAGGACTATTATCAAATCAGAATTCAAATCAAGCCTTAAATCAATTTAATTGAGAATCAAAAGTCATAAACTCAATTTAAATCAAATAAATCAATCAATTGTGTAATTAATCTAATTAATTACATAGTTCATTTAAATTAAATCAACCAATTCAAGGGGTACACATGGCTAAAGATATTAATTAAATTTAATTATTTAAATCATATTTTCCCTCAATCACCAAATGGGAGGAAAAAATCACCAACCAATAGGATTTAAGGATGGAGCTCACATGGATCAAGCCTAAATCAAATCTCAAACACTCACTTGGAGAATGTATCTTGTCCACTCATTTTATCTTTTGGTCCAAAGCTTTGAGGACAAAATATTTAAATGGTCTCCAAAGGTGTAACCATGGACTTAGCACTCACCTAATCATGATCAAATCAACCACACCCCCTACCCTTGTCCAAAATCTATAAAAGCAAGGCATAATTCAATCAATAATCATCCAAAATCTAAGAATAGCATCAAACCTCTTGCAATTTATAGCTAGAAATGAAAATATTAGAATTAAATAAGGCTTAATTTCATTTGGAATTGAACTTTTAGTTTACTTATCATTCATTCTCATTTTAGGACTATTACTAATGGTAGCTTGCTGAGAGCTTTGCACTAGCATCCCTAAATAGAGGTCCATAGAGTGCTTAATTGTTCTTTATTTGTTAAAATAGCTTACTCTTTGTGGTAATTTAGCTACTATTTTCATTTATTTGCAATACTAACCATATGAAGGTACTTTTCCTAGTACACAGTAGCAATATGACCAATATTTTTACATTTAAAATATACCAAGGGTAGTTTACCTATATATCTTCATTTATCTTTCAGTAGTCTTCTTTCCATTAATGTTTTAAGTTCATCAAGCTCATCTTCTTCAGCTTCACTATCACTTTCATTTTTATCTTATGTCTACTACTTGATCTACCAATATTTAGAGATGACACAAATGCAAATTCTACCTTAGGTAAAATACTATTATCATAGTTGTTAAGCTCAAATGCAGTCAATCTACCGATTAGACTATCAGGAGAAATATCATTACCATAGCATAGGAAGGTAATAGTGTTTTGAGAATTTTACTTACCATAGTGTCTTCTTCAATAATTCCACCTTCTCCTTAGATAGCATTCACCACATCCTTGACTCAGGTGTTGTACTAAGTAATGTTTTCTCCTTCTTTCATATTCATATCATCAAAATTTCCTCTTAAGCTTTCTACTTTTTCCTTGAGCACATTCAAATCCCCTCCATGAACTAGTGTTAATTTGTCCCACATCTCTTTTGTAGATGTACAATTCTTAATGTCTTCAAGTTTAGCATCAAATAGAGAAGAAGCAATCTCAATCATCATAGCATTATGTTCTTGTCTCTCTTTCATATGGTTGACAGTCAAAGGACCAGTAGGAGTTATGAAATCATTTTCCAAATAGTATAATGCATAATATCCAATGCCTGATAGATACAACTTCATCTTTCTTTGCCATGTTGAGAAATTATCTTTGTTCAGCTTTGGTACCTCTCTCTTATACATCTTTCGATCTTTAACTTAAGTGCTTCAAACTTCTTCCTTTAAGTACTCTAGCTCTGATACTAATTGTTAGATAACTGAGAGGGGGGTTGAATCAGTTAAGTCCAATTATCCTACCATCCCAAATACTCTCAAATGTATAAAACCAATTCAACAAATAAATTTAAATAGCTAAATAAAAACTTGTATGTGTCTTCCTGATTCATTTATGACGCAGGGCAGGGATGGAGGATCCAATGAAGGATTGTCCAAACCTACACTACCAATTATAACAACAACAAGCACAATGGAATTCAACAAGATAATGCTTCAAAAAAAAATTCATTCAACATGCCTAGCTATGAGGCCTTCCAGGTTGTGGCCTTATATAATGAAATTATAAAGTATCCAAGCTAGTCCAACTCTAAAACACATTAGTAACTAGTGGAAACACTAAGGCAGATCTAAACTTGAGCTCACAAGCCTCCAAGCAATCTCATTGTCTCCAAGCATGCAGTCCACTAGCTCTACTATTACAATATCAGATAAAATATCTTATCTACAAGATCTCATGGGATCTAATTATGATTCTACTCTCATACTACTACCAATATCCCCAAAACATCTACCCAAGCTCTCAATATATAGCCAACTAAGCCACAAGTCGGCGTTCGGCATTTAATTGCATTATAGGTCCAGCCTAAGGAGAGATACCAAAACTAAATAAAGAATTATCAAAACATGATGCACCTTTACATTTAGGTCCACACATGATCCAAGAACATTTCCCTAACTTAGCAAGTTCCAATTCCATCATACAGAACCGTGCAAGATGAAAAACTCCACGTTTAGCATGAAATAGACTGAAAATCGATACCCGAGAAAAACGGTCATAACTTTTAACTCATAATGAATTAGGACTTGTGTTCTTAGGAGAAGATATTAATTTAGGTTCTCTTAAAGGCATAAGAGCACAAAGGATGATTCATTTAGTATCAATGGCTACACACCGCACAATCAACACACAAAAAGTAGGAAAATACGGCTCTCGCAGCAAGGAAAATAGCTCTAACTTTGAAATGGTTCATCCAATCCTTATGCAATCATAGGAGAAGGTACAAGAATAGGTCTAATGCACAACAACCATGAGACAAGACCACACAAGATAAATCCCAATGGTCATCGATCACATAACCAATCTTCCAAACGGTCCAAGCAAGAAACGCACAGAACCGGTCAAAGAAGATCATCCAAGATCTCTCAAACCATGCCACCTCAAGAGATGCGTTCTCAGAAATAGCCTCCAAAAACATTAAGGAATGACCTCCTTTCAGTGGACATGCCAAAGATCCCCACGGATCATCACAAGACAAAAACTCAAAAAGCTGCCCAAAACACAGTATTATATCCCTCTGACAAGGAATTCCTCCAAGACTAAGAAAGATTTCCAGGAACCAAAAATGCTCCTGCATCAGACTACCGAGGTAAATAGAAAGTATGTACCATACTTTAATATCAAAATAATTATCTGCAATCAACTTCATCTTCACCAAAGGCTTCCAATCCATCAAGGAGAAGAGAACAAATCAAAAAATCAACCATCTATGCTTCATCCATTCAAACATCAGGGTCATATGAATCTCAAAAATCCAATCAGCATACCACTGATCACCACAACCCATCTCAACAAAAAGAGTATCCAACTCCCCAACAAGTAGATCCAAAGTTAGATCCACATCAATATGAAATCCCTCATCATCAGCATCCCATCTCTGCAACTCATCACAAGACTCATTACTGTCAACCAGTGATTCAAGTCCACAATCAGAAAATAAGATCTACACCATAACACCAAACAAAAGGAAGTTGGCAACACCACCATCAAAAAGGTGCTCAGCAACAAGTAACTCTTCACCAACAACAATCTGATCAAGCTGAACCAGATGCTCTCCAATTCTCATGCCAGATCCATCATCTGCTCATGAAAACCAACACATACCTTATCATCTTCAGTGAAGTCATCCTTCACCTCTTCCTTAACATCAAAGTGTCTTCTTCTTTGAATAATCCTCTTAATAAGCCAGACAAATTTCTTCCAACAAGACTTCATCATCTCTTCAATCCTCAGATTGAATTTAGGCCAAAACTGACCCAACTTATCCATCAAGTTCCTTTTAAAGTGAAACTATCTCTACTCAAAGATTTGATTGCAATATTCTAGTTGCCTCCACACACTTGGTGATCTACTTTCCATCTTCACAACCTATCTCAATTCGGTGATGTGTTCACTTAAGGAAAT
This sequence comes from Chamaecyparis obtusa, assembly GCA_027943335.1. NCBI lineage: Eukaryota > Viridiplantae > Streptophyta > Pinopsida > Cupressales > Cupressaceae > Chamaecyparis > Chamaecyparis obtusa. The sequence continues at coordinate 1,183,117 of BSBK01006955.1, forward strand.
CTTCATCGCTCACATCAAATCTTCTCTCCTCGGAGGCATCTTCAATCCAAGGTCCTAGTGCAAACTACCTCACCTTCAGCGATCTGTCCACACACTCAGGATCTTCAAGCTATAATACAAATTGATGCAGGGTAGAGATGGAAGATCCAATAATGGAAAGTCCAAACCTACACTGCCAATTATAACAACAACAAGCACAGCAGAATTCAACAAGATAATGCTTCAAAGCATAATTTCATTCAACATGTCTGGCTATGAGGATTTTTGGGTTGCAGCCTTATACAATGAAATTATAAAGTATCCAAGCTAGTCCAGCTCTAAAACACATCAGTAACTGGTGGAAACACTAAGGCAAATCTAAACTTGAGCTTGCAAGCCTCCAAGCAATCTCCTTGTCTCCAAGCATGCAATCCACTAGCTCTGTTATTACAATATCAAATAAAACATCTGATCTACAAGATTTCATAGGATCTAATTATGATTCTAATCTCATACTATTACCAATCTCCCCAAAACATCTACCCAAGCTCTCAATATATAGCCAACTAAGCCACAAGTCGGCCAGTCGGGCATTTAATTACATTATAGGTCCAGCCTAAGGAGAGATACCAAAACTAAATAAAGAATGATCAAAACATGATGTGCCTTTACATTTAGGTCCACACATGATCCAAGAACATTTCCCTAACTTAGCAAGATCCAATTCCATCATACAGAACTGCGCAAGATGAAAAACTCCATGTTTCGCGTGAAACGGGCTGAAAATTGATACCCGGAAAAAATGGTCATAATTTTTAACTCACAATGGATTAGGACTCATGGTCTTAGGAGAAGATATTAATTTAGGTCCTCTTAAAGGCCCTAAGATTGCAAAGGTTGATTCATTAAGGATCAATGGCTACATGTTGTGCAATCAACACCTAGAAAGCAGGAAAATACGGCTCCGACAACAAGGAAAATAGCTCTAACTTTGAAACGGTCCATCCAATCCTTATGCGATCATAGAAAAAGGTCTAAGAATATTCCAATGCACAAAAACCATGAGCCAACACCGTACAAGCTAAATCCCAATGGTCATCAATCGCATAACCAATCTTCCAAACAATCCAAGCAGGAAACGCACTAGAACCAGTTAGAGAAGATCATCCAAGATCTCCAAAACATGCCACCTCAAGAGATGCATTCTTAGACATAGCCTCCACAAACATCAAGGAACAAACTCCTTTTAGCGCACATGCCAAAGATCTCCACAGATCATCACAAGACAGAAACTTAAAAAGTTACCCAAAACACAGTATTGTATCCCTCTGACAGGGAATTCCTCCAAGACTAAGAAAAGATCTCTAGGAACCCAAAATGCTCCTACATCAATTAAACGACTGCCAGTTAAATTAATTAGTATATACTGATTTAACCAGTAATTTTAATGTGTAAAGTAAAATAAGAAATCATCACATGCATACACATTTGACACTTGATTTTTAACATGGAAACCCTGTTAGGGGAAAAACCACCTAAGATCGGTACCTGAAATATTTTCACTCTTCTGAAGTGAGCTCGGCTAAGAGCCAACCCTATTAAAGGTTACAAAACATATTGTAAGGTGTGACCTTGTTAAAGGATTTATCACTAACAGTTCTCTGTGACGATACATTCACTTGGGTCAACAAGAAAATAATCAACATTCATTGAATATCATAAAGAAATAAATAAAGATTGTTAAGTCCCACTCGGTTAAGAGATTTTGTCTATAGAAATGGTTAGAATGCAACAATAAATAACTTAAATCAAATGCAACTTCCTTTGTAGATATTCAGATCTATGCTAAGCTCAATATATCTATGGCCATCATAATCTCTTCAATTTCATTTTATCCTCCAACTG
>BSBK01006955.1:1192500-1207933 GCA_027943335.1 Chamaecyparis obtusa
TTATCATGATGGTTTTAAGGAAAATGTATATTCATTCATATTTTACTTTTTTAATCTTTCACTTAGCTATTATACCTTGCTTATCCTCCCATCTTATATTGTACCTTTCTCTTTGAAGACTTATGATGCTCCGATTATGTGTTCTTGGCACTATATGAAATGTATGGTATACCTATAGAAATGGATTCTAATTCAATATGGTATCTATGATGTTATTAAATTTTTATATTCTTGAAGACATTCAAATGCTCACAATGTTGTTCTATCAAACTAGTACTTGTATTTTAGTGTGCTCATTGGTATAGTGGTTGTATGCAGGATTGAGATGGTACTTATGATGGATCAAGAAGTGTATAGGCTTAATAATGATTGTTTGACCTGTTAAGCCATATATTTGACTTCTTAAGCCATATATTTGACTCTAATTGTACACTCTTGGAACCTTCCAAAGAGTTAATTGACCATTAGTTAACCTTATTTAAGAGTTAGGATACTAGAAATGCCATTGTAATGAAGTTTTTGACAAAAATTACTAGGTTGGTGCATATGATAATCCCTCTTAGCATATATGTTCATTATTTTAATGCATGTGTTAATTATTTTAGCACATTTGTTAATTATTTTAGCACATATGTTAACTCTTTTGGCATGTTTGTTTAATGTTTTTGTAGATATATTAAATTCTATTGCACATTTAGAATTTAAGTAGAATGACACCTATGAACTTGTGTATTTGTGAAAAGGAGATGTTCCTATGGGTTTGGGTATATAAAAAAAATATTTAGATACCCATTTACCTTGTGATTTTTTTCCATACGATTAAAGTCAAATTCTGACCCCATTTGGTGTACTGATTAATCAGATCTTCAAAACTAGAGCCTGCAGTGTTATAGAATAGAGTGGCCAATGAGTACCCTATGTCATCATTAGGAATACAATGAATGATTTTCATGTCAAGAACCTTGTGAATGTGGTTTGAATGCTCTCATAGATCCTTGATGAGTGGTCATTGCATGGCAACCATATGACACTTGGGAACACTATACTATCCAACTTGATTTTTTAATGATTACCATGCTTGTTATATATTTTGTATCTAATACATGTCAATACTTTATATATGTATCATGTCTTCTATGTTGGTGTATTATCATTGTTAGTGCACAATTAACTATACATTTTTTTAATTAAAAAAATTATTACAATTGTATTGTGTATTGTTCTCGAGGGTTCTTTTGCAAGGCGTGACTTAATTTTATTTTCAACTAGGACTTAAAATTCTTAAACTTAGTGAAAACTTCAGGTTTATGTCTTATAAAATATAACCAAATATCATCATTAAAAAAAGCATAATTTTAAGATCTTCTAATTGATTTAATATCCACTAATCTAAAAAACATCCGAGTGAATAATTTACAACTTACTCTTACACATATTACTAGCCAAAGGAAATAATTTTCTATTCTTTTTACCAATCAAACAATGTTCACAAAATTCAAAGCTCTCATTAGAATAGGGAAAACTATCTAACAATTTTTAACTCAAAATGGTTTCAAGGCACTCTCACTAATGAAACCCAATCTACAATGCCATAACTTAAAAATATTTTTAGATTCATTTACATTTGAAGATTTAACAATAGTAATGGCTTCAATTTTGAACTTAAAATTCACTTCCTTATCTCAGTTGCTACCACCAAGATTTCTCTTACCAATCTACAAATTTTCTTGTGAAATGTTACATGCAATCCCATATCCTTCAACATTAAAATTGAAATTAAATTTATTTCTAAGCTTGAGACATGTAAAACACCTCAAAAAGGTTTATTCTCCCATCACTAAAACACAAATGGATCTTACCCCCTTGCACCAGTAGGGGGTAAATAAAATAAACCAAAATAATGGTTCTTAGGGTAAATCCATAGCACATTTATAGGCCTATTATGGACATAGAATTGATGTCCACTCATGGAACATTAGTCCTTGGTGGTCGAGTTTCTCATGTCGGTGAGTTGATGCATACATAAATCTATTTAATCAACACCATAGGCTATTGAGATGTCACTACTTACTACATCTCAAGGATCTAATACTTTTTATCATCACAGGTTTTACACAATGAATGTATCTAGATCCTTATCCATCATGTGATGTTTATTGAGTGATTCTTGGATGTTGTTTATGTCATGCATATACCTTTTATTTTTATATTTGTGTAATCCTTACTCCCATCTATTTGGTGTGAGTATGCTTACTTTTTGTGTGACTATTTGCTAGCATGGTGGGATGGACCTAAGGTTACCACACGGTTTGGTGGCATGGAGCCACCATTGAAGCTTACTTGGATTTTGGAAAAATCTTTGAGATAACATGCAATATTCACAGTCTTCATCATTCATTTATTTTACATTTGTTATATTTTTAAAAAAATTTGTATTTTGAAGGACATTTTACTTATCCACCCCAATTTGTAATACTTAATTGTAACATTCTATTTGGAGTGATTATAAAATGACGACATAAGTGGTATTGATATTATAAATTCTTTTATGTGATTCTACATTGGATTTGAACATTCTTGCTAATTTTATGTTCTTTTATCCTATTATGATGTTGGATAAAGTGAATTTAGAGCTCATTTTAATATGGTATATGAAAGTTCAATTATCACTTATTAGGGAATAGCTTTGGGCCAATTTGGACTCCCAATAATGTTGGATCCACTCCCTTATAACTCACTAATACTTCCATCCTAGGTTCTTCATGACTTAACACAAGTGAGTGTGGCATAGAAACAAGACATATAACTTTGATACACAAAATTTTAAACATGACTTTAACTTATTCACAACGAAAATCAATTGTGAAAATATGAAATTTCTCATTCCAACAACAAAATTCAATTCCAACATTCAAAATTTTCTAACTATTTTTACATAAAAATCAATCATTTTCTTCAAACCCTATTAATGGAAGCTCAACTTTCTAATTTTTTTTAATTATAAATCTCAAAATATTGAAAAGTGCCTTTTTATTTCAAATATGAAAAAAATAAAATCAATGAAATAAAATTTGTACTAAAATTATTTAACTAAACTATTTACTCCAATAAATGTACAAATGAAGTCCCATACTCCTTCAAGGAAGAAAGTGACATCCAAAATGAAAATGAATTAAAGAAACAAGAGAGAAATTAACGCCTCTTATAAAAGAACAAGGTCAATAGAATATATGATCTAAGTAATATACACAATTTTAACTTCAACTTCCCTACTTTACTTGCTATTTGATATGGCATTCACTCCTGATTTGTTCTTTAAGCTTCTAACATGACTCCAGTCTCATCTTTAACTTAATTTGACTTGCATGATATGAAATGACTTGTATGCATGACTTGTTCTTCAAGCTTCTACTTTGACTTGCCATGACTTTATACAATAAGACATGACTTGTATTCTATACTTGTTGCCCCATTTCTAATTTCAATTTAACATGACTCATACTCTCCACATTTACTCCACATTTTGACTTACTTGACCTTCCATCATCATTGATATGTGCAATTTTAAAAATGTGAGGAGCAAATCACATTTTCCAGCCTAATTAACTGAAATGTATAACAAAATGGAGTTATGGACCTTTAGGCTCTCTTAAGGGTGGATGAATCGGCTAGTTCAGAAAACGGCAGTGTTTCCTTATCTCTCCCTGCGAGCCTGTCAAACACGTCGATTGCTCCCATCTTTACCATTGCTCGCCCGAATTTCTTCCTCCAAATGTTGGATACTTGGCGTTAATCTTCACCTGCCGGGAGGTGGCATCGTCTGACATCAACGCTTGATCAGATTTCAACAGTCCAAGATTGTACTGCAAGTTTATGTAGTACTTCACGTCCAGCTTAGTGGGCGTGAAAGGATCCAGTAGAACAACCGCATTGGGTGAAGCGGAAGGGGGGCATTTGGCCTTGAGCTGAACAGCATAGTTGCAGTTCATTGAAGGGTCTTGACCACCGCTGCCGTTGAAGTAGTACAGACGATCTACACTGAATGCAGCACAGTGAGAAGTCCCGATTGAATGGGCCCCTGCAAAGCAATGAGAATATTTATATGACATATAATCTAGAAGAGACTTGAATGAATTCATCAAGCATTATTAGCGACTGTGTAGCCCTTACCCGAGAGAGTGACCATGTCCTCCTGTGACAAATGCTTTGAAGCGAAAATTTGTGTCAACTGGTCTACATCAAATGAGGGACAAGGAAGATTCCATGGGGGCTCTATTGCGAGAGATATCTTCCGTCTCTGCGACCGCCTTCAATCGCCCAAAATAACCCACCAGCCTGAACTTGCATTCGTTGTAATATATGTTAAGCTTTTATTTATATGGTGGTTCTTAAGAATTTGTTACTTAGAATGGTGTACTTGACATTTATAGTATTTAGGTGATGCTCATAGATGTAAAGCATATTTGGATACAGTATTAAGATGGATGACTTCAAACTTCAGTTCTTTGAATATCTCTTAAATACAATGAATAATAATTGTAACATTCATTCTCAAAAAAATAAGGATTGTTGTAACTACTACTCATTAAACATAAATAAAAAATCAACTCCAGAACTATAGAATTGAATCCTCGTAACACTATCATAATTTGATCAACCCTAATATATGTTTATGATACATACTTGGTAAGCACTATCTCTTGCAGCGAATGCAACTATGTCGGCACAAGAAACGACACCGGCACATTTGGCTTCCAGTTTCGACTTAGCTTCATCAATTATGTCGTAGCCCACCCGGTCTAGATTGTTGACAAAGGAGTCCTTCTCCGCTACGTTGTCTGCTGTGGAATCAAGGAGAATTGATCCATCGCAACCCTGCATATCATCAACCAGAACGGTTGTTAACTATCATAATCAATAATGAAATAAAAGGCGGAATTCAATATAAGAATACTTACTCTTACAAAGCAATCATGGAAGTGCAGTCTTATAAGAGCAGCTGGTATGGCAGGATTTGTTTTAACTGCGTTGGCAACAGTTTCATTGATAATCCTCCTCGGCCTCAGGGCATGTATGACGATAATAACCCACCTCTAATCCGTCCCCATTAGCAGTAATAAATAAGAATAATATGAGCATAAGAATAACCAGATAACTCGCTTCCATTACAGAATGTGGGGACAAAGCTAGCGGAAAAACTTTTGGGTATGTAGTGTAGTAGGGAAGGATGCGGTATTTAACATTACGATCCGTGAATTGCTTTCGTCAAGTCAATGCAGTCTACCTAATTTTACCAGGCATTGTTATGTCTTTCCTTCTGAAATTTTCAATATGTATGATACGTCACCTCCAGTGGAAGCAACACGCCTAGACTTATCTATAATCGCGACCCAGTCTATTTCTGCTTGCTGGTGTATGGATTTTGAGCCACATGAATAACGTATCTGATACAATTGAACATGACAAGACAAGGAAATGCTAGATTACCTTCAGAGTAGTTCAGAGAGACGACTACGTGCTTTAAAGTTTTCTTCCATCAATTGACTTTGTCAAGAATGGTAGTTAACTAGTTAAAAATATTTAACTAGTCAAACAAACTGTATGAAAAAACCAAGAAAAAAAATATAAGCTGTTCTGTGATTGAATGTTTGGCTAAGGAGAAGATTTGTTTATATTTAACCCTGTAAAAGATCCATTTCGAGGAAAAGCTTAACACCTAAAAGTCTATTTTTTATTTTAATTCTTTTATTTTAATGTCATAGGTCTAAACATAATTGTGGAGGGAGCATTACATTTTGGATTTGAATTCCTAAAGCTTAAACTATAAACATGGAGAAAATTTTGTCTTTTGATCTATATGAACACTAAAACTTACAGCTAGAGCCACATTTGTAACACCAAATTTATACATTGAAGATGAGGGAAACTAATCTTCCTTCTTGGTCCTAATTGAGATATACACTGGGCCTATATTTTTTTATTAAACACTAACTAATAAGTCATACGTTGCTAACAGCTATTAAACAGCTTTTCTGATTATGATAATAACAAAATAGAGTAATATGATACTAAAACCTTTTAATTGAAACATAAGGCAGCCTTAAAGATCACCACAAAAGGATTTAAAATAGAGAAAGGGGTACTATTTTACTAGCTTAATCTGTCTCCATGTTTGCATCTATGTTTTAGGCCTACGTTTTTTAGTTTTTTCTTCTTTTTTCAAGAGGAGATTGTACAAGTGTATCGTGGATGATTCTTGTGGGTTATAAGTAGGAGAAGTGCAGCAAAACTTGTTGTAATCTCATTATATAAGCTCAAAACCAATTCTAGTTTGTGTCATTGAGGGTCAAGTTGAGTTTAGTTTTATCTTTGTATAGAAATATTCTTTTGAGCGCTAGGTAAACACACTAAAACCTATAATTTTTTTTATCATTACCCTTTTTAACAAAATAGACCCCAACTAAAGCCTTGTCTTCATGAAGGTCATAGCCTTTGATGACGAGGTTGAGACTGTTGCAAGAAAAGAGTTCTTCATGAACATAAATAACCCTTCTAACTTAGTTACCAAACCATAAGACTATAAAAGGTGCATAGAATTAGACAAAATGATGCTTGTGACCTAAGTGGAATGCAATATCCAAGGATATGCTTCTAGAATTTTGTTATCCAAAACACATCTAATTGCATTTTATACTTTTATGCATTGCAAAAGGAAAATCTTACCAAAAAAAATTGAAGAGTGAAGTCACCACACTTAGGTATTCATTGTCTAGGATAGGTAGAGAAATCCTCTGGTTGAAAGGAGAAATGCCCATTTTCAGCTAATTGAGTATGATATCATTGTTACTTTCAGCATGAATACTATACAAAATGGAGATCAAGTGATAGCAAATCCTTATGTATGAGGAATGAGATTATCTTGTTTAAAGATGAATATGAGCATCCAATAATTAATGAGAAATGCCTCCTCAAAAATTGAAATAGATGTCAATATGACTCTTTGAGGCTCTTTGCCTCATTTATTAATGTACATCCTTCGTGGACTGGCTTAATCTATAATGATATTTTTTTATCATGCATTGGTAGAAGGGGCATTGTTGATTCAAATTACTGGAGTAATTATGAGTGATCATTTATAGGATGAAGTTTAAAATATATTTCTTTGGTAAATAATGCAATACATATCCTCTCCAATCAATTTTCATGATGATATTCTTGTACTTAAATAATACTTATATGGTATGCTTATAGTTCATCTCAACACCTTTTCATAGGTATTTCAGGAAATGTATAGATATTGATCCAATATGTGAATTTAACTAATCTTCCATGAAAAAGAGTCATGTGTCACCTACATGTGTATATTTAAGAAGATTGAAGGCTATACTTCTTGTTGTGATAGGCTAGAACACCACATGGTGACACCATGCATCACTAGGATAGAAAGGAAGGGTGGTGTTCCACTAACTTTGTTTCGATTTCCATAAGATTACAACTCACTTTGGTTGACTAATTCTAAATAAATATAAAAATTAGTTAGGCTCACATGGAAGCAAGGCAATATTAGTATTATATGCTCTATGTGTTATTAATGTTAAAACTTTGTGGTGGCATTGGCGTCAAGCTCCCAAGGATAAATATTTTTTGAGGATGTGATATTGATTGATGAAGAAGATTTGAAGTATGATGTGCCCAAAATAGTGTGTAATGATTGATGAAATCTTGAAGGATAATAAGTATTTGACATTGAGTTCTTAGATATTATAATGATAATACTAAGATAGTATAAGATATATCTAGAAGAAGGAAGTATGACAAGATGAAATGTGTAGGAAATAATATTTGAAGACCTTATGGAAGAGTTCTTTGTATTCCTTTTCATAAGTTGATGATGGATTGTAGTTCTATTTATAATGGCTATCCATTACGAATAATGCACTATCATGTTTTTAGGTCCTGGACTCATCATTTGATGATGTTATGATACATTGTTGGCTAAAAGTAAGGCTAGTTTTTATGAAAGGATTGGATAGTCTCAAAGATTACTCCGACCTGCTTCACATTGGTATTTCAAGATATGCAGTTTCATGGACATGGTTAAATGGTTTGTGAAGTATTTCAGTTCTAATACCTCTTGATGGATTTCTCTATAGATGAGTAGTTCAAATTTTTTTGTTCAAGTGTTTTCTCTTCATCAAATCAACTATTTGTAGTAATTGAATTTGAGTAGTATTGGACTAGATATAGGATATAGAAAGATTAAAGAGTTGTGAGATGACTGTTCTATGATGTAGTTTGTTATGGATGTCATTATGTTATTCTGAGGATGTTTTGGTACAAAATTTAATGACCTTCTACACATTACCCTTAAGACCGACTTTTGAGGATGATGTTATGCATGTAACTTGATCATATTATTTAATGAATACTTATTGAGATGGATTTGGGTCCTCTTTATCTCCCGAAGTAGAAAATAATTAATAATTTTACTTACGTTGGCCAACCTTATATCAATAATTCTTATATTGTACATGGCCAATGAAGTTAGTCTTTTCACTGGAAAATCACTATATATATATATATATATATATATATATATATAATATATATATATATTGATGCAAAGGCAGGGAGAAAGAGGGCCAAATAATGGCACCCCTAATGATCCAAGCCTGCTCAACACACGTGGAAGCAAACAAACAAAACAGTGAGAGAGAGAATGCAGAAATTTCATATATTTTCATCAATTGGAATCATACATGTCGGGTTGTAAGGTCTTCCCAGTTATGGCCTAATATTAAAATGAAACTCAAAAGTCCTCCAACATGCAAGGATCTATTACAAAGTCTATCATCTATCTTCTAACTTCTAACTTCCTAACTTTCATCCCCCTCTCAACTACCACCAAACATCTACATTTATACAAGAAGCTACCAAGCTGAGTCAGCCTTCAGATCCACAATTAACGAAAGCAATGGTCAAATCTGGGACCACACGCTTCCCAATGATGGATTCTAGCATTAATTCTGTGATCCAATATAAATGCACAAGTCGGCCATAACAGGAAACAAAACTAGACCCATCGGTAAGCAAGATAACCGAGTAGCAGATAGGCAACACAAGCGCCAGTGAATTAACCGACCACCTAGGAGATAATCGATGACACTCGATAACCAAAGGAAACTAACCAACTACTAACCAACTCAGTCAAAGAAGAAACTAAGAAACATAGACAAACTTCAAATTATTTTTGGTGACACAGGATTGCCAAGGACCCGAGATGCTCTTGAATCAGACACCTGGGGTTGTTTTGAAATGATTCTCAAAATCATTTGGTATTTTTGGTTCGAGCTGCATCCAACTCAGACTGTGAAATCCAAGAACTATCTTCCATCAGTCTATTCTTCCACTTAACCCAGATATTCCATATACTATTTTCCTCTTGTGCTCTTGCCAACTCTTTCCTTCAAAATCTATTGAACTTCCTCCTTCTGCTTCTTAGGATATTCTATCGGTACTATCATTCATTCATCAGGTTCATGATACTCATATAAATCAGCAATGTTGAAAATCGGTGATATGTCCATGTCATCAGGTAACTCAATCTCATATGCATTTTCACTGTCAAATTTCTTCAAAATCTTGCAAGGGCCCAAACTTCTTCATCTTCAGCTTTCCATATGTGCCAACAGGAAACTGGCCTTTCTTCAAATGAACCATCACTTCATCACCAACATCAAAAATCTTGTCTTCTTGATCTATCAGCTCTGTCTTTGTATTTCTAATATACTATCTCCCAACTTTAGTTTCACATCTTCATGCAATGTCTTCATGTATTCAGCAAATTTCACTCCTTCATCACTTCTTTTATTCTCATCATCAATGTCTCTCAAATCGAATATTCCTCTCGGTTGTGTGCCATTCACAATCTCAAATGGTGTCTTTCCAGTACTCCTATTCACTGAATTATTGTATGCAAACTCTGCTTGTGCCAATACAGAATCCCAATTACTCGGCGTGTCTCCAACTAAGCATCTCAAAAGATTTCCCAACTTCTATTCACAACTTTCATATATCCATCAGTTTGTGGGTGAAATGTAGAGCTATATTTCAACTCAGTGCCAAATTTCTTCGAAACGGTCTTCCAAAAGTATCCAACAAATTTATTGTCTTGGTCAGATATAATACTCCTCGGTAATCCATGTAATCTGACAATTTCCTTAAAGAAAAGGTCTGCTACATGCACTGCATCTGATGTCTTTCTACAAGGTATAAAATGTGTCATCTTAGAAAATCTATCCACAACAACAAATATAGAATCATTACCTCTTACTGTCTTTGGTAAGACAAGAACAAAATCCATACTGATGTCAATCCAAGGTTTCTTAGGTACAACAACCAGTGTATACAATCCAGTATCCTGACTTACTCCTTTTTCAACTTGATAAATACCACAAGTTTTCACAAATTTCTGAACATCTCTATGTAATTGCGGCCAAAAGTACTTTCCTTTAACAAATTCCATGTTTTATCAATGCCAAAATGTCCAGCCAAACCACTACTATGTTTCTCTTTTATCAAATTAGTTCTCATTACTCCTCTCGGTATACAGAACTGAACACCTTTGAACAACATACCTTCCTGAATAAAATATTCATCCCATTTAGTATCATGTTGATCTTGTATGGGTGCTCTACACTTTCTCCATGGCTCAAAAAAATTAGGGTCATTTTCATACAAACCTTTCATCTCATCAAAACCAAGAACTTGAATTTTCATCTCGGTCATCAAGGATCTTCTTCTACTCAATGCATCAGCAACTCGATTAGTGACTCCACTCTTATGCTTTATCACAAATGTGTAACTCTGCAAATACTCAACCCATTTCATATGTCTCTGATTCAACTTATTCTGACTACTCAAATATTGTAAAGCCTTATGATTAGTATACAACACAAATTCACTTGGTATCAAATAATGTCTCCATTTCTTCAGTGCTTGAACAATAGCATAGAATTCTTGATCATACATAGAATATTTCCTTCTAGCATCATTCAAATTTTCACTAAAGAAAGCAACAGGTTTACCTTCTTGACTCAACACAGCTTCAATTTCACTTCCACTTGCATCACATTCTACTTGAAATACTTTACTAAAATTGAGTAATGCCAAAATAGGTAATTCAGCAACCTTCTGCTTCAGATTCTCAAAACTTTTATCAGCTCCATGTGTCCACTTGAATTCTCTTTTGTCTCCTCTCATAGTCTCAGTCATAGCATTACAAATTGAAATGAAATTTCTTATGAACTTTCGGTAAAAACTTTCCAAACCATGAAATGATCTTACCTCAGTAGCATTCATAGGTGTAGGCCAATTTAGAATAGCTTCAACCTTTTCAGGATCCATTTTCAAACCATCAGCTGAAATAACAAATCCCAAATACACAATCTCTTCTTTCATGAATGAACACTTTTTCAAATTTATCAACAACTTTTCTTCTTTCAGTCTCTGCAAAACTTGTCTTACATGCAACAAATGTTCTTCTCTGGTCTTACTAAATATCAAAATGTCATCAAGATATACAATCGCAAATTTACCCAAAAATTTCTTCAAAACTTCATTCATTAGCCTCATAAAAGTACTCGGTGCATTAGTTAAGCCAAAAGGCATAACCAACCACTCATACAATCCTTCTTTTGTCTTGAAAGCATTCTTCCACTCATCACCTTCTCTAATTCAGATTTGATGATACCCACTTTTCAAATCAATCTTTGTGAAATACTTTGCTCCAGTCAAACTGTCCATTATATCATCCATTCTCGGTATAGGAAACCTATACTTCACTATTATCTTATTGATTGCTCTAGAATCAGTACACATTCTCCATTCCCCATTCTTCTTTTGTGCTAATTCCATAGGTACTGCACAAGGACTCAAACTTTCTCTGATCAAACCTTTCTCTAGCAACTCTTGAATCTATTGGTTCAATTCCTCATTCTCAGTAGGTGTCAACCGATGAGGTGCCTTATTCGGAAAACTAGCTCCAGGAATTAGATCCATACAATGATCGATACTTATTTTTGGTGGCAAACCATCAAGTACATTATTAGAAATGATATCACTGTACTCGGTGAGTAACTTATCAATCTCCTTAGGGACATTATCTCCTATTTTCTTACTCGATTTATTAGGAATCATAGCAAAACATACATCATCCCTCTTCAAAGAGTTAACAAACTTCCTTCCTTCCATTAAGAAAACTTTCATAGATGTGCAAACATTACTAATAGGTTCTTCCATCAATGGCAACAAAATTTATTTCTTTCCATCAGCCACAATAGTATACTTATGTAATCTCCCATCATATATAGCATGTCTATCATATTGCCAAGGTCTACCCAATAGAATACGACAACAATCCATAGGCATGATATCACACAACACCTTATCATATTATTTTCCAATCTTCAAATTCACATAAAATTGTTCACTTACCAGGAGTGTATACTCATCTTTGATCCATGAAATCTGGTAGGGTTTCGGATGTTCCAATCTTTCCAACTGCAGTTTACTAACCATCTCTTCTGATACCAAATTCTCCGAGCTACCACTGTCAATGATTACCTTCCAAACTTTATCAGAAACTCTACATCTGGTCTTGAATAAACTTTTTCTTACCGAATCTTCCTTCTTACTCTCATTCCACAATGCTCTCCTCACCATTAGGTTATTCACCTTTTTGGGTTCATTCAGTGGTTCTTCTTGCACCACAACATTCCTACTACTACTAGCCTTCTTACTTTCTTGTGTACATTCAAATGACCTATGTCCTTCTTCTCCACAATTTTAACAAGTTCCTCAAAAAATTCCTTTGCTATAACCACCTCGGTAGTTACTGCCTCTACCTCTAGATGAACTTCACCTTTCCACTCGGTCTTGCCTTTTTCCAGATTTGTCTTTTTTGGTTCAGATTCTACCAATTTCACCATTAGATCTACCTCTTCTTCTAGGGAATCTACCACCTCTTCCTCTCTATCTCTATTCATGCCTTTTGTTCAGTTTCTCCTCGCTTTCAAAGCAAATTGATAAGCCTCTTCAATAGTCTCCAACTTGACCATACTAATTTCCTCTTGGATGGAAATTCTCAAACCATTCAGGTATCTGCCGATTCTTTCCACATCATCTTCATCATGTCCAGATCTGATATCCAATCTATAGAATTCCTCAATATACTCTTTTACCAAGCTATATTTCTGTCTCAAACTTTTCATTCGCTGAACTAGGTTAATCTGATAATCACAGGGTAAGAACTTTCCCTTCAATTTATTTACCATCTTATTCCATACCTTGATTTTGTCTTTACCCTTCCTTTTTCTATCCAATTGCAAATGTTCCCACCATAAGGATGCATGCCTTTTCAACTTGGTGCTTGCAATCTTCACCTCTTATCCTCAGGAATACTTTCATATTTAAAATACTTTTCCATTTCAGTAATCCAGTCCACCAATTCATCAGAATCCAACTTTCCACTATACTCAGGAGGATTGAAATGTGGTGTTGACTTCAGATTTGTCAAAGCCTTCAAAAAATATTTCTTCACCTTGATCCATAACAGGAGCAGGTTCTGCATTTGCCTGTTCTTCAATTTCATCATCACTAACATCTTCAAGATGTTTGCCTCTTCTTTGGGCTGTCTCAACTACCTCTAACCTAGCAGTAATCTATCTTAGCATATCTTCCAATCTTGGATCTACATCTTGCCTCCCACGAACCATCTTGACAACCCTCTGCAATTGCAGGTCAGATCGCAATATGCTACCCCACAACAATCAACTAGGGTTTCAAGAGGAACCAGTAAACCTACATCCATAGACCTA
Organism: Chamaecyparis obtusa; assembly: GCA_027943335.1. NCBI lineage: Eukaryota > Viridiplantae > Streptophyta > Pinopsida > Cupressales > Cupressaceae > Chamaecyparis > Chamaecyparis obtusa. Next base: position 1,206,378 of record BSBK01006955.1, read on the forward strand.
GATCAAGATCTCACCTTGCTCTAATACCACCTGACGCAAAGGCAATGAGCAAGAGGGGCTAAACAATGGCACCCTTGATGATCCAAGCCTACTCAACACATGCGAAAGCCAACAAACAAAACAATGAGAGAGAGAATGCAAAAATTTCATATATTTTCATCAATTGGAATCATACATGCCGCGCTATAAGGCCTTCCCAGTTATGGCCTGATATTACAATGAAACTCAGAAGTCCTCCAACATGCGAGGATTTGTTACAAAGCCTATCATCTGTCTTCTAACTTCTAACTTCCTAACTTCCTAACTTTTGTCCCCCTCTCAACTACCACCAAACATCTACATATATACAAGAAGCTACCGAGCTGAGTCGGCCTTCAGATCCACAATTAACAGAAGCAACGGTCAAATCTGGGACCACATGATTCCCAATGATAGGTTCCAGCATTAATTCTGTGATCCAATATAAATGCACAAGTCGGCCTTAATAGGAAATGAAACTAGACCCATTGGTAGCAAGAGAACTGAGCAGCAGATAGGCAACGCTGAGCGCCAGTGAATTAATCGATTGCCCAGGAGATAACCGATGACACTTGTAACCAAAGGAAACCGACCAACTACTGACCAACTCAGTCAAAGAATAAATCGAGAAACACAAACAAACTTCAAATTATTTTTGGTGACAGAGGATTGCCAAGGACCAGAGATGCTCCTGCATCATATATATATATATATATATATATATATATATATATATATATATATATATATATATATATTATATATATATATATATATATATATGTATGTATGTATGTATGTGTATGTATATGTATATGTATATGTATATGTATATGTGTGTGTGTGTGTGTGTGTGTGTGTGTGTGTGTATAGTTTGTGGTCCCACAATAGTGTGTCCCACTTTTTGGCCAACTTAGACACTGACAATTGGATTCTAAAAAAACTTCACTTTCATAAATCTATTGCCACAAAAGTGTTAGGAATTTGAAGATGATGTAAACTAGAGCCTTTTATCATTTTGTTTCTAGTAATCTAAATATATTAAAAATAAATAAAAATTGATATGAATCCCTTTTTCTTTCTCCTTCGAAAATAGTTTGTTTAAAAAATAAACATTTCAAGGAGTGATTGTCACTTGGATTAATATAACTTTTTTTTTCAAAAATGATAATGATGTAATTCTTACAAAGTTATATTTTGAGTTTCAATACGAATGGATGGAATTAGTTTCTTCAGTTTTGTTCAATATTTCATACTTTGATTTCACGACCTTCTACATGTTCCCTTTTGGACCAACTTTTGAAGATGATGTGATGCATGTAACTTGATCATATTATTTAGTGAATACTTATTAACATGGATTTATGTCCTCTTTATCTCCTGGGGTAGACAATAATTAATAATTTGACTTACATTGGCCACCCTTATATCAATAATTCTTATATCATACATGGTCAACCAAGTTATTGTTTCCAATAGAAAATCACTATATATATATATATACACACACACACACACACACACACACACACATAGAT